>QEPC01009343.1:3241388-3311170 GCA_003113815.1 Sphenodon punctatus | reverse complement strand
TCCCAAGGGTCGTGGTGAGAGAGGCGTTGAGGGTAGATATGGCAGTATCAGGGGAAGAGGAGGAGAAGACAGGAGGGAGGAGGGGGGAGAGGAAGGAAGCAAAGTCTAAAGGGGTAATAGCCTGCAGATCATGGAAGGGGCGTGGTGCTGGGGAAGAAGATGGGGGTTGGCGGTAGAGGTTGAAGGATGCAAGGTGATGGTCAGACAAGGGACAAAGGTCAAAGGTGTGGTCAGCAACTGGACAGTTTCTGGGGAAGATGAGGTCGAGAGCGTGACCATCAGTGTGGGTGGGGGAATCAGTCCAGAGGCGGAGATCAAAGGAGGAGGTTAGGAAGAGAAAGCAGGAGATAGAGGGCAGGGAAGGTGCATCAACATGGATGTTGAAGTCTCCAAGAATAAGAGTGGGGGTATCATCAGAGAGGAAGTAGGTAAGTCAGGATTCAAAGTCTGAGAGAAAAGAGGATGGGGCCCACTGGCCAGGTGGGGCAGTAAATGACAGCGACCCGAAGGCGAAGGGGGTAGTAGAGACGCACAGAGTGAGCCTCGAAGGAAGGAAAGGTGAGGGAGGGGGAGGGGAGAGGGGCTAGAATTGACAGGATTTGGTAAGGAGAAGGCCCACGCAACCACCCTGGGCCTTGGGGCGGGACTGGTGAGAGAACGAAAGGCCTCCCAAGGAGAGGGTGGCAGGGGTGACAGAGGCAGTGGGAGGGATCCAGGTTTCTGTAAGTGCAAGGACCTGAAAGTGGTGAGAAAGGAAGAGGTTGTGAATGAAGGGAGCTTTGGCAACAGCAGAGCAGCAGTTCTAGAGGCAGCAGGAGAAGCGGAGTTGATCAGGGGGAAGGCAGGGAATGTGGATGAGGTTTGGGGATGTGGAGGGACGGGACTTGCAGGGACGGGGTGAGGGTGGGTGGAGGGGAGAAGGGGGTTTTCAAGGAATGGTTAAGGGAGGGGGTGGTGGAATAGGCAATGGGGAGAACAAGGGACGGGGAGGTTGGAGAAAGAATGTTGAAAGAGGAAAAGGGAGAAGCAGGGGAAACAGCAGCAGTGGGAGAAGGAGAGGAGATGGGGAGAAAGAGAGGAGAAGGAAAGGAGAAGGTGAGAGAGTGTGGGAGATGTGGGGCGACATTCCAGTGGTGGTAAACAAGGCAGCAGAAGGGATACCAGGCTTTCGGGTGGGGTGGGAGAGTCCTCGCGATGGATGGGAGAGGCTGTGATGCACTGCTTGCAGCATTGTCGTTGGGTCCTCGCTGGCCTCGCTCTGGCCTCATACGGCCACAAAACGGCCAGCGCCCTTTTGTCGCTGCCCTTTGGGGAGAGATGCAGCTTTGCAAGGGGCTCGGAGGGACTGGGGCACATCACCTGAGGCGGGCGGGGAACACAATCAAGCAGGCGGGTCAGATGCTGTGGCGGGGGCAGGGCTCCCTTCCAGGGGTCTGGCAGCCCTCCGGGGAGAGATGCAGCTTTGCAAGGGGCTGGGAGAGACTGAGTTTAGCCTCGCAGCTAATTAATTTCCTTGGGGTTCAGTTTCCCACACTGCAACTGGTCACCATCTGATCAATCAGGGGAATGTTTCAGAAAGGAAACCAATTATGAATCATGTATTTTTGTTTACGGGGGACGTGGGGGATGAAAAAAGGATCGTGTGCCATTACAATCCATTTATTCCAGCCAATGCTAAATCATAATAGGGATACAATCCTGCCCTCACTAAAGTCAAAGGTTCAGTTCCCATTAACTTTAAAGGGTGAGGAATTCACTCAAGACATTTTCATAGAATCCTAGAGTTGGAAGGAACCCCATGGGTTATGTAGCCCAGCCCCCTTTTGTTAGAAGGGTTCACAGTAATTATAGATTTAGATGCTGTTCATGTTTGTTTCCTTTGGTTTTCTATAGGCTTTGTGGCTTGGATTTGCTCATCCTGTTTGAAAGTACAAAACATGTATGCCTATGCAAACCATGTGGCTTGATTAGACCTGTGGAGATTCAAGCTGTGTGCAGAGCCATACTTTTGTGCATGAACAGTTATACTCATGGGCTTTTCCACGAGCCAGGCAAAACATGTGACTGCAGGTTTGCTCAGTTTTACTAGTTGAATCCAATAGGTGGGGCTTCATTTTGGACAGAAGAAAAGAGCAGACGACATCCAGGGCTTCAGAAGCCATTTGGACTGAGAAGCAGAGGTGACTGAGTGAGAGCTGGATACTGCTAACAGTGGAATTTTTTACACACACCTTAAAGTTCCGGATTTTTCAATCTTCTGGGTTTACAAGTCGAAAAGTAAGTTCTCGATGCATTTTTCACACACACACTGCCCTGAGGCAGTTCCTGGAGGCATTCTTCACACACAAACTGCCCCGAGGCAGCCTAAAGTAGCCGCAGCTGTAGACGTGAGGGGCTGTCATGGAAACAAGTGACCACAGCTGCCTGGAGCAAAGCAGTTTACCAGGAGAACTTTTTACACACAAAAGTTCTGGGAGAAGTTCTATGCAGAAGTTCAAAGAGCCAGACGTTTAAGATCTGCATGAGTGATTTAAACACACAGAAAGTTGAGGCTGTAACAGCAAATGTTCAGGAGAAATGTGTGTGTAAAAACACCCAGTATTGTTTCCATTGTTGGGATATTACTTGAATGTCAAAAACTTGCCTCTGACATGCTAGCACTCATAGAACTTTGTTGGGAGTCCTTAGCTGAATCCAAAGTGCTGAAATTATAGACCCCTCCAGGGGCTACCCCACTTCTTAGCAGAGAGTGGTGGTTTAGGGATAGCTGGCAAGTTCAACCTGTGGATTTGGTACAGATGGAACAAGGGGCATTGTTGTTGTTGTTGTTTTCAGTTTCTATTCTATCTAAGTTGAGTTCTCTTTTCGGTTTCAGTTTTCCAGTTTTAGTTCTGGAAATCTGTTCCCATTGACTTTGATGGGAAATTTTCCCATTGAAATCTTCCTTGACTTCAATGAGAAAGGGAACTGGAATGAAAGGGAACCAAAGTCAACCGGATCCAGACCATGACCAACTCATCCCTAACCTCTACCCCTCTGACAGGGGTCCAATCTCTCCCACCCTCATTCTTTACCAGCCTCAGAGGGTGGTGGGTGAGCATCCATGTTCCTAACGCCCCCATCCCTGGGCCCATCTTTCTTCTCCCCCGCCCCCGGGCCTCTGGCAACTGGCAAGTGCTTACCATCCTCAGAGAATGGGGGTGAGATTTCACTGGTGTGTTGCTGCTGTGGGGAGCCTCCCAGCATTTTAAAACAAAAAAACAACATAAAAAATGGGGGAAGGGGAGTCCATCATATGTGAACGGACAAACATACAAAATGCTGAACAATGTCCCCTACTAGGAAATATAGACCAACAGGCCAGTTTAAGGGGAGGTCAGGGGCATCAGCAGAATTAAATTTAGAGTGGAGAAAGGGCATGAGGAACCCGTTTGCCCCACGCCTTTCAGACATGGACACATCCCCTTCCAAATGTGGTGATGCTTGGAAAGTGGGCTTGGCTGGCTAGATTAGAAAGGGACCAGGAAGTCCCAAATCCCAGTGGGCTCAGAAGGGACAGGGGGAGTCGGTAGCTGGAGGGAACCCCCTTTGCTCTGCTCTGGTACCCATGGGGAAGAGAAAGGAATGATTCTGGGTAAAAAAGCCAGACATGACAGTGAATCGCTGTGGCCCATTCTGGCATGATCTGGCACGTACCTCATCTCCACATACGTGTAGGCGCTGCCAGGTGTTGGCCAGAGACTGTCCCAGGCTGTGGTCGCTAGCCCAGACTCTGACCTCAGGAAATTCCCCAAGTCACAGCCTGGGCTAAGGCCTGCCCAACCAGGCCAAAACGGGCCACAATGGGCTATCATGCATGTTTTCGTCCATCATGACCTGGCCAGGATCAGGGCCTGACATGGCTGGCCACCATGACTGGAAGTCATTAACCGTCATGGCTGCCATTAGAGCAGCAGGTAGGGTGCTGCGAGTGGCGGGGGCAGCCATCTGTACATCTCTCACGGCCCTCGCTGGGTCATGCAGATGATGGGCAGCCTGGCTGAGGGCACATATATTCAGTGCCCTGACAAAGCCCAGATCATGTCCGCTGTGGATTCCCACCCCAACAGACCATGTCGTCATGGTGGCAAGTCGCTGCCATCATGTGTGTTTTTACGCTCTGTCTCTTTAAAGATATTTTCAACTCATTTTCTAAATCGGGGAGAAAGAACACTGCAGTTTTGACAGCTACATTCATTTTATTTTACTTTTTTTTATTCCAGGAATCTGCAACGCCAACTTTGCAGTCATGTCAAGCCTCAAATAGTTTTTCATTTGTGTCAGATTAACCAAGTTAAAATTCTGTCTCACGGACTCGGCATTTAGGGGGTATTATGCTAGAAGTAGTTTAATAACTTTCACTTTAAAAAATGAAATTCTCTGACACCCTGCAAAGTAAACAAAGTAATGCGATTTTACAAAGCGGGTTCGCTTTCAGAGAGGGCTGTGGCAGGACTAAAGCCCAGCTTTCTGCAGAAGCAACTTCGCGCGTAGAAGACTGCATTATCTTAAACCCCGGGCAGCCCCGTCATCAGTTTTCACAAAGCTAAACAGGGTCAGACCTGATTAGTATTGGATGGGAGACCACCAAGGCAAAAATGAGAAAGGTAATGCAGAAAGTGCTGTTATAGAAAGGAATCCCAATATCTCACGTGTTATTTTCATCCTGAAAGGTCAATCTTTAAAGTTTCTCCTGGACAGAAAATTTTGTTTTTTAATATATATATATATTTAAAATTTAAAGTCAACTTGAATGTTTCATTTCAGCTCTGCCGCCTGGTTTTCCTGGTGCTTCATGGGACGTGTAGTACCAGTTTTCTCATATTGGCCTTTTCCCTTGACAGACCACATTTCCCACGATGCTCCACAGGAGCTTGGTAACGCACCTGAAATGAAATTTTGTCCAGCTACATCTGTTAAAATGTTCTCACGCGCTCTTTATGTTACCTGGGTTACAAGGGACAGTGCGCTCTCTCTCAGTCAACCCTCTAACACATGGGGCACGTTGCTGTAACAGATGCTTTGTCTCGGATGTGTTCGAAAACTGAGGTCCACATTTCCCTTCAGTCAGGTTGTTAATCCTGACTGGCCAATTTTCAGTTTGGTTAGGATCACAGAACCTTTGAGTTGGAGGGTACCTCTGAGGTCATCTAATCCAACCCTCTGTTCAGTGCAGGAAATCCACAGATACAGAATCCCTGACAGATGGCTGTCCAGCCTCTGTTTGAAAACCTCCAGTGATGGAGAGCCCACCACTGCCCTACGCTGTCTGTTCCACTGTCGAACAGCTCTTACCATTAGGAGGTTCTTCCTAATGTTTAGACGAAATCTGCTTTCTTGTCATTTGAGACAATTGGTTCTAGTGTTGCCCCCAGGGGCAACAGAGAAAAAATCTGCCCCATATTCTGTGCAACAGCCCTTCAGGTGTTTGAAGATGGCGATCATGTCCCCCCTTAGTCTTCACTTCTCCAGGCTAAAATCACCCAGCTCCTTCAACTTTTCCTCACAGGACTTGGTTTCCAGACCCCTGACCATCTTCGTCGTTCTCCTTTGAACCTGTTCCAATTTGACAATGTCCTTCTTAAAATGTGGTGCCCAGAACTGGACACAGTACTCTAGATGAGGTCTGACAAGTGCAGAATTGAGTGGAATCATTACTTCTCGTGACCTGGGCACTATGCTACTATTAATGCAGTCTAAAATTGCATTAGCCTTTTTAGCAGCTGCATCACACTGCTGACTCATGTTCAGCTTGTGATTAACTACAACCCCTTTATCTTTTCACACTTACTGCTGCCAAGCCAGGTGTCACCCATCCTAAACTTGTGCATTTGATTTTTCTCACATTTGTCTCCACTGAATTTTATGATGTTAGTTTTGGCCCAGCTTTCCATCCTGTCAAGATCATTTTGAATCTTGTTTCTGTCTTCTAAGGTGTTAGCTATCCCTCTCAGTTTTGTGTCATCTGCAAATTTGATAAGCATCCCTTCTACTCCTTCATCAAAGTCATTAATAAAGCTGTTGAACAGCACAGGGCCCAGAACTGAGCCCTGAGGCATCCCACTCAATACCAAGTTAATTGAATTGTGCTCTGGCTCCCCATCCCAGCACTGTCCCATCTTGGTCATACGCACTAATTAAAATATTTCTTTGCGCATGTGCACAACAGTATTTTAATTGGCATGCATGCAGATAGCAAAATGCTGGGAGCAGTCTTTCCAAAAAGGTTGCCTGGATATATTAGGAGTTGCCTAACTAAGGGTATTTTCAGACATTACGAGATCACAGTGAACCACGATGAATACCCACCTGTGGTCACTGTGGCTCGAATGTCTGTTTGGCGGCCGCCAGATGTTCGCCACGGTCAATATGGGGTCAATTTGAACCATGCTTCTCGGGCTAGCCGGGGGAATGTCCCAGGAAGCGTGGTCAAAAAGATCCCCAGCGGGGACCAAAAAAAAGTAACGTCTGGCCGGTTGCCACGGCCCGGGATCCCCAGCGGGATCCCGGGCCACGGCACATCCGGCCCGACGCGGTGGCTGCAGTGGCCCCGCTGCCCGCCCGTCTCCCTGGAGGGCGGGCGGCGGGGTGTGTGGAGGGGGCGGGGCCGTGCGGCTGCACGTTGCACCACGCGGCCCCTCCCCCTCCCAGATTCCCCACCAGGATCCCCCCGGCACATCTGATATGGCGTGATGGGGTGACCCCGGAGGGGAATGAAAGGGTTGTTTTCGGTACGGGGCCAAGCGGCCCCGTAACGTCTGAAAACACCCTGAGTCAAACCAATGGTTCATCTTACCCCAGTATTGCCACAATAACAGGGTTTCAAATCTAGCTCTCCAGTAGAGGCCGCACACACACGTACTACCTGAGACCCTCCAGGATCCCTAGCAAAGGCCTCATCCAGGCATGTTACCAGAGATCCTGAATTAGAGATGCTGGGGATTGAAATTGGGACCTTATACATGCAAAGTATGCTCTCTACCACCTGAGCCACAGCCCACTATGGCTGTTTTTACACAGACTGCCCCCCCCCCGCCCCGCTGCTCTGTATTCGGACAGGTGTGCTGCAGGGGAGCAGTCTGGGCATACAGCCGCTGGTGGGTGGAGGATGGTTGTGCAGCATGTGTGCGCTCATGTAAACACAATGGTGGCGGGTGTTTGTGCATGCGCGCTCCTGCCGCACACACACCAACACCCATCACACACCTACCCGCACCCACCTCCACCCACGGAGCCATCCACCAAAACAGAGGATGCTCTGTGGGTGGAGGTGGGTGTAGGGAGGCGGAGGTGGGAGTGTGTCTGTGTAAATGGGCACCCACCCACCTTCACCCGCTGCGCTGACATAGCCCACCACCCCCACTCCCCTGGTCTGTGTAAAAAAGGTCTATGTTTTGGGGAGTGCGGTAGATCTCAACACACCATTCCAGAACTGCAGGTAATTATACATACTTACATCACTAGCACTGTGGGTGTTTTTAGAGGGATGCAAATGCTCAACCCCAATCCCGGAGCAAGTCCGGAAGTGTACCCCTGTGTCTGCCCGTGCAGCCATGCCTGGGTCCATTTTAAATGGACAGAGCGGCTGCCACAGCCTATGGTTCCACCTGCATGGCTCCACTCCCCTACATTGCCGGGGTGAACCTCTGGCTAAGAAAGGGGCGGCAGTGGCCATCCGCCGAGCAGTTGGACTGCAGACTCACCTCCAGCTGCTGTCCTAGGGTTGGACCACTCGCTCTTCCGGCAGTGCAGAGAACCACTGGCAGGGCAGGGCCTCTGCTCTGCCTGCACATCTAGCAGCCCCCTTTAAACTTACTACCTGAGGAACCATTTTCAGTTTAATTTAAGTAATGTACATTGGATTAGTTTTCCCGTGTTTTTTGATTACTCATTTCAGAATTTACAGATCCCAAATAAGACATTAGCTCACAGGAGAAAGAAAGAAAGAAAGAAAGAAAGAAAGAAAGAAAGAAAGAAAGAAAGAAAGAAAGAAAAAGATATTTGTCCTCTCTTGCTGGAACACACAGGGAGAGACAGGAATACGTTAGTGAAGTTGGTAAGTTGCAGGTGTACACACTTGGCTTAGTAACCCAGGGCTTCTAAGAGGAATAATAAAAGAAATGAACAACAGATCTGAAATTGTGGAAAGAGATGAATGACGAAGCGGGAGCTAACTGGCAGTTAATATCTGTTTACTCAGATACATTTTGAAGCAGGAAAATCCAAGAAATAGGATATTCCCCTGGATATTGTTTCATCACTATCCATCTGATTTGCCTGAATATGGGACCTGTGTGGTCCAAAACCCTATACACTTTCACAAACAGAAGTTGGTCCAATTAGATATCATCTGAACTACTTTGTCTACATCTGTTGCTTTTGGGACAAACACGCCAATCTCTCCCTCCCTCTCTTTCAGCTAAGAATAGGGACACTTTTCTTTCCCAGGGACCACGTTAGTACAAGCTCCAAGAGCTGCATAGTAGTTGAGGCGAGATGCTTAAGGGGTGCACTCAGGAGGAGGCCGGTCAAGATTTGAGCTGAATTGAGTAGAAGACAAATTATCCACAGTATTTCCAAGTAGTTGAGTACTGGGCCCAAGTTTTCAGGAGCTGTTCGGTAATATTGTTGAATACCTGGTACCATTCAGTGCTTGGTAAAATACTCGGTACTCAGTAAAATACCAAGTATTTTGCTGAGTATTTTACTGAGTTCCCTAAATGACAGCAGGAAGGGGAAACAAAACAAACACACTGGTAGGCCTGTGGAGTTGAAGTAGAGCCAGTTTGCCACCTTCCACCACTGGTGAGGTCCCCCAGAGATGCATGTCTCCTGGCTAGAGGCCATCTTTTCTTTGGGATCATTTTAAAGTACATTTCCCAACATGCTCTCAGAGAAAAGATGGTGGTCCAATCTCCCAGCCTCCATCCGGAAGATTTGCAGTGCTGGGGGACCTCATCTGGGTCTCAGCACTGGGGGGACCTCACTGGTGCTGGCGGAAAGTGACAAGTCAGCTCCACTTTGACTCCAAGGGCCATATCCTCTTGGTGAGTTTGCTTTGTTGCCCCTACCCCTTCCTTCCCCCTTCCTGCCCACTGCTCCTGGTCCCTGCACTTCCCCCTCTTCCTGCCCACGACATTAGGGGACTTGCACCTACTAGGGATGTGTGAACAGAACGGGGTTCGTATGTTCAGGCATTCGGTCATTCAGTTCAAAAACCGAGTTCAGGTTAGGTCGTTCTGTTTGGAAACAGAGTTCGGGTTTGGTTGTTCGGTTCAGTTCAGTCAAACGTTCAGCAGAATTTGGACACACTGCAAGGCTTGGGGTGCTCCAGGCACCCCCAGGGGTTTCCATGGTGGCATGGCAGGCAGTCAGAGTCCCAGCAGAAGCAACAGCAGACACTGGGAAGGCATGGCACTTGGCATCCCGGGTTGCCCGGGCAGGCAGGCTCAGCGCTTGGCCCCTGGGAGTGCCCATGGTGACATTGCAGGTCATCAGAGACCTGGTGGCAGCAGCAGCAGCAGCAGCAGCAGAGAAAGAGAAGGCTTGGCACTTGGCAACCCAGTTTGCCCAGGCATTGCAAGCTTGGCTCGTATTTAACAGAACTAATGAAGCTCTACTGCCATTTGGTCAAGCCTTGCCCGGTGGTGAATCACGTGGACACACAGTAGCAGACATTGGACTGCCAGGGCACAGAACCCATGGCACAGGCAGCATAGGTAGCATTGGCAGCAGCAGCGGACATTGGATTGTCTGGCAGAGGAACACTTGGCACAGACAGCATAGGCGGCATTGGCATCAGCAGTGGACATTGGATTACCTGGGCACACAACCCGTGGAACAGCAGAGATGGCAGCAGCAGGATTTGCCTGTGCGCAGCACCCATGGAGCCAGGATGGTAGGATTTGCAAGGGAAGAGCTCCCATACAGCAGCAGATGGCAGCAGCAGGATTGCTTGGGAAGAGCACCCATGAACCAGCAGACAGCAGCAGTGGGATTACCAGGCCAGTGGTATGAAAGGCCGGCAGGCTGGGGCAGGGTTCAAGCTTTGCCTACAGGGTGGGCAGACAGGCAGCATGGAATAAGCAGAAGGCAGACAGACTGAGGCACGCTTTGATCTTTGCCCACAGGGTAGGCGGACAGGCAGCATAGCATATGCAGAAGGCAGGCAAACTGAGGTAGGCTTTGAGCTTTGCAACCTGGGTGGGCAGACATGCAGCATGGCATGAGAAGCAGTAGGGAAGGCAGGGCACTCAGATAGGCTGGCAAAGACTATCTGACTGCCAGCCAGATAGACTGGCAAAGATGTTTTTGTTATTGTCGATATCGATACCAATACCAATTTCAAAGATTTTATATTTGTTATCGGTATCAATATCGGTATCAGTATCATTTGCAGTTCTGTAGAAACAGAGTTAATGCACTCTGAACAAATTGTTCATTGTCGAATTATAATAATAAATGAAAGTTTAATAATGAAAAAATGTTAAAGTTTAGTTATTAATAAAAAAGAATAAAAGTATGCATGGTAAGGAATTAAGTACATATATTACATTTATGTTGATGCAGATAAAATATTAAATATTCCTTAAATTCTGAAATGATTTCCATTTATTTGGCGTTTATGTCTTATTGCAATGTACGGAGTTGAATGTTTTTTTAATTGGAATTGTAATGAATTTAATGTTTTTTGGAGTTTAAGCTAGAGTCAAAATGATTTCGTGATGTTTTTGAAGAGGAAAGTTTTTAGTTTTAAATACTATTGTGCATTTAATGTTTTTTTACATGTTTTTGTTTTGGTAAATCTAACTAAGCTAACTCCTACAACAATCTATCTATAGTAACTATCTAATATCTCTCTATATTTTATTTATTTATTGTGAGAGCAAGGTCTTTGCAAAAAACACAAAAAAATGAAACAACCACAGATAAATAAACAAATATACAAACATTACAAATCCGAAAATAAATCAAACTGATATTGACAAAAGATACCTACAAAATAATAATTATAATTGCCAATATCGGGCAAGGATTTGGAGTACTCATGCCCAACACAGGGCTTGTAGAAACACAAAAACTCCCGCCTATCCCACATCAAGAGTAAACAAATCAGGCAATAATATAAAAATTAAAACCTCATAACTGGAACCATAAGGTTTTGCACAAAGCCAGCCTCGGGGCTACCAATACCTTAAAATTTGGGTCTGAGGACCAAGACAAACAGCAATGTAAAACCAGAAAGAATAACCTGGAAAAGCAGTCACGCTGAAGCATCGCCCAGGGCCTCATCGCAGAAGGCCGCATCTTTTCCTTGCTTGATTTTAACAGCTACGATCAGAAAAAGGGAGACTTGCTGCGAAACCCGGGTAGAGCGGTCTCCAGGCATTAGGGGAAATTCCTCTGGGTGCCCTGGGAGAAGGCCAGGAGTGGGATTAAAAGCCTCTCCCGCGAAGCGGCGTAGTATTGACAGTACAACAGGATATGGGCCATAGAGTCCACTGCTTTCAAGGAGCAAGAGCACAAGCGCTCTGCCAGGGGTATACGGTTATACCTCCCAAGAGTGAGTGCAGATGGATAAGCATTACACCTAGCTAGTAGAAGCAGTCTTCTGGAATGTAAGGAAAGCTCACGGTGCAAGGGGGGAGAGCGGGCTGATGCAGCGGGACACTGCTGGAGCCGCTGCCCTGTGTTTGTTTGGAGCCTCAGAAGAGTCTCTCGCATCCCTTTGAGAGCCCACCCACCTGTCTGCTGCCTGGAGGCAGGTCCCTGCTGGAGCCCCCAGTTTCTGCACACCTGTCATCCAGAGGGCGGAGCCCTGCAGCGATTGCACCCTTCCAGGAAGGTAAAGGTGTTACTGCAACGCCGGAGGCGTCGGGCACCGGGGGCATCGCGCGACCTTGTGCATGCGGCCTTAGGTGCGAGCCAGGCGCAGGGCGCTAGTTTCTTTGTTTTCTGCCTCACTGGTTCTCTGAACTGGGACTCCTACCTTGTGGCAAATGCCAAAGAAGCGCAGGAGACATGGTATGGAGACTAGAGAAAGATCCACGGCCAGACAGCTCAAGCTCGATGACTACTTCTCTGAAGAAATGTATTCCCCCGGCCAGGGCCAGAAGGAGCAATCCCAGAGTGAAGGTAGAGTGGCTGCTGGAGAACCATGCTTTCAGGCCCCTGTGCAGGACTCTATTTGTGACATCTCGCGGGGTCATCTTTCTCCCTTGGGGGCTTTTGGCAAGGGGCCGGGAACCTTGGCTATGGGGACTCTATCATCCCCGATAACTTCACCAGACTATGCTCTCTTGGGAAAGCAATGTTTTGTGATTGGTGATCTGATACAAAGACTGTATGGGCAGTTAGATCAGATTAATGCCCAACTTTTGCAATATCAGAACATGCTGGGAGACATAGTGGGGTGTATTAAAAAGGAAGACAAAGGAAGTAAGGAGGGGGTGAAAGTAAATCATTTGGCTACTACAGCATCCCAAACAGAGGGAGGTTGGGGTGCTGGGTTGCAGCCTCAATTTATGGGCAGGGATAGAGGAGGGGTGGGGCCCAGGGAAGGGTGGCCCGCGGATATTAGCTTGCTGAATCCGGCGGCTTTGGCGGTAAGGGTTCTCCCCTTCTCACACAAGCCCTGTCCAAAATGGAATCCTATGTATCTGATCTGATCCCATATAGTTAATATTATGGGTTATTATACGCCATTTAATTGTATCTCTTGATTTAACCTTCTTCCAAAAGTGGATTTAGCCCAGAATTGGTTATTTATTTCCACTCTGAGGAAATGGCACAGAGACTATTTGCTCGTAGAGCATTGTTTGCTAGTTGGGGTTTTTTTCTTAGTTATGTTCAGGAAAATAAAATCACCCCTCCTCCACCATTACTTAGGAGGGAGGGTTTGTATCAGCCAAAGAGTGTGAGGGACAATCCCAACCCTATACCTCCCATGCGTAGAACTTTTATATACCCAAGGAAGGTCTCTGATGGCTCCAAACCCAGGGAGCCGCCCAGGAGGGGGGATAGTAGCATGGGGATGCAGCTAGTGGGGAAAGAGGAGTTTTCCCCTCAGCAGATTTACCAACATAGGACTATGGCTTCGGAGGTTACCCAGGATGCTAGCCCAGGGCAAAGGGGTAATCAGAAAACAGCCCAGGCATTGGGAGCTGATGTGAAGGGTGCGGCTGAAACTCACAATTTGGATAGGTCATTAGGTGCAGACCAGGCATCGGCTCCAGTGGCAATGCCTGTGCCTGAGTTGGGAGGTGGCCCAGAGGGCCTGGTTCTGGAAAATGTGGAAAGGGTTTTAAGCCCGCTCTATCTCTCCGACACTGTAATATAGTTAGAACAGGACTGTGCCTCCCACTTGGAGGGAGTTCAGGAAGCAGTTCAGGGGCCATTAAGAGCTGGGGAGGATCTAGGCTCTAATGGGGCCCCAGGCCATGGGCCCTTGCAGGCGGACTGACAGTTAACACCCCTCCCGGAGGAATCATTTAACATATCGTCCTGGAATATTGCAGGGTGGGCATGACACATTAATGATCCTGATTTGATTAATTGTATTGGAAAGTCGCAAATTATGCTGCTACAGGAGACGTGGGCTGGTTCGCCAATTGTATATGAGGGATAGAGGGCCTTTAGTATACCGGCAGTGAGCCATAACCTCAGGGGGCGACTACGTGGAGGGATCGGGTGTCTGATCTCCATGAACCTTAGGGTCAGGGAGGTGATAGAGATACCGATCCCTCCAGTAGCTTTGGGTATTGTCCTAAAATTAGAATCTTTGGTTATGATCGTTTTTTCTGTTTATATCCCCCCCCCAATGAATGCTGGGTCGCATAACCCTTTTATTTGGGCTAAACTCGAAGAATCACTGCAGAATTTGGAACAGCAATATCCAGATGCTCTGTTTATCCTTGCCGGGGATTTCAACTCCCGGATGGGCCCCAATGATGGGGTTCTAAGCCAGTATTGTCAGTGTCCGGATTATTCTTCTACTGGCATCCTTAACTCTAGGAAATCTAAAGACCAACAAATTAATTCACCGGACTTATGCTTAGGCAAGCTGATTTATAATAACAATCTATATGTGCTTAGTGGCACAGGCTTTAATGATATTGAAGGAGAATATACTTATTTGGGGACCGCAGGCCGCAGCGTGGTGGATTACGCGTTGGTATCAGCTACAGCCTTGCTGGAGGTCTGGGATTTTAGGGTTGGGGAGAATTTAGCAAGTGATCACCTCCCTCTGTTAATTGCTTTGTGCCCGAGGGAGACCCCTTCTTTGCATTTTGAGGAGCCCCTGTATGAAAATTCATTGTTGGAGGTTCATAGGGCCCCCAAGTGGGATTTCATGTTAACAGCTAACCTTTCCATCTTATTACAATCTCCTGAAATGATGACTCTCAGGGCGGAGGTATTGCAGGCCCCGAATAAGTCATCGGCAGTAGATGCCTTTAACCAACTGGGATCTCAGCTCCAGGAACACATCAGGACATCCACCTGGTCTGCCAGTTTTCGGAGGGTGGCCAGGGGGAAGCCTTGGTTTGACAGTCATTGTCATTTGGCCAAACGCCAACTTAAGAAATTGTACAGGGGGTATAGGAGTGCACATCTACCCAGACTTCCACTGGAGTATCTTCAACATAGAGTGAATTATAGGAAACTAATTGCAGCCAAAAAGGCTGAATATTTCAAGGAGAGGTGGGATAATCTGATAGAGGCTGCTGAGAAGCAGGACTCAAAGCGTTTTTGGCAGCTGGTGAACGTTTCCCCAAGAAGGGAGCCCTGTATCCCCCTGTTCCCCATTCATCCCCAGAAGTGGGTTGAACATTTTAGATCTTTATATGGGCTTGATTGGGGGGATGGTCAGGTAGAAAGTGATCTTACTAGACCAGTGGATCTTCCTGGTTGGCCTCCGGTTTCTGAGCAGGAGGTGTATGCTCTGGTAGATTATTTCAGGAAACATAAGGCCCCGGGCCCAAATTTGATACAGGCTGAGTTTATAAAAGCACACAGAGACTGGTGGGTTACTCTATTAGCAGGCCTGTTCTCTTCCATAAATGACTCAGGGAGGGTCCCGGAGGGTTGGGGCATGGCTGTGGTGGTACCTATCTTTAAGAAGGGCTCTAGGAAGTCCCCCGCTGATTATAGACCCATCAGCCTCCTTAGTGTGGTTGCAAAGATCTACGGCCGATTTCTTCTGGGCAGATTGACAGAGTGGACTCGGGCAGAAAAAATCATCCACCCGTGTCGGAAGGGATGATTCCAGGCAGGCAGGATTCCAGGAGGGTAGATCTACCACCAAGTTATGTTTTGTCCTTTCTTACCTTATTTCCAAGTACACAAGATCCCATCGAGCTTTGTACGTTGCTTTTTTGGATCTAAGGGCAGCTTTTGACTCGGTGGATAGGTCTAGCCTCTGGAAGAAGCTTCTAGAATTATCAATAGATCGTAGACTTTTATTTTTGCTTGTCTCATTACATGCAAAGGCTCAGTTAAGAGTAAAAGTGGACAAGCAGGGGCATCTGACAGCGCCCATTGATGCCCAGGTTGGTGTTCGCCAGGGTTGCGTTCTGGCCCCAACCTATTTAATATCTTTATTAATGATATAGTTCCGGTGATGACCAAAAGTAGGCTTTCCCCTCCAAGGTTGGCTACTAGAGCCATAGGGGTGCTTCTGTATGCAGATGACGTAGCACTCCTATCTCAGACCCGTATCGGCCTGATCCGGCAATTGGATGCCTTTTCCACTTTCTGCACTGTTAACAAATTGTCTATTAGCTTTAATAAATCTAAAGTAATGGTTTTCTCATCTAGGAGGGTGCAGCATAAGTGGGTGGTGGGTGGGCAGGTGATCCAGCAGGTAGACTCGTTCAAATATCTCGGTCTAACCTTCCATAAGTCTGGCTCCTGGAAGGAGCATATTAGACGGTCTGAGGCTTCAGCCAAAGCCCTCATTTCATCAATAGTCAATTTATTTGCCAAGCTTGTCAGGAGGGCAGTTAAAGTGGCTAAAGCGGCAGTAGGGGCCTTCAGTGCTAGGGTCCGGGCCCAGTGCCTATATGGTGCCGATGTTTGGGCTCCTTTTGCCTCTTGTAAAATGGACGCGATCCCCGCTAGGTTTTTTCAGGCCCTCTTGGCTAGTCCAGGAGGTACCCCCTTTGCTGCCTTAAGGGCTGAATTTGGTCAGGCTAGTTGGCACCAATGTGCTGTCATTAGGGCTTTTAGGTTCTGGTGCAAACTGCAGTTTGACCATTGCTCACCACTTCTTAAGGGCATTAGGGAGGATACCTTTTTGAATCCCTGGCAGGTGTGGGTAGGGGAGTCCCTGGCAAAAATGGGCCTTTCCTTGAGCTATTTGGAAGGCAAGTCACGGACCCAGCTATGGAAGGAGATACTGTCAGTGTCTAGGGTAACGGATGTGGGAAGGCAGGAGGAGGTGGAAAAAATCAATCAATCTCCCCACCTGAGCTCATATCTTCTCTGGATCCCAGATAAAAATTGTATGGCCGTTTATTTGGATTCCAGGGGACCCTTTAGGGATAAGCAGCTCATCTTTATGACTCGGGGGAATGCCCTTCTGACACGGGTTTTTGAGGGCAGGCTGGAGGGCATTCCTTTTGCTGATAGGCTATGTCCTTTTGACATGCAGTCAGTGGAGACGTTAATCCATGTCATGTTTTCGTGTCACCTTTATGACAGTGCAAGGGAAAAGTACCTAGCTCCGATAATTACCGAATTATTAGGGTGGCAGAGGAGGATCTCTTGGGATATTTACTTAATAACTCTAACTCGAAGGTTAGCAAGGCGGTGGGTGCTTTTCTCAAACAAGCCATGGGGATGCGCAAGAATTTTCTTGATTTCAAATATGTTGAGGGAAATTAAGTTTAGTGAAAAGGATCAGTAAGTGGTTTGCTCTGTATTTGAGCTATAACTGGGTTAGAGCAAATTTGATGTTTTCCTTTTGTTTATCACTTTGTTTGTTTGTATGTTTGTATGTCTCATCTGAGGCTTTGCCGGCAATAACTGTGGTTATGCTTAATAAACGATTATTATTATTATTATAATAGGAAATCTCACAGTCCAGAAAGGGCATGGGGGAAAGCGTTGTATTTGCTAATTTAAGATAGAGCCCTAGGGCTTTGCTCGTGCCGAGTTCAGCCCAGACCTCCGGCCAATAATCTATCAGTCCAATAATCTATCAAAGATTAGTTTCCTAGTCCCTTTAAATCCCTTTGATAATAGGGTCTCAATAGCAATAGCAAAGCCCAAACATCTTATTTTATCAATAACCAAAGGCAGCCAGGAGTTCAGGAATTTGTCACCCACAACCAGCAGAGCCCAAGGAGCAGCTAAGTTAAAATAAAGACAGAAATAGAACGTTATGGCCTCTTGCCAGACTTTTACCCGCAGGGGTACCAAACTGCACTCCTGGCAAAGAGCTTGGGATGGGGTACGAGCGAGGGCCATCAGTAAAGCCCGGACAACAACCACATGAAATTGTTCCAAATCCCGCAATCTGCCAAGGACCCCAAAAGGGGTCCCGTACAGAAGCTGGGGGACTAATTTATGCATGTAAAAGTGAATCGCCAGGGAAGCTAAGGACCCACCCCTCGACCCAAAGAAACTTAATAAATTAGCTTTGAGTTTCTTAGCCCTATTCAGAGCAGTTTGGGCCTGCAAATTCCAGGCCCCATTTGCCTGAAATAATAGTCCCAAGTACTTGTACACCAGAATCTGGGCTATCGCCTGGTTGTCTAGCCACCATTTGTGGATAGTTCTTTTCCGAGAGACTTGGACAACTTTAGACTTGTCCTGGTTGATTTCAAGCAAGTTTTCCCTGCAATAGTCTCCAAAAGTGACCAGCAAGTGGTGGAGGCCTACCTGGGAATGAGACAAAAAACCCATGTCATCTACATACAAAAGACACGGGATGTCAGTATCACCCACCCATGGGTCATGGCATGAAATGCCCAGGAAAGCATCCATGGGTATTTTCAGACGTTATGTTCTCACACTCAACTTTGGACAATCCCCTGTGGTGGTGGATGATCTCGAAATGTCTGGTTGCTCGCCGTCAGATTCTCACCATGGGGAACCACTGGTGGTGAGCAAAATAACCACGCTTTCGAGCATGGTCCGGCCAAAATCCCCGAAAGCATGGTTAATTGAACCACGGCCTGGAATCGGCGGCCGGTAACATCCGTTACCACCGCTGATTCTGGGCTGTGGCCCAGACTCCGGGTTGGAATCGGGTGCAGTAGCTGGATTGGCCACTGCACCCGCCTGTCTCCAGGAGGGCGGGTGGCTGGGGAAGCATGGGAGGGGCTGTGCGGCCACACGTTGTGCAGCCCCCCCTGATTCCCCGCAGGAATCAGCCAGCACGTCTGCTGGACATGATGTTTTGATTCCAGCGGGGAAGCAAAAGGGCACCCCGTCACGTCTGAAATCACCCCATGACATCATTAAGGTAAATAGTGAAAAGGGTCAGGGCCAAAATGCAACCCTGCTTTGGTCCCCTCTCGACCGGGATACTGTCCGAGACATCCCCCTGCTGGTTTAACCTCACTACGATGGAGTTGTTCCTATGCAGAATTTGCAATCAGATGCAACAATCGCAGAAGGTCCAAATCAAGGGCCGCTAATTTCCTCCACAAACGATCTCTAGGGACAGTAATAAAGGTTGCCCTCAAATCCATGAAGGCAGCATACAGGAATTGGGGGGGGGGGGGGCTAGCATATTTGTGAATTAAATGGGATAAAAGAAAACAATGATCACTGGTGGACTTCCCTTTTTAAAACCCAATTTGAGCATTAGACAGATTACCCTTAGCTTTCAACCAACCATTAAGCCTCACTAGTAGGTATTTACCATACAATTTACTAATGATATTCAGGAGGCTAATCGGCCGGTAGTTTGCTGGGAATAGCTGGGTTGCCCTTTTTATAGATGGGGACAATAATCACTCGGCCCCAATCCTCAAGGATTTTCCCTGACTCATTTATCCCAGTAATCTATATATATATACACAGGGATTTGAGGGGGGGCGACACACAGGCAACTCACAACAAACAACACAGGGAGTGGTACAAAACTGAAATGAAAATCAATCTAATAATAATCCTACTCTAAGGGAACCAGGGATGGAATAAGAGGGAGAGGAAAAGAATTCAATGAAAGGGGGAGGGAGGAAGGAAGATTGAACACAGGGAACACAGGGAGGGATAAAAACAAAAAATTACATCTAAATCTATCTAACCTAAGCTAAATAAATGATAATATGGAAGTAGATGGGTTGGATGGGTGAAATAGCAGGAGGATGGCAATGGATTGAGGAGAACAAAACTGCTGGGAGAGAGAGCCTTCTGAAATGCCTGCTGTTCAGGAACAGTGGCTAGCTTAGAAGGTGTTGGGAAGGGGGGAGGCACTCAGTTTTGTTTCTTGCTGCGCACGCCTGACCGCAAGCCCCATTGGCTCCATGCAGCCTAGCGCATGGTCAATCGCAGACTGCAAAGCCAGTGGTCTGAGGCGAAATGGGATGGTGATTGGGTAGGCTGGCTGTTACTCCAAGCCTCTCCACCCCTGGTGCCTGGAAGTCTGGTCCCCAGCTGACTCCCCCTCCCTGTCACGTTTTGCCTTCCAGTGACACGTTTTTGCCACCCGAACTCACTCAAACGCGATCCGAACTGACCAAACTGTTCGGTCATTTTGACATTCGGAATCAAGTTCAGTTCGGTCTGTTCGGGTTCGGATTCGGGTTCGGTCGACCAAAGAGGCCGAGTTCGGACCAAACTCTGAGCTTCCGAACTGTGTTCGCCCATCCCTAAAGAGCAATTACTTTTGTTACTTGCTGCACCTGTCTTATCACAAGCCCCATTGGCTCTGAGCAGCCTAGCCCATGTCAACCATGTCCAATTGCAGACTGCAAAGCCAGTGGTGTGAGGAAAAAAGGAATGGTGATTGGGCAGGCTGGCTGCTACTCCAAGCCTCTCCACCCCTGGTGCCAGGAAGTGTGCTCCTCAGCTGCCCCTCCCCCCCGGGCTTCCCAGCCATGTTTTTGCCGCCCAAACTCATCCGAACTCACCCGAATGATATCAAACTGTTCTGTCATTTTCGAGTTTGGATCGAGTTTAGTTCAGTCAGTTCAGGTTTGGTCATTTGGTTCGGTTAGGTCGTCTGAATGGATTGAGTTAAGTCCAAACTCCGAACATTTGAACCACATTCTCACATCCCTAGCACCTACCCCCATCCATGCCCACCATGTTGGATTGCTCAATTGAAGCGTTACTGAGGAAACCAAGTACCTTGACCATTACTCAGTTCCTCAGAACTCGGTTAAATTGAGTTGAGCACTGTAAATACCGAGTGAAACTGAGGACAGAGTTTCAGCCGTATTCCAGATCAGATCATAGATCTGTGCAATGGTGATCCATTACCTATTTGTGTGCATACCCTCCTCTCTGTTCCGTTACTCATAGGTCAGTCTTTCAGTGCTTGGAGGCAGGAACTGGATCCAGGGGGAAGATCCAGGAAATGGAAAGGGACCAGATAAATACCAGTCTTGGGCCACATTTGGCCTCTAGCCAGAAGTTTTCTGCCTCTCGTCTAGACTAATAGGTGACTAATATCAAAACAGAGCTGAGGCTCTTAGTAATACAGCCTGGGGTAAGAATGGGCACCGCTCATTTAAATACCAATCTGCTGGTTTAAAGAAGATGACCTAAGTGGGAAGCATGAAGCAGAACAATATGACTGCATGCTCGACTCAGTCAACAAATGCCTCTCTGCATGCTGCACAAGCTGAACCAATAGACTTTGTTTGCTGAAAGTCCTGCTAGGAGAGAATGAGAGTAATCAAACCTCTTAGTCATAAAAGCACATGTTGCTGTAGTGAGATTGCCAAAGAACATGGCACTAATGCTATCAGTGAGGGGGAAATGACCCTCACACAATGTTGTGGATACTTTTTGATTAAATGAATGAGGCTTTTTGAATTCACACATGCAATTCAAGTGCTCATTCCCGGTGGGGGAAACTGAGACTTAAAGCAGATATTAAAATAAAAGGGAGTTTTATTTTCCTGAACCTCATTTTCATATTCAGATAAACCACCGAATAACCAAATAAATATTCAGTGCTGAAACTTGCAGATTCATTCAGTTAATTTGTTTTTTGTATGTCTAGAACTGAAACGGGTACTTAATTTAGTATCTATGGGTAATACCTGCATTTTCAAGTACCACATCAAGTGCTCGATGGGCTGCCCGGGTACCAATCGGCTACCGAAATACCACCCAAATCATTAATTTCTGATACTCATTTTTAAATTTTTTCCAATTTCATTTCCTATATCTGGATGGAGAACTGAAAATTCTGTAGGTAAAACCAAAAAATCAAGATTGAAAGCCAAAAAAAATCAGGACTGGAAATTGACTTTCCAGGACAGAAAAATGAAAAACAGGTGCTGAAAGCAGAAAAATCAATATCGGAAGTTGACATTCTGGAACATCAGGTAACTAAATCATGTTGCAATCAGGCACCAAACATACTCAATGTTGTCAGGTCATTTTGGATACAGGAAATTAATTGGGTATACCAGTTTTTTGGCTACTTGTTTCAGCTCTAGGTATGTGGTTTATTCGTTATTTCATTTTCAGTATCTCAGTCACTTCATTCCATACTATTTAGCACTGTTGCAAACCATACTATGGTACAATTATTCTATCGCATTCTAGGCAGAACTGAAATGACTAAATGCAACAATGGGAATAACTTATTAACTGTACCAAAATAACCAAGTGGAATAGTCAAAGTAAACAAGCTAAGTGGAAATGAAGAGCTATTTGTAACTGCATTGTTCAGATGGATCCCAAGTAGGCATATTCACTGTATGGTTTTTAAAATTCATTTCAGCTCTAAGCTACTGTCAGTGGGAGGGGGGAGAAAGAGGAAGGAAGGTGAAAAGGGGAATCACTGCAGGGACCAGACGCACACGGGGAGGCTCTGAATATCGCAATGGTGGGAAAAATGCCCGTCTGGATAGTGTGTGGGCCCTTCTGCGTGCCAAAGCACCAGGAAGTTAGGCCCCTATCATCATAGGGCTCAGAGCACAAGGGGAGGAGGAAGGGCCACACACACCTACAAGCGTACACTGGGGGGAGCAGGGCAGGGAAACCAGTGGAGGATGGTGCAGAGGGCGCTAGGAGGGGAAACCCACGGGAGGGGGATAGGGAAAAGGGGCTTCCACACGCCAGGGGGGAAGGGGGAGCGGAGGGCCCAGGAAGGGCAGAGAGATACACACTGCCCGCAGGCTCACCCAAACCACACAGGCTTCCTTAGGAACAACAATAGGAAGGTCTTCACTCCACAACAAGCTTCCTAGGATAACTGAACACAATGGGGAACAGGGGGAGAGGAACACTGGGGGGCTTCACAAGGGGGAGTCACGTCACAAATCAACACTCGAGGAGTCACTTAGCTTGCACACGGGGGGCCAGTCCTTCCAGGCACGCAGCTCTGTTCACCAGCAGTGTTCCCTCTGAGCTGCTGGTTCATAAAGGGGAGGCCCTGCCCCCTGTGCGTGCCTGGAGGCGCGCCGAACGTCTCAGCGAGGGGGCGTGGCTCCACGCCGCTGCAGGGAGTCTCTATTGTGCCCGGAGTAGCAGGCCACAGCTGTTCCTCTGTCGGGGCTCTTAGGAGCGGGGGCGCGCCCGTCTCGGAGGCTGGGGTATGTTTTGTACTGTGGGGGGCGGGGTTCCCGGCTGGCAAAAGTGCCCGCCGGGCTGTTGAGAGCCGGCGGGAGCGGCGGCGGGTGACAGCTACCAAAATTTACTTCAGTCATATCTCTCTGCTCTTATCCTGTACCTGACAATTTAAAGCTTTATTTCTTTATTTTATCATTTGTTTAAAAAAAAAAAAAAAAGGCTGGAAACTGGATTACTTATTTTCTGCATAGAATTCAAAGGGTATTTTCAGATGTTACGTGATCACGGTCAACCACAGTGAATCCCCACATGGTGATCACGATCACGGAACATCTGTGGGGGGGGAACGGAAGTTCCCCCCCAGATGTTCACCCCCGTGAACCATGGGGGGGAATCACATTCACCATGCGAACGGTGGTCCCAGTGGGACCGGCGCCGTTTGCGTGGTGAATGTGATTCCCCCCCATGATGAAGGGGACTGTAACGTCTGTCCCCAGACTACGGCCCGGAATCCGTGGCGGGATTCTGGACCATGGTCAATGCGGGCGGGCGCTGCAGCCGCATTGGCTGTGTCGCCCGCCCATCTCCTGGAGGGCGGGTGGACCGGGGCAGCGTGGGGGGGCTGGGGCTGTACAGCTGCACGTTGCGCCGCACAGCCCCACCCCCCCGGATTCCCCGCTGGGAGAGGCCACCGTGTCTGTTGGCCGGTTACACAGTGGCCCTGGTGGGGAATCAAAGGGCTGATTCCATGCCGAGGCCAATCGGCCCCGTCACGTCTGAAAATACCCAAAGTCCCCTGTAGATAATGGCCAAGGTTTTTTCTTCTTCTTAGGGTGATTTCAGATGTTATGCGGTCCCGATTCACTACAGTGGATTTCCTGCGGTGGCGAGCTGGCTAACCACCCCCCGTGATCCAGGAAGGCCCTGAACAGACGTGACGGGACTGGGACCATGGCAGGGAATCGACCCAACAGACCACATCATGGGACAGCACAACAGATATGATGCCGATTCCCAGCCATGGTCAAAACACCCAGAAGGCACCAGGGAAAGGGAGGGACACAGATATGGCCGGCTGAGGGCAAAGGAAGTCAAAATCGCCAAAAGGAAATGCCCACACAAGGGAAACAGGATGGGAGTGGGAAGAGGGAGAAGAGCCGCTGGGGCAGCGTACACAACAGGCACGGGGAAAGCGAGATCACAGCGGAACACACAGCACAAACACACGCCTGGGCACATACACACCTGCATGGGAAAGAAAGGGAAGGGGTCACACAGCAGGACAGACAACACTCACTGCACAATGGGCAAAGGGGGGAAGGGAGGGGAGCAGGGGCCAGGGAGGAGGGGGGAACCAGCCCAGGGGCCAGGGCAGGACATGGGGAACAGCAAACAGAACCCCAACAAAAACACAGCCCACAGGGGCACCCCCATATCAACACAGGCAGTCCTGGAACTGGGGGACCCCTAGGGGCACAGCACAGTCACAGGGGGAGGCCACACGGACCAGGGAGCAGCCTGTGAATGATCCAGGAGGCTGTCAGGGATCACACGCACTGGCGAGGCTGCGATGGATGGGAAGGAGGTGAGACAGAGACGAGGAGCAAGGCAGCCAGTCCAGCAACACACACACACACACCGGGAGGATACCCAGAGGGCCAGTCCAGGGGGCCCAGTACCCCACATTCACATAGGCACCCAGGAGGGGGGGTCCCGGGCACAGGAGGGATCAAGGCCGGAGCATGAAGGACAGTGGCACCCAGGGCGCTGGGAGCCAGCACACAGTTCAGGACACAGTCACAGGAGAAGGCAACCATGGAGGGGAACACTTGTTGGAGAGGCAGACAAGAGGGGCTGCGGAAGGGGCCCAGAGCCACAGGCAGGGGCAGCGGAACCCCAGGAACCAGCCAGCACAGCAGCGAGCCAGGAACATCAGGGAGGGACGAGGTAGTGACTCAGGGCACCAGGGTAGAGGCGGGAGCGCTCACCAGGGCCAGTATCCAGGGCCCAGAAGGCACAGGGGGGCCTCAAAGCCAGATGCAGGGGGCCACGAAGGGGCCTGGGGTTGGGTGGCCCACCAGGTGCACGAAGTTGGGCCACTGAAGCATGCCCCAACACAAGCCCAGCTGAGAGATGTGGTGGGTGACCAGGTAGTAAGCCTCAAAGGGATCCTGAGCAGAGACCTCCACCTGCACATCAGATCGGGACCACACACCGGCCAGTGCGGCCACCTCCACTTCAGAGGGCTCCAACAAGCCTTAGTCAGCAGGTGGGGGCCACGGAAGGTAACCCAGATCCAGCAGGCAGTGATAGATCGCCCCACGAGACAATTGGTAACATCGGGCCCCGTGAACACAGCCAAAGAAGTACAGAGCCAGGGCAAGGGCCCACTGCACCAGACAGGCCATGTAGGCAGCCAGGCTGCACACAGAGAGGGCAGACACAGTCTACGCCACCGACCACCCAACATGCGAGCACCTCATCTTTGGAATGCACCAATCGGGAAAGGGACGCAGGCCCAGCGTCTCTGCATGCAGCCAGCAATCGTGGCCGCNCAGCACAGACATGTGGTGGGCGACCAGGTAGTATGCCTCAAAGGGATCCTGGGCAGAGAGCCCCACCTGCACATCGGATCGGGACCACACACCGGCCAGCGTGGCCACCTCCACTTCAGAGGGCTCTGACAGGCCATAGTCTGCAGGTGGAGGCCACAGAAGGTGACCCAGCTCCAACAGGCGGTGATAGATTGCCCCAGGTCACACAGGGCCATGGTCTCGCGGAAGGTCCAACTACGAGGGGTGCCTGGGGTGATGGGACCCGCGAGCCCTGGGGAAGCACAGTCAGCCATGGTCCAGAAAGCACCTGATACTAACTGAAAGGAAAGGGGGGCCCACAATCCCTGAAGGGATGGGAGGGGAAGCAGGGGAGCCCCAAGGCCAAGTGATAAGGCCATAGGCCACAATATTGCATGGCTACAGAGCGAGGTGTGGGGTGCGGACCCAGCCCAGCTGCTGGAACAGAGCACACAGACAGGGCAGCCTGCACACTAATCAGGGTGCCTAGGACAGCAGGCAGCCGACACCGAGAGGTGGGAGGTGATGACAGCAGGAATGCAGTTGCTTCCCGCACACACCCAGGTGAAGGCTGGACCATTCGCCAGGCCCCCTGCAGGGCACGCTGGTGCACTCATTGGGCTGCCCACAGCCTCCCCACCCCACTCACCCTTCAGGAATCGGGCCCTCCAGTAAGGGGGGCAGCCAGGGTGACCTGGGGCCCCGAGCCTGGGTTGCAGGGTGCAACTGGGGGGCAGGGTGCCACGGGTCCCATCCTATAACAGGTGTGGCTCCTGCCCTCCCGGGGTGCCATTCACCATGGAACTGGGATGGTTGGGTGCCTGCAGGATGCACCTAGCATTTTGTGTGGAGTGGTACTGCTCGCACATTGACCTCCTGAGTATCCAGTCCGCAGAAGTGCACCTGGCCACCCAGCTGCGGATGTGCATAGCCAGGAGAACTGCCAGAGTCCGGAGAGCCCACCACGGGTGCAGCTGCTCCCTGGCCCACCTCAGGACCCAGCGGGTGTCTGGGGCGGCCTGCCAGGCTTGCAATGCCCATTGACCGGCGTGTATGGGTCATGGAGCGGGCACAGGGGTGGTGGGCCAGGGCACTGGCCCAATGGGATGAGGCCACCTGAAGAGCGCACTTTCGGATGGACAGGCACATCCTCCTGAGACTCTCCAAGCTGTTAACGCCCAGGCTGGAGAGATGGGACACCCCCATGCGGGCCTCCATTCCCATGATCCAGCGGGTGGCCATCGGGGTCTTGGCCCTTGTGACACCTGACTCCTGCTGCTCCATAGTGCAGCACTTCTGTGTTGGGGTGTGCACCGTCGCCGGGATCCTGTGAGATGTCTTTGAGGTGGTGGAGGGCGTGCTCCTGGACCGAGCGATCCAGCTGGTGGACCAGGAGGCCGTGATGGCCGGCTTCGCGACTGGAGGATTCCCTAACTGCATGGGCACCATGGACAGCACCCACCAAAGACTGAAAACTTCCACCCATCCGCTGGGGAGGCCTCGGAATATGTCAACCAACATGGGTACCACTCCCTGCAGCTGCAGGCAGTCGTGGATCACCAGGGGTGGTTCATAGACATTTACACGGGCCACTCTGGGTACAGCCACGATGTCCGGATCGTGACCATCTCTCCCTTCTATGCCTGGATGTACCATGGGGACTTCGCGGACATGGGGATGACCCAGATGGAGGAGGTGATGATGCCCCCCTGCATTCTGGCGGACCAGGCCTATCCAATCACCCGCTGGCTGATGAAGTCTTACCCGGTCACCAGGAACCCAGTGGAGGAGCTCTTCATTACCCGCCTGTGCATGAGCAGGACTGTTGTTGAGAGGGCCTTTGGGGCCCTAAAGCAGTGCTGGAGGAGCCTTGCGGGCTGGCTGGATTACACAGTGGAGACCTCGGCCATGGTGATCGGAGCCTGCTGTGTGCTGCACAATGTGTGCGAGACTGATGGAGCTTCCCTCAACTACCCCGTGCCCCAGAGCCCTCCTGGCCCCGTGCCCCTCTATGTAAATGCAGAGAACCCAGGGGCATACCGGTATGCAAAGCGCATCCATGATGCCCTGACCAGGCATATCAGCAGGGAGACCGAGACATTTGGGTGCACACCCCTGTCTCCATCACCCCGGGGCCCCCAGCAGCACCCTTGGCATGTCCCTAGACACCCACCCACCCCCAGGCCCGGGCCCATTAAAAGAACCATGGAGGTGACTGTGGTGCCCGTAAATGTATTGGTACCACCACCTATAGGTGCCCCCACCACCACCACCACCTACCTCCCTTTTCCATGTCCCCCCCTCAGACCCCCCTTCCCTCCTTCCTCCCCATCCCCCCCATTCCCCACATCACCGGGGCCTCCCCCTTGACTGCCCTTTGGTCACCATGGAGCTCTGGGAGATCCCCTCCCCCCTGCTGTCTGTGTCCCCAACAGTGTCCTGGGAGGGCTCGGTGTCCTGAGGGGCAGGAGGTGGTGGGAGGGTGGGTGGAACTGGGGACGGAGGGCCCCCCTGGGTGTCTGATCCCTCCGGAGGCCTACAGGGACCTGGAGGTGGATGTACGGACCCAGCGGGCGTGCCAGCGGCTTGGGCGGTAGTGGTGGTGGAGGTGGTGGGGGTGCTGAGGGGCACGGTTTTAGGGCTGAGGGGACACAGGTTGCCCAGCGAGGTGGCTGCCATCACGTACACACTCATGGTCCCTGCGTGCATTAGCAGCGATCCTGTCGATGACCTGTTCCATCTGCCCAAACGCCTCCACCTGCCTGCTGTGCTCCTGGCGCTTCCGCCTCCATTCCATATGCACCTCCGCTTGCAGCCTCCGGTCCCTTCCCTCCACTTGTTGGATGGCCCTTTCTGTGACCACCTCTATTGTATCGATGCTTGTGATATTCCGCTCGCCCTGTTTGGTGGTTGAGCGAACTATGTCCTCCACCTGCTACTCCCTCTGGTGCTGTACCCATGCCCGGTGCTCCCTCATCTGTTGTGCTGGGGGCATGAAGTCGGCTTCCTGGGACCTGTCGGGTCGCCCTGTTGGGCTACACAGTAGGGGTAGTTTAGGCACGTCAGTCACCCACCTCCTATCCTTTGGCATGGCTGAGGGGTAGTGCCCCCCCTCAGGTTGGCGGACAGTGCCCTCCCCCCGGTGTACCCCTGAGCCCCACCCCCCCTCACCAGCACCACCGGTTCTCCATCCCGGCCTCCCCTGGTGCCCTCTCCCACCCCCCACTTGCCGGTGTGCCTCACCTGGGACCTCCGGCTGCTTCCGGGGCCCCTCTCCACTGTCCTCCTCAGCCACCTGTCACAGGTGCCGGGGCATGACGTGCCCTGTGGGTATATGGGAGGGGTTGGGTGTGGGGGTCAGACCATGTCCCCCGGTGGCCCCCCGAGTGCCCTCCCCATGGTCTGGGGTGCCTGGGTTTGCTGGGGGCATCCCTGTCCCCCGTGTGCCCCCCTCCCCCCTCGGCCCATCCCCCCTGGTCCATGTCCCAATCCACCCACTAGCTTACAATTGATGTCTGTCTTGGAGCCCTCCCTCTGTATTATTGGGGTCCCCCTGTGTCCATTGGCTGAGGGTAACCATTGTGGTGGCCTCGGATTCTCCTGGTCCAGACAGGGGCTGGGTGCTCTCAGGACTGGTGCACAAGGGGGGCCTGGTGGTCCCCGAGGTTCCAGGGCATTCCTCTTGGGGGGTGGGGTCCCTGGAGCCATTGTCTTCTAGGGGGGCAGTGAGGGGAGGGGGTACCTTGGCCCATTCCCTGCCCTGGACCATGGCATTCCCCTTGAGTCACGGGGCAACAATGGAACCCTTCATGTGAAGGATGCGGACCAGGACGTCGTAGTAGGGGGCGGTCCGGACTCCATGGCTGGACCGCCGGTTAATATCTTTTATGGCCCTGTGCCCCTTTTTTGAGCTCCTTGACTTTGGAGCGGCACTGGGCTACGGTCCTGTGGTGCCCCACCATCTTCATGTCCCGCACAATCTCCCGGTAGACGTGCTCATTCCGCTCGTTGATAGCTAGCTCCAGATGGTGCTCCACGGTCCCCCAGATCCTGATGAAGTCCTGGGTTTCCCTGTGCCCCCATTGCCCCCCTCAGTGGTACACCGTCTCCCCCGAGAGCCTTCCTGGTCCCGGTCCTCCTCCTTCTCCTCCTTCTGGTCCTCCTTCTCCGCATGCCCTCCAGCCCTCTTCTCCAGGGGCTCGGGCTCCCGGGCCTGTTTCCATGTCTGTGGGTTGACGGGGTGGTGGTGGTGTTGGTTTATGGGTTGCCTCTTCCACGCAGCCCTCACCCTTTCCTCCCACCTGCTGGCCTGCCCAGCACCCTTGGCGCACCTGTGCCTCCATCCCACCCCCCTTTGCTCGCCTTACCCATTTCCAGGTTGCCTTATCCCCGGGGTGGATTGCAGGTGCTGGGGTGGCCTGCCCCGCTTGCTGCTGCTGCTGTCCCTCCACCACCTCCAAGTGTAGTACGACCACCTCCTCCTCCTTCTTCTTCTCCTCCTCCTCCTCCTCCTCCTCCTCCTCCTCCTCCTCCTCCTCCTCCTCCTCCTCCTCCTCCTCCTCCTGCCTTGCTCGCTCGCCCTCCGCTCTCCTCTCCCTTCCGCCTCGCTCCATCCTGCCACGTTCCCCTGCTGCCGGGTGCCCTTTAAATCTCTATCCCTGGCCTGTGTTGTTGCTGGTTGTCTGGCAGCAACACTGCATGCTTTGTCCCTGGCTGGGAATCATTTTGCTTGATTCCAGCCAGTGGTTGCTGTTCAGATGTTACTTTTTTTTTGTTTCCCGGTGGGAATTGCTTTGACCACGCTTTCAGAGATGGTCCGGGCTCGACCTCTGGAAGGGTGGTTGATTTTGACCCCGACTGGGGATTGACTGTGGTGAACATCTGGAGCCTGCCGAACAGAAATTCAGGGCGCTTTGGCCTCACCGCAGGATTGACCGTGGTTCACTGTGGTTGACTGTGATCTCGTAACTTCTGAAATCACCCTTAGATTGGGTCATGCCAGCTAGGCCTCCCATGCTTCCTCTACCCAAGTGTCTTTCCCAACAGTAACCCAATTTGGATTCACACACACCCTTTATGAACTTTGATATCTGTTCAAGTTTGAGTTTGCTTCAATTTTACTTTCTTGGACTTCACTGATTTCAACTTGGCTGCTTCAGGTACTTTGTCTTCAATTATATATATATATTTTAAAAATTGGCCTAGCAAAATGTATCTCTTTTTTGTTTTGTTTTGTTTCTTTTAATAACCAAACTAATAAATAACAAGTGGAGAATTATCTAATGATGGAATTATTTGAGTTACCAATGGATACATGGACCACTTCCTGGATAGGATACCCATTTGGTCAGTAAGAAGAAGAAGAAATAATAATAATAATAATAATAATAATAATAATAATAATAATAATAATAATAAATAAATAAATAAATGGCCTTAATCAGGGGCTATAAGAACATAAGAAATGCCATACTGAGTTGGACCAATGGTCCATCAAGCCCAGCAACCTGTCTCCGACAGTGACAAATCTCGCTTGCTTGGGAGAAGTACCCAACATGTCATAATGGGGCAATCCATTCCCTATTGTTCACTCCCAACTCCTGACATTCAGGGGTTACATCCCCCAATCTAGTTGGCTAATAGCTGTTAATGACCTACCCTCCAAGAACAATGACCTTTAAAAAAATTATTTTATTTTGACAGGAATTCCAATCACGGAATTGTCCACAAACATTGAAGAGTTATTCCAATACAACCTTGCTTCTGGGGCCCCCAAATGCAATGGGGTCCCCAGTATCTGTGTCCTTTGTCTCCTTCTTTCCATGAGCAGAAAGACATGTTTAAACACACTTTCACTTGCACATTCCTGGCAATTGTTAGAGCGGTGGGAAGGAATTAGGCCATGGGGGCCCACATATTATTTTTTGCTCTGGGCACTGCAACTTCTAAGTCTGTGGCTGCTTAATTTGATTTGATTTCTTTTTCTGGATAGTCTCTTTCTCTAAAAGTGAATTGAATTCTTTCCACCCCTTTGATCTTCAAGGAACTGAAGAAGGGGGGAATTGTTTGCTAATCAGAAGGGGACTGATTTCTACCAAGCGATATCGGGGTGCAGGGGGGATGGGGAAAGTAAAGGGGGGGGGATTGAATTGGCAAGTAGTAAATGAGTTTATTGTGTTCCTGGCTGCTGATCCCTCAGGGGATTCCCGGAGAGTCGGCTGCTTTTTTATTGGAGTTTTTCGCTGGAGTTATAAACCCTTTAAATGAGTCGAGATCATTAGGGAAGCTTGGCTGATCACTGATGAAAAAATATAACAATTAAAACAAAGGGCTGGGAATAGTAAGAGGTAGAGGGAGAGGGAGCTGGGGTGAGCAATTTTAATACTTGGTAACAAATACTAATAATGGCACTGAGTCAGGGACTAATTAAAAGTTTCTAAAAAGAGAGTGGAATTAATCTGGAGTGCTTTGTCTGTCAGCTTCCGTTAGCAACTGACTGAACCAACCAGTTCGGAAACTTTGAAAACTTAGAACAAATGCCGGTAGGTGATCAAAGATCTGGAGACAAGAGGGACTGAGAAGGTTTGGAGTGAGGCTGGATAAGCGCAATCTACAACAACTTGAACAACATCAAGGATTTAGAAATCTTGCTGCGTTGAATCTAAGGTTGAAATGAGAAATCTCGATGAGTCTGCTTTTGTTGGAAGCAGGGCATTCGCCATGATTTGTGCGACATGGACAATTACTGACTTTTCTGCTGTTTTTGCCATTTCCAGTTATTTTTGGCAGGTTGACCGGGGCTGCCACAAGCCAGTCCTGAACTTGGTGTTTGCCCCATGTGCACCCTGGTGGGCTGTGGAGACAAAAACGTGCTGATTAAGTGCTGGGGAAGTGCTAGAAATTGTCATAAAAGGGCTGTACAACTACCATACAACTGTTGTAAAATTCCCTGAAAGTGACAAAAAAGTCCCAGAAAGTGATGAAAAGTGATGAAAATGACAAAACGTCCCAGAAAATAATGAAAAAAAATAGCGGCGGGGCGGAATCACTGGAAACTGATGAAGTACCAATTACATTTCCAAGCACTCCTGAAAGGTTTGTATTTCCCTTCCAGACAGGAACACTTGCTCTTGTCTCAGCTGTAGTTAAATCATGTCAGGTCACATATGTAGTATTTATTAATTAATTTATTTATTTATTTCAATTCCTGCAACCCTCCTGCTCATAGAGCAGCCGGGACGGCTCAAGACATAATAAACAATACATAATTAAAACAAACTCACAATTTAAAAAACATTAAAATATCCTAAAACCCCTTCCTTGCCAAGAACCGGCAACATCAGTGAGACAAATTTCAGCCCTACTCCAAAGGGCCTGAATGGTCCTTTCTGAGCATGCTCAGCCCTTTTAGAAGATGCTGCTGGCCTGTTGATACTGCCACAGTGCCATCTTTGAAAACAGCCGATTGTGTTCAGAAAGGGCCATTCAGGCCCTTCTGAGCATGCTCAGTGGTATTTTAAAATGTTCAAACTTAACAGTGAGGAAGAAGCCGTACAGAAGTTGAGTCTCCCACCCCTGACCCCCTGCTCCTCCTTCCCTGGCCCATGCTGGCCTATTCCCTCCCTGCCAGCAGGGGAAGGGAAGGGGGAGCAAGGGCCTAGCATTAAAATTAGGAAATACCTGCATTTTTAGTACATATTGGGTACCTAATGCAATGCCTAGTCACCAATCGGGTACTTGAGTACCTGAAAATGGTAATTTCTGTTGCCAGTTTACTTGTTTTCCAGGTACCAATAGGTAAATCAGGATGGCAAACTGAAAAATCAGGACCAGAATCAATGGGTATTTTCAGACGTTACGAGATCACAGTGAATCATGGTGAATACCCACCTGTGGTCACTGTGGCTCGAACGTCTGTTTGGCGGCCGCCAGATGTTCGCCACGGTCAATACCCGCATGGGGTCAATTTGAACCACGCTTCCTGGGCTAGCCGGGGGAATGTCCCGGGAAGCGTGGTCAAAAAGATCCCCAGCAGGGACAAAAAAAAAGTAACATCTGGCTGGTTGCCACGGCCTGGGATCCCCGGAGGGATCCTGGGCCACAGCACATCCGGCCCGACGTGGCAGCTGCAGTGGCCCCACTACCCGCCCGTCTCCCTGGAGGGCGGGCGGCGGGGTGCGTGGAGGGGGTGGGGCCGTGCGGCCGCACGTTGCGCCGTGCGGCCCCGCCCCCTCCCAGATTTCCCACCGGGATCCCCCCGGCACGTCTGATATGGCGTGACGGGGTGACCCCGGTGGGGAATGAAAGGGTTGTTTTCAGTACGGGGCCAAGCGGCCCCGTAACATCTGAAAACACCCAATATTACTGGACCTGAAGACAAATGTTAGGACATCCGATACCCAAATAAGGCACTAATCAATTAGTACCCAAATACTGTCGGTCGATTCAGGTACCAGGAAGTTGGTGAATATACCCATTTTGCGGGTACTTGTTTCACCTCTAATGTATAACTGAAATGGTTATCCACAAAGATATCAATATCCATTGGATTCTTGGTAACTGAACAAAATGAATGATTGGTTAATACCGACTGTCATTTTAACTGAATTACCGCATTACTGATTTGTGCTGTTTACCATGTTTACCATGGGAATTCCATTTCCCCATCCCTAAATCAGTTACTGGCTTGTTCCATTTGCCCATAAATTCCTTTTGTGTTTAACCAACAAGCTTGGGTTCAAGTTAAACTCAGTGTCCCAGTGGATGCTTTGTTCAAATCTGCTGGTTGCAACTTTGTTTATTGGTCTGGAAGTAAACCAGAAATGATGGAATAAAGAAAAGCAGTAGATTGGTCATGCAGTATTGGTAAAACAATATTAGTCAGTATTTCAGTTAATTGCTGAAATGTTGTGGTATGCAGTTACTGATCCATTAACTGATTAGATATCTAAAAATTTTGATCATTAACCATGGTTAAGGAATGAACTACCTGTTTCATCTCTAGTTGCATTGTGTGGCTCACAGGCCAGAAAGATCCAGACTCCTTCTCAGAGTGTATTTATTTACCTCCTCCATGAAAAAAAAGTATTACAGCCAAGGCTGAATTTTAATTCACAAATACAATTAGGATATTTGGTTCCCAAACAGATATTGATGTGTTTGTACTCAGTACCTGTCACATGGTAAGCTGGATTGTTCCAGCTGTGCCTGCTCTGGTAACCTGCATTATTCAATGGTTTTAATTGTCTGAAGCTCAGGTGGGAAGACTGACTGGGATAATGATGGCTGAGCAGAGAAAGGCGCACAGCACAGGACTAGTAACCTAAAAGACCTGGCGTATGATGCTGGGCTGGAAGCCTAGTCAGGAGGACCTTCCAGAGAGAAAGAGAGAGAGCCTGGGAGATTGTTTCCCACATCAAATCAATATGGCTTTCAAGGCTGTGGGTTCATTTTGACAAGGCCACCCCGAGGTTCCTGAGGTGCCACAAATCAAGGTTGGGGACTCAAAGATTAGATGCGGGATCAAGGTAGGGACCACAGGACTGGATGGGCAGGCAGACAAACAAGGGCAGACAAATGGATGGAAGGAGCAGGCAGAGGGAGATGCAGGGTCAGAAGGACTGGTTTCAGAAAAAAGGCAGAAGGACTGGTTTCCAGATGTGTGTGTGGGGTGGGTGGGGGCAGGGGGAGGCAGATAGACTCCAAAACAGGGCAGAACTGGTCCAAAGCATTAAGGGGTCCAAGGCAGAGCAGAGCTGGTCCACGGGGAAAAAAGTGACAGCGATTCAGGAAGACAAACAGGAACCAGGGAGGTGACTTATGATTTCCCCAGCTTCTAATGGCTGCAGGCCTGCCTTTTATACAGCAGGCAGCCAACCAGGCATCTGAGGAATTGAAGTAAAGCTAAGGCGTAGGGATGTGCACTAGTTTCATTTTATTTTAGTTACTAAACTGAATGGAGCCCCTAAAGTTCCGAGAATGAATTAATACGCAAACAGCACACATTTGCTTTCATTTGTTTTTGTTTAAAAATAAAAAAATAAAATTGATAAAAAACAAACAAATGGTGCATGTGCAAAATGACAACCGGGGCTATTCTTTGCATGCCCATGTCTAGCCGTTTACCAAAAATGGTGCCAGCAGCATTGCCACCATTTTGGAAAAGGGCAACTGGTCTGTGCATGTACAGAATATGCACAGAACAACAGCTTTTTTTCCAAAATGGCAGTGACACTGTCGCTGCCATTTTGGAAAAGGGCTCGCATGCACAAAATGTCCCTGGCAGCCATTTTTCATATGCACAGTAATTTTATTTATTTATTTATTTATTTATAAATTATTTTTTAAATGAAAAAAGCAACAAAAATGAAAGGGTTTTTTAATGAAAACCTGGGAATGGATGGGTTTTTAACACAGACATTAAAAACAAAACCAGAAATGAACAAGGCAAGTACTGCACACCCCTACTGGGGAGGGGTTGGCCTGAACAGGACAGGGGAAGAAGGCCTTAAACTCCAAACCTCGGCCCTGGCCAGAGTAAACTGGTGGTCCTGCGGAGTCAACCACCACCTCCAGGGCCCCAAGGGTGTTCGTTCAAGATCCAGTCCTTACATGAGGAAGAATGTCATGTGCGGTTGTCTTAGTCCACCGACCACTATGTTCAAACCTACAGCCCACTTTCATTGTATGACCCTTTCTTTCCATGAGGCCTGGGGAAAATAATTGCCCCCTTTGCCCTACCCTTCTTGTTGGCCTGTCATTCTAGTACAGGGACTGCTTAGTATGTCCAACATATTGGCTAAGTTCCTGCGGGTGGCTGTAGATTTGAGGGGATGGAGGGAGGTGACATACAGTTTTTACGGGGTCTGAGTGACCGTTACATAACACGTCAGCTGCATCCTGCAGGCTGTGCCCATGCGGCCCTGCCCTCCCCTGTGCAGTTCAGATGTCAAGGTGCCTAGCCTGCCCATTTCCAGTGACACATGAATTCCAGCAGATGAGTTGCCCTGGATTCCTGACAAGCAAGAAGGAGTGGGATGCATTTGTCTGCATCTGGTTGCAAGCAGAGCACGGCCTGAGGCTACTTTGCCTTCCTCTCACTGTAACAGATGCAGCAGAAACTCCAAGCCTCAGGAGGGATGTATGTGGGTTGTGTGCATGCAAATGTTCTCTCTTCATCAGTACAGTGCAGCCCCTAACCTTGTAATTTGGGGGGAAAGAGACCAAGGAAGTGCATGGGATTCCAGAGGTTGCAGAGTTTATACACATTAGTACTGAAATAAATATACATGACAAATTTTGTATCTAGCCATTTTGTCTGCTTTAAATCAGGCATGGCAAAGCGCTTACAGAATGTTTTTTAGTTAGGGATGTGCAAGCAGAACGCTGTTCGGATGTTCGCTAGTTCAGTAGTTTGGTCCAAAATTCAAGTTCGGGTTTGGTAGTTTGGTTCAAAAAAGTTCGGTCTCGCCAAACGTTTGGTGGAGTTCAGACCCCCCGCAAGGCTGGGGGTGCTCCTGGGACCCCCCAGGGGTGCCCAAGAGGGCATGGTAGGTCATCAGAGAGCCAGAAGTAGCAGCAGCAGCAGCAGCAGAAGGGACCGGGAATTCTTGGGGCTTGGCACCCTGGCTTGCTCAGGCAGGCAGGTTTGGCACTTGGCCCCCGGGGGTGCCTGTGGGGGCATGGCAGGCCATCAGAGACCCAGCATCAGCAGCAGCAGAAGAGCCCAGGAACAAATGAAGCGATGGAGGTAAATGTGTGGAAAGAAATGGATGAAGTAGTATTAGTAGGATGGCAATGGATTGGGAGGAACATAAACTGCTGGGAGAATGAGAGTTCTGGAAATGCCTGCTGACTGAGGTGTGTGTGGGCGAGTGCAAGGAGCATGTGAGTGAGTGAAGGATGCTGTATGTTGTGCTTTGTGCTGGACTGAAGAGAGAGCGAGTCAAGAGTAGGAAGCAGGTGTGGTGTGGCATCTTCCCCCTATCTCCCTCTCAGGGGTCTGGGTCCACATTACCCTTTTAACTCCCCATCCCCTGACAAAGAGCCACCATGCACTTCCTCTGCCATGGACCATTGTGGAGGGGTAATCACACTAGGCAGGCCTTCGCAATGGACATGTCCCCCACCTGGTGTGAGCCCTGGGTAACCCACTGCCCACTGAGTGCCAGGAGAGTGTCATGGTTGCCCTCAGGCAATCTAAAGGGAGTCAGGTTCAGATCCCTGAATCTGGAGTGGCAGATACACTGGAGTCAAACTCAGGAATGGTCTCAGCCTGAAGAGTGTGTGAGCCGCGATCTCCCATTCTGCCCCATTGTAATGTTCAACCAGCCCCTGCCTGCTGGCACGCTCATCCAAGCTATAGTCGTCTACAAGATTGAGGAGCAAACGGCTGATGTGCAGTACCACCACCAGTAGCAGCAGACATTGGTTTGCCAGGGCACAGAACCCATGGCACAGCAGAGGCAGCAGAATCAGACATTGGATTGCCGGATTATAGTACCCATGGCAAAGACACTACAGCATAGGCGGCATAGGCATTTGAACCCTGAGGGTGGGTTCCAGGGCTAGAGTGGCAGCATCTGACTGCAGTGGAAAGACATCCCTCCCAGTCCCTGCCCTTTATGTATGTACATATCCTTTTGGAGAAGGTTGGAGTGAGCTATTGACTATTTTTTGGAAAAAAACAACCCTTTTCTATTTAATTTGTCCCTGAATGCTTGAGTGGGAAATCTCTTTGCCAGCATTGTAGGCTGGCTTGGCTGGCATGGGTGGGGGAGCGGCAGAGGCCACTAGACCATGCCAGAGCATCAGTGAATTTGGTGGTAGTAGGAAATAATCAATCATACTCAAACGAGCACTTTGAAGGACGAAGTGGAGAAGGGTTCCATGAAGTGAACAGCAGTTGTTGAACATGGGTCAGTTGGTCCTAAGAGATGTGAGCCATGCCCTTCCTATGGATTGCCCCAGGCTGGCTGGCATGGGTGGGAGAGTGGCAGAGGCCTGTTTAGGACTCAGTGGCTGGCACCCCTGCTTGGTCAGGCATTACAGGTTGGCTGGCATGGGTGGGAGTTTCGGACACTAGCAGACAGGTGGAATGATGGGTTCCTGCAAGCAGTAGAATGAAGGCCCCAGAACCCTGATGGTGGGTCCTGGGACTGAGGTGGCTGGTAACCCTGCTCGGTTGGATGTTGCAGGCTGGCTGGCATTGGTGGAGCAGCAGCAGAAGCCTGCCAGGGCTTGGTGGCTGGCACCCCTGCTTGTCCAGGTGTTGCAGGCTTGCATCCTACTCGCTGGATCTGAACAAGCTATTCTTCCAATAGGGCAAGTCTTCCCAGTGGTGAATCACGTGGCCACCCAGTAGCAGACTTCGGTTTGCCTAGAGTCAGTATTGGCACAGCAGGAACAGACATTTGATTGTCCAGAGGCATCATTGGCAACATTGGCACAGCAGGAGCAGACTTTGGTTTGCCCAGAGGCATCATTGACAACATTGGCACAGCAGGAGCAGACTTTGGTTTGCCTAGAGACAGAATTGGCAACATTGGTACAGCAGGAGCAGACTTTTGATTGCCCAGAGTCATCATTGGAAAAGTTAACACAGCAGGATAAGACACTGGATTTCCCAGAGGCATCATTGCCAACATTGGCACAGCAGGAGCAGACTTTAGATTGCTCAGAGGCATCATTGGCACAGCAGGATCAGACATTGGATTGCCAAGAGGCATCATTCACAACATTGGCACAGCAGGAACAGACATTGGTTTGCCCAGAGGCATCATTGGCAACATTGGCACAACAGGAGAAGACTTTAGATTGCCAGAGGCAGGATTGCATTTGGCACAGCAGGATCAGACATTGGATTGCCCAGAGGCATCATTGGCAACATTGGCACAGCAGGATCAGACATTGGATTGTCCAGAGGCATCATTGGCAATATTGGCACAGCAGGATCAGACATTGGATTACCCAGAGTCATCATTGGCAATATTGGCAGAGCATGAGTGGACTTTAGATTGCCCAGAGGCATCATTGGCACAGCATGAGCAGGCATTGGCTTGCCCAGAGGCATCATTGGCAACATTGGCACAGCAGAAGCAGACATTGGATTGCCCAGAGGCAGCATTGACAAAGCAGGATCAGACATTGGATTGCCCAGAGGCAGCATTGGCAACACTGGTACAGAAGGAGCAGACTTTGGATTGGCCAGAGGCAACATTGGCACAGCAGGAGCAGACATTGGATTGCCCAGAGGCAACCTAAATCAATCTAATCCTACTCTAAATAAATCCAAAAACAGCAGAAGGGAATCACTGCAGCAGAGTGCAGACATTGGATTGCTGGGGCATAACCCTTAGCTCAGAGAGCAGAGGCGGATTGGGAGCAGCAGCAGACATTGGGTTGCCTAGGTACAGAACCCATGGCTCAGACAGCAGCAGATGCAGCATTGGGAGCAGCAGAAGACACTGGGTTCCTAGGGCAGAACCCTTGGCTCAGACAGCAGAGGTGGCATTGGGAGCAGCAGCAGACATTGGGTTGCCTGGGCACAGAACCCATGGAAAAGCAAGAGACAGAAGCAGCAGGATTTGCCTGTACGCAGCACCCATGGATCCAGGATGGCAGGATTTGCCAGGGAACAGCTCCCATACAACAGCAGACGGCATGAGCACGATTGCATGGGCACATTTGGATTGGCCAGGGCAGAGCACCCATGGACCAGCAGACAGCAGCAGCGGGATTACCGGGCAAGCGGAGCACATCACCCAGGGTTTTCAAGGGCAGGAAGACAGTGTGGCATGAGCAGAAGGCAGGCAGACTGAGGCAAGCTTGGGCCACTTGGGTGGGCAGGCAGGCAGCGTGGCATGAGCAGAAGGCACTGACAGGCAGGCTGAGGCAGGATTTGATCTAGGGCCACCTGGGCAAGTGGGAGGGCAGCATGGCATGAGCAGAAGACACTGGCAGGCAGGCTGAGGCAGACTTTGATCTAGGGCCACCTGAGCAGGTGGGAGGGCAGCGTGGCATAAGCAGAAGACACTGGCAGGCAGACTGAGGCAATCTTTGATCTAAGGTCCTTTGGGCAGGTGGGAAGGCAGCGTGGCATGAGCAGAAGGCACTGGCAGGCAGGCTGAGGCAGACATTGATCTAGGGCCACCTGGGTAGGCAGGAGGGCAGCGTGACATGAGAAGAAGGCACTGGCAGGCAGACTGAGGCAGGGTTTGAGCTTTACAATCTGGACGGGCAGACAGGCATCATAGTATGAGAGGCAGTAGGGAACGCAGGCTGGGATCTAAGTTGGCAGGCCACTCGGATAGGCTGGCGAAGACTGTGCAGCGCACTCAAGAGAGAGCCAGTCACATAGGCGGTCTGAGATCATCTAGCCAGAAGCCAGCTGGCAGGCTTGCAGTTTTCAAATGCCAGCCTGAGTCATGAGGTCAAACAGATAAGCTGGCCGAGGCCGTCTAGAATGAAATGGGGGGAGGGGAGGCAGAGCAGGCACCAGGCATTGGGAGGGAGGGACAGCACTTCAGCACAGCAGCAGTAGTCCTAGCCCAGATTGAGGAGGAGCCTCATCCCAAGATTGCCCCTGGCATGGGATGGCGCTTGCCACTGCACCATCAATCCATCTTCAGGGGCAGCTCTGGGAATGCCAGCAGTGGAAGGTTAACCTTCAGTAAGAGCAACTGCTCCACAAACTTGGCCCCCAGTCTCAGTTGATGCGGGGAGCAAATGTCCTCTGCCATGGAGAACACCCGCTCACTGGGGACACTGGTTGGTGGGCAGGACAAGATACCCTTGGCCACATTGGACAGGGCCGGCCACATGTTGGTATTGCCAGCCCAGTAGGCCAAGGGATTGCTGCTGGGATCACTGCAGGGCTCCTCCTCCAGGTAGCTCTCCACTGCTGCTGAGGCGCTGTCACACTCTCTCGTGTAGCTCTGCTTGGGCACCACCTCCACCACACTCCTCAGCTACAGTGCCTGCCCTGCTGTGCACAGGCCCATGCTCCCCAGAGTGCCCTGCACAATCGATCTGTTGCTGCTGCTCGTGATAGGGGTTCTGCTGCTGCTGCTCGTGCTGCTACTGCTCGGGCTGGGGCAGGGATAGATCCTGCTGGCTCAAAGGGGTGGCTCTCCCACTCCCACCATCCCCAGGGGCATCCTGCTGCTGCTGCTGCTGCTGCTGCTGCCGTACACTCTCAACTGCCCTCTCTTCCCCCCAGACCCTCTCCACCAGCTCACCCTTCCAGTACCCATAGACTGCTGTCTGCTGTGCCAGGCTGCTGTTGACCCTGGGGTCCAACATAGCTGCCAGCACGTATTCCGCCCGCTTCTGCAGCTCATCAATCTGCCCCATTAGCCCTGTCTTCAGCTGCCGCGTCATGCCAACTGCTTCAGACCCCAGATTCCTGCCCTCAGGGCCACCATCCTGCCCCTGGAGGCAGGGGGAGGGAGGAAGGGGGGGAAGGAGGAAGATGGAACACAGGGAGGGGTAAAAACTAAAAATAACTCCTAAATCTATCTAATCTAAGGTGGTAAATAAATGAAGCCAGGTAGGTAAATATGTGGGAGTGGATGCAAAGGAGGAGGATGGCAATGGATTGTGGGTTTGGGAGGAACTGGGAGAGAGGGAGACTTCTGACAATGCTGCTGAAAGGATCAGTGGCTAGTTCAGAAGGATTTGGAAGGGGGAAGGGCAATGACTTTTGTTTCTTTGCTGTGCTCGCCTTTCCACAAGCCCCATTGGTCTGTGCAGGCTAGCCTGTGGCCAATTGCAGCCTGTCAAGCCAGTGGTGTGAGGAAAAGAGGGCTTGGTCTTGGTCAGGCAGGCTGCTATTCCAAGCATCTCCACCCCTGGTGCCAGGAAGTCTGCTCCAGAGCTGTCCCCCCTCCTCCCTGGGCTTGTTTAACACATTTTTCCTACCCAAACTCAACCAAGCTTAACCAAACTTTATCAAACTGTTTAGAAGGTCGAACATTCAATTCAGACGTTCGGTTCGGTCCACCGAACATGCCGAGTTCGGTCCGAACACCGAATATCCAAACTGCTTTCGCACATCCCTATTTTTAGTCATGTAGTAAGGCTGTGGTGGGCACAGATTCATGTCCCAATTATGGGTCCTCCTAACGGTAAGGGGGCAGGGTCTCTCTTAATGGCAGCCCTTAAAGTTGGTTGCACTGCCCTTGTTCCCCTGCACCCTACAGTGGCAGCAACCCTGCCAGGAAGGAAGTTTTAAGGGCGGGGGGTGGGGGTACCCAGCCCACCCAGCCTGCCAGTCCCACCTAGGGATGGGCGAACAGATCGCGGTTCCGGTTCGGCCGTTCGGTTTGGTTCGTCCATTCACTTCGGCAGTTCGGCTAGTTCGCCGAATTCGGGTTTGGCTGTTCAGTTCGGTCGTCCGAACAGGCAGTTTGGTTAGGCCGTTCGGCTGTTCGGTTCAGCTGTTCGGCCATTCGGGAAATGTTGTTACGGGTGTTTTTTTGTTTTTTATCTGTTTTTTTGTTTTTTTATTGGGTTTTATATGGTTTTCTTTTGTTTTTTATTTGTTTTTTTGGTTTTTATATGGGGTATTTATTTATTTATTTTTTTAATCTAATATTATATATATCTATCTACACTAAATCTAACTGCTATTAACTATTCTAAATGCTATGAAGTAAATAAGTACACAGGCCTACTCCTACAAACACTAAAACTAAATCACTAACGCTATCTCTATCACTAAGCTAACTCCTACATCTATCTATCTATCTATCTATCTATCTATCCCCCCATCCCATATCCATATCCAAATAGATAGATAGATAGATAGATAGATAGATAGATAGATAGATATGGATATATATATCCATATATATGAATATATATATATGTGGATATATATGGATATATATACATCCCATATATATGGGATGGGGGGGAATCACAAACAGAAGAGGAGTCTGTAGTGAATTACATACATTACATACTCAATGAGTCTGTACAGTGCATAACACAAGGTTTCAGTTTATGGTTTAAGTTTCATTTCATTACAAAATTGAAATGAAACTTAAAGCAATCTAAAAATCCTACTCAACGCCTGCTGTTCAGGAACAGTGACTAGCTCAGAAGGTGTTGGGAAGGGGGGAGGCAGATAATTAGTTTTGTTTCTTGCAAGCCTCTCCACCCCTGGTGCCTGGAAGTCTGCTCCTCAGTGACCGACACCTCCCTGTCATGTTTGACCTTCCAGTGAACTCATCCAAACGCGATCCGAACTACCGAACTGTTCGGCCATTTTGCCGTTCAGTGTTCGGTTTGTTCGGTATGTTCGGGTTCGGGTTCAAGTTTGGTCATCCGAACAGGCTGAGTTCGGGCCGAACTCCGAACTGCCGGACTGCGTTCGCCCATCCCTAGTCCCACCCATTCTGAAAACTTCCTGCTTGGCAGTGCCCTTCGCAAGTGGCCTGAGAGATGGTAGAAACTTTCCAGAGTGCGTGGGGGAAGAGTGGCTGCCTAATAGGCCCTTTTCACACAGACACTCTAACACTAATAAAAATGGATGTTAGATTTTATTATACATGTTGTAGGGCACCCATAGATCATACCTTCAACCCTGCAACATGTATAATAAAATGTAACACCCATTTTATCAGTGTTAAAGTGTCTGTGTGAAAAGGGCCATAGTCTCCTCCCTCTGTGTACTCAGCACTTGGGCAAGTGATATGCCAGCTCAACAGATTCCATAAGGGCAAGCTTAGGAGGATATGTTCCCCCCTGCGCGGTCTTCCATTCAGGGGTCCATGTTTGGGCGGGGCACATATCTGGTCATAAGAAAGGCTATGTGATGGTATAAAACTTACGTTGTCTATACCCAAGACTGTCTGGGAGGCAACCCGTATTAAATACAGAGCTGATCAGTTAGAAAGCATTTAAAAACATTGTAGGTTTATGGCTGAATTTGAAGAGCTATGATTAAGTCTGGTAACATCCCTTCCATCTGCTTGGAACTGTCCATGTCACTGGCAAGAACTGAAGATCACTCCTCTGCAGCCTTCCTTGACCCTACCCAGCATGTGTCCGTATCTAAAGACTATGGATTTCCACTAAGACAATTATTCCAGCCTCCCAGACTGTAGAGGCAATTCCCACTAATAAGTAGGACTTCAGTGTGCAGAACAGAAGCCTCAACAGAGCACAAGAGGGTGCATGCTGGGATATTCTTAGTCTATGAGTCTACACGCGGATAAGACAAGTCCTAGTGCCCATCTAAAAAGTTGCCTCAGAATCATCATTATCCAGTTGAAACTTACAGTTTCCCAGGATAAAACTAGCATTAAGGGAACAACAGGTTTTAACGAAGTCCTCCAGCTTCCATCCCCCTTCTCTTTGCTCATCCAGTGAATGCGACACTAAATTTTAATTATTGTTGCTTTTCGTTCCTCTTTATCTTAATTAACTTTGACTTGCTGACTCTTTGGAGGGAGATTATGTTCTGAAAATGCTTCCCTGACCTAAGTGCTGAATTTTACTTTGAGAGATAGGGGACCTATTGTCATTTCACAAGGGAACTCATTTCAAATCCAGGACAACTGGAAGGTGAGAGAGGAGTGTATTAGAGAAATCAACAAGGCTCTTACATGGCAGACTGAGGAGAAAGGTCAAAATGCTTGGTGATTTGGAAACGCAGGAGAAAAACTTGGGTGAATTTACATCTATTAAAACTGGCTGTGGGTCTTGCCTCTTTTTCAGTCCCACACTCCCACATCCTGGAACATGGAGTAGGGATCAAGGTTGAGCCAAACCACGATTGTGTGGTCAGAAACCAAATATCTGGAGAGAAGATGGGGTCATCATAACCTCATAGCTATGTCACACCTGGAGCCAGCTAAGCAAATGAATATTTGGAGCACATGAGCAAGAATTAGAACTGTAGACAAGAGGTGAGTCAGGTCAGGAACACACAAAGTCAGTTTTAGATAGAAATGCTGATCCAGAAGTCAGGTGAGACAGGAGTAAGGCTGGGACAAGGTGCTGGTGCAAGTTTGAGACCAGGAGCAAAGCATGGTGTGGGGACACAGGTGGGACAGGGAATTGGGCAAGGGGACAGGACATGACTGAGGGTGCAAGTGAAGAAAAATGGGAATGAACCTCAAGATCAAAAGCAGCAGCCAGGCAGTCAATGCCACTGTATTACTTCCTGTCTGACTTTTATTTAGTCTGGAATAGCCAATGGGAAGCAAGACACGCTAGTCAATCAGACACTGGGTCATGGGGTCGTTCCTAGGGAAGAGTGAGCTCTTGGGACTAATATTGCTAAGCTTGTCTGGTGGAAAACTCACAAGTTGTGATAAGGTGAAATATTTTGAACCCCCCATGCCTTGTAGGTTTGATATGACTCTGTCCTTACACCCACCTTCAGTCTCTTCCCAGGCCCTCTCCTAAAACTTAGATTGAAAGTCTGTCAGTGCAAAGACCTACCTCTGATCACAACTTTTCAGAAACAGGCACATGGCTGGAGCTATACACATGGAAAAAAATAGTAACAACAATAGCACAAAATTGGATATCTCCAGAATGATTTCCATGGTGATTTTTCAACTCTACCAAAAATAAAATAAAATGTCCATCTGATGTTTTGTGTGTGTGTGTGTGTGTGTGTGTGTGTGTGTGTGTGTATGTGTGTGTGAAATTGATCAAAATCAGGGCGGGAATCACCTTTCAGAAGCCAAAAAAACTCCAGTTTTCAGGAAACATGAAGAGTTCCAGTCATTTTAAAACAAAGCTGTTAGTTATGTTTTCAATTTCATTTGTCTGAACATAATTCCCAAGAGATTTATTGGTAAGTCCAGTGCAAAGAAGTAATACCCTTGGGATTGAGTCATTTCTAATTCTGCTCAAATTGGTTGGTCAGGCCATTTGCTTAGAATAAAAGAACTGAAGAGTTGGAAGGGTTTTAGGTGGTCCAGCCCCCTGAACGTGCCTATGAGTGGCATATGCCTAAGGCTGAGATTTCCAAAAGGTGAGCTGGGACCCCGCAAAAGTGGCCTTGCCATCTGCACATGGGTAGTAACTAGGACTAAAATGAGAAACATTTTAGTTTCTCATGAAAAATATGAGAATCTGAGATCTATAAGATCTCAGTCCCAGAATTCTCTCTATTTATTGGTGTAAATAAATAAATAAATAATCTTGCTAAAGGACTACTAGGCCATTCTATGCATGTGCAGTTCTTTTCCAAAATGCCAGCAGCATCACCATTTTGGAAAAGGACAGCTGTTCTGTGCATGCACAAAATGGCCTCCTCATATGCATACACGGGCTGCCCTTTTCCAAAATGGTGGTTCCTGGAATGAACCAAGAACCAGCATTCTTGATGAGACCGGGGGGGGGGAGAACAAACTTTCAGCCCTATTAGTAATCCCAGCTGATATCTTCTGATATGCTGTCCCTATCATTGTTACTGTCTGCCTCACAAACCTCTGCCTTATGGTCACCTCTTATGGGCAGCTTAAAACAAGCTATTGGATGTAGGAGTGCAGTAAGAGCATTACAAGAATATCTTGAAAGTAAGTCTGGAGTTCTTCTAATATTTGCCTCATCTCTTGGAAATTGGAGAACTATAAATTAGAATTGTAGCAACTGACACAAAGTGTGCCAAACCACTACTGCACATTTGGCACAAAGTGTGGCAAACCACTACTGCACATTTTGAGGCATGCTGCATTCAGCATCTCCAAGGATTAATTCCTTACTACGTGGGCCGGTGGAGCTGGAGTTTTCTACAAGGGGCAGTGCAACAGTTGGCCCATGCGCACACACTTTTATGGAGTCCCAAACCCATCCAGTGTCTACCCTGCCCCCTACTCCAGGCCCTGCCTTTATTTAGGACAACCACAAGACCATGAATGAACTTGAAATGGTAAAATGGGTATACGCAGTCTGGTTGTAAAATATAGGTCCACAAAAACTCAAACTCAGGAAGCCTCAGCCAATTGAGAGCCTAAAGCAATCCAGGATGGAGCATCCAACACATGGGGACCATGAATAAACTAGAAATAACAACATATATGTAACATATGGGCCCCACAGGGCTTTCACATCAGGAGAGACAGGCCTGAAATTTTAACAGAACATTGAAAATGAATCACGGTAATACTTCCCTTTATCTAATGGATGGGTCAATGGATGTCCATCAAAGATCCTGTGAGGAGGGGGTCCAGTCACAGATTTTGCAGAGTTCTATCTTCCCTGGACACAGTACTGCTGCAATGTCTATATCCATGTCTGCCTCTCCCCTATTGTTTTGTTTAGCCACCAATAGGGGAAATGGTGGGACCTGTAATAGTCAGTGATTCTTTCAATTATCACAGTGCAAAGGCCAAGTGTGCTGCTATGACATCTCCTGTCTCCTTGACATTTGCAGGAATAACAGTGCACTGCACACCCAGTGTGTAAGGAGAGACCAGTGGTTCTCAGCCTTTTTGTGGGCAAGACTGACCAAAATAGAATTAAAAAATCTGGGACCCCTTAAAAATCCAGGACCAGACAGTAACAGCACGGGGGCCTGATCCCAGTATCAGTGGCAGCTGCAGCAGGAAAGTGAGTGATCTCAGCCGGGGCAGCAGTGGGGAGCGAACATGAGATGGCTTAAAGCAGTGAAGGCAGAAACCAGAATGGCTGTGGAATCAATGCCCCTCTTGCCCCAGGCTTTCAGTGGCACAGGTGTACAGACCAAGTGTCAGGAGAGGAAGTGGCAGGGAATTCAACATCCTGGGCTCCTCCCCTAACCCCCCCCCTCTTTCTGAGCCCCACCTAAGACTAGGGCTGAAGCGGCAACTCCTTTCCCCGCACCGATATTTCATTTCGCTATTTTGGAATTGCCCACGAATTTCAGCAGCTTTCCCACCTGCATTTCACCAATTGTGCACCCTTTGTTTTGCAACATCAGAATTATTGGAATGTTTCAGAAATAATTGTGGAAAGTGTCGGAATAATCTCAGAAAGTGTTGGAAGAAATATTGTTCTGCTACTTTCGCATCGTGACTGTATGTTGGAAAGTGTCAGTGGAAATTGCGGAAGACCACAGACAAAAGTAGCAGAATGAACATCTCTATCACACCATGCAGCTCATTGCAGAAGAGCTCTTTCCATTAGAAACAGCTACCGTGGCTGTCAGGAGACGCCCTGCCCGTGGGGCCACAAACAGTCCGGCCAGTGCACCCCCGCAATAAGCGGGCAAATACCTGAGCCAGCAGAGGGATGATCGGGCCAGCCATGGGGGGGGGGCGGAGCTACACCCCGTCTAAAGCCTAAGAGGAAAACCCGCCCAGACACAGGGCACACTAATTGAAGCGCCGGGATTGGAGAAGAGCGGGGGCTCCGCCCGACACACTGCAGCTGGGTTTCAAGTGAGGGTCTATAAAGGATACCGGCAGGGCCTGGAGCCTCCGCCGGTAATCGTTTTTGAGAGACTGGCCCCTGGTTTGCTTGGAGATCTTGATCTATCCCTTGGACGTTGGAGAGAGTGACAGTGGTTTGCTTGTGACTGGATTCCCGGTGTGTCCTCCCCCCCCTTGTGGTCCTAGAATGAATCAGCGGAGTGTGTGAGAGAGTGCTTGTCTGTAGGAGTGTGCTTTGTGTCTTGTGTAGAGTGCTTGTCAGGGTACCATATAGAATCCTTGTTCCTCCTTCCTATTCCTGATCGTGGGGTCCTCGTTATATTATTTCCCTTCACCAGTCTTCCTTGTACAGTTGCATGTCCCTATCCCTCACCTCCTGATCCTCTGTGGCCCATATCCCTGTGTTTTCCCCTTCCCCCTCCCCTGGCCCTGTCTCCCTTTCCCTCTCCTCCCCTCACTAATATTCACGGTTCCCTGGGTCCCATGTATCTCCCCGAGTGAGTGAAGATTGTGTCTATTGTCTTCCCTTCCCCACTGGGGCAATTGGCTTGCTCTCGTAGTCCCTATGATGATTCGGGTTACCCTCTGAATAAGAGGGAATGCCCATATAACAACCTGAGGGACCTTTTCCTTCCCAGAGGTACCTACCTGTACGAGACAGCCGCCTCATCCCTGTTTGGGTGTATCTTGTTGTTTCCCCTCCCTTACCTTGCCTTCCCCTTAACCCCCCTTCCCTTTCCCCCCTTATTGTGACAGTGGCGGCTTGCCATTTCAGCCCTACCTAAGACCCTCCGGGGATCCTCTAGTGGTTTCTGACCCACTGGTTGAGAAACAGTGAGCCAGACCATTCATGGCTTCTAAATGTCTTTAACATACTGCTGCCTGATGGGTACACACATGATTTTGCTCCTGAGGCTGTTAGGTACTGACTTGTCAGAGGTGTTGAATGATTGGGATCTAGGCAGAATCAGCATGAATTGAAACTATTGCGAAGTCAGGCAAGATTTGGACAAACCAAAGGAGGTGGTACCAGGATATGGGTCACATAATATAAGCCAAAAAGTCAAGTCAACCTCAGCAACCAAGCTGAGGCAAAATCTGCAATGTAGAATCCTAAAAGAATCCAGAAGAACAGTGCTGGGAAGTCAGTGTGAGGAGGCTTTAACAAATGGCTGGACAAGGACCCTGGACCTCAAGCTTGACAAGGGCTGAGAGTGAGGACAAGGTACAGGACTGAGACAAGACAGCTTGTGTGAGACTCAGAAAGTCATATGCAAGACCCGCATGCAAACAAGGGATCCAGACTGACACAGACTCCACACAAAAAGCCTTGGAACTTGTTCCACCAACTTCCTGATAAGTGGTCTTTAAGGATGTGCAAACGTGGTTTGATGTTTGTGGTTTGGCCCGAACTCAGCCAGTTCAGATGGCTGAACAGAACGGCCGAACAGAACGCCAAAACCCCCAACAGTTCGGCCACGTTCGGGTGGGAAAAAACCTAGCTGGCAGACCCAGGGAGGGTGTGGGGCAGCTAAGAAGCAGACTTCCTGGTGCCAGGGGTGGAGAGGCTTCAACTAGCATCCAGCCTGCCCAATCACCATCCCTCTTTTCCTCAGACCACTGGCTTGGCAGTCTGCGATTGGCCACGGGCTAGGCTGCACAGAGCCAATGAATTTTCAGAACTCTCCCTCTCCCAGCAGTTTGTGTTCCTCCCAATCCATTGCCATCCTCCTCCTATTTCACCAATTTCCACACATTTATCTCCATAGTTTCATTTATTTCAATTAGATTAGATAGATTCAGGTGTTATAACCGGCATAAAGAAGCAGCCACTCCAGCTCCACATCCCACAATCAGGGTTCTGGGGACTACGTTACAGGCAGGGAGGGCTGTCCACTCACTTCATCCAGAAGCTGCCACTCTAGTCCCAGGAACCACCATCAGGGTTCTGGGGCCGTCATTCCGCTCACAGAGAGCTGTCATTCTATGGCATCAAGAAGCAGCCACTCCAGCCAAAAGACCCACCCTCAGGGTTCTGGGGTCTATGTTCCAGGCAAGGAGGGCTGTCCATCCATGTCATCTAGAAGCTGACACTCCAGCCACAGGTCCCATAATCAGGGTTCTGGGACATACATTACAGGCAGGGAGGGATGTTGTTCCACTTCATCCAGAAGCTGTCACTCTAGTCCCAGGTCCCACCATCAGGATTCTGGGGCTGTCATTCCACTCACAGGGAGCCATCATGCCACCACATCAAGAAACAGTCAGCCACTCCAGCCCCAGGACCCACCATCAGGGTTCTGGGGTCTACATTACAGGCAGGGAGGCCTGTCATTCCACTTCATACAGAAGCTGCCACTCTAGTCCCAGGACCCACCATCAGGGTTCTGGAGCCATCATTCTGCTCACAGAGAGCCATCGTTTCACTGCAACAAGTAACAGCCACTCACGCCCCTGGACCCACCATCAGGGTTCTGGGGCCTATGTTACAGGCAGGGAGGGCTGTCTATCCACATCACTGATAGATGGGGTGGGGGCAGCTGCCAAGTCCATTGGCAGCTGCAGGCCATGGAGGGTGGCATGGCTTTCAACTGAAAGCCATGAGCATGTTGGGTGAAATGATTGCGCTCAATGGGCAGCCCTTCTCAGTGTTTAGGGACATGGGATTTAGGTGCCTGATTGGCTTCCTGGCCCCCCAGTTTAAGCTGCCCTCACACACCACCATGAGTCAGGCTGCCACCGATGACTGGCAGCCTGCAATGCCCAGCTGAGTCAGGGTGCCATCCACCAAGCCCTGGCCGGGCATCTGCCACTGCTCTGCTGATGTCAGCCTGCAATGCCTGGACAAGTAGGGGTGCAGGCCACCAAGTCCTGGCCAGACATCTGCCGCTGTTGCACCAATGCCAGCCTGCAATGTCCCGCACCCTATGGGTGCCAGTCACCAAGCCCCAAGCCCTCCCGGCCTTTACTGCTACTGCTGCTTGATCTCTGCCTGCAGGCCATGACAACATGCACATCTTTGCTTTGGGCACTGGCAGGCACTACTTGGCTGGGCACTGCAGGCTGCCAGGCATCGGTGGAGCAGTGACAGAGGCCCGGTCAGGGCTTGGTGTGTGGCACCCCTATTTGACTGGGCATTGCAGGCTGGCAGGTCTCCAGTTCTGCTCACTCTATGCTAGGGATGTGCGAACAGAACGCGGTTTAGATGTTTGGCCATTCGGTCATTCAGTTCGGGAACCGAGTTTGGGTTCAGTTGTTCGGTTCAGCAGAGTTCGGTTCGACAGACTATTTGGAAATCAATATCGATATCGGTGCCAATATTGATATCGATTTCAAAGATTTTATTTTCGCTATCAGTATCATTTGGTCCTGAGACACTAATACGTTTGTTATTTTTACGTCTTGTAGTTGTTATATTGTTATTTTGTTTTTTAAAAAGTTATTATAAAAGTTATATCTGTTAACAGCTGAATTGGAACTGTACAATCTTTTACCCCTCTGTGCTGCCTTACGGGCAGCAGACCAGCCTCTCCTACTTCCCTTCCCAATGTCTTCCAACCCAAAGAATGCCCAGAAAAAAATTATATATTTTTTTTTATTTTTTTATTCAATTTTTAATCTAATATTATATATATCTACACTAAATCTAACTGCTATTAAAACCTATGGAACTAAATGGAATATCTAATAACTACAAAGACCTAGTCCTACAAAAACACTATAAAAAAGAATCACCACACACTATCTTTATCTATCTCTATAACTAAGCTAACTCCTACACATCTATCTATCTATCTATCTATCTTACACAGGGATGGGGGAGGGGACACAGACAGCTCACACCAAACATCACAGAGAGGGGTACAAAACTGAAATGAAACCTAAATCAATCTAATCCTACTCTAAATAAATCCAAAAACAGGGGAAAGAAATCAGGGATGGAATATATAAAGGGAGGAGGGGAGGATTCAATGGAGGGTAGGGAGAAAGAACACAGGGATGGGTAAAAAATAAAAATAACGCATAAATCTATATAATTGAATCTAAATAAATTATACTAGGGACGTAAATGTGTGGGAAGGGTGAAATGGGAGGAGGATGGCAATGGATTAGGAACACAAACTACTTGGAGACAGAGACTTCTGAAAATGCCTGCTGTCAGGAACAGTGGCTAGCTCAGAAGGTGTTGGAAGGGGGGAGGGAAATTACTTTTGTTACTTGCTGTGCCCACCTTTCTGCAAGCCCCATTGGATCTGGGAAGCCTAGCCCCCCCCCCCCCCATTCCCCATGTCCAATCACAGACTGCGAAGCCAGAGGTCTGAGGAGAAAAGGGATGGTAATTGGGCAGGCTGGCTGCTACTCCAAGTCTCTCCACCCTGGTGCCAGGAAGTCTGCTCCTCAGATGCCTCCCCCTCCCTGGGGCTTCCAGTCATGTTTTCCCCACCTGAACTCATCCAAACTCACCCGAACGCGGCTGAACTGTTCGGCCATTTTTGAGTTCGGATTGAGTTTGGTTTGGTCGGTTCGGGTTCGGTTCGGAAGTTCATCTCAGTCATCCGAACACACTGAGTTCGGTCCAAACTCTGAACCCCCAAATGGCGTTCGCACATCCCTCCTCTATGCTGTGTTCTCCTGTTCTAGTCACAATCATGGCAGGAGTGACAGGGCTACAGTAGTGCCTGCCGGTGCCCAAAGCAGGTTTGCACATGTTGTCATGGTCTACCCAACAGAACATCTGCTTTCAGCAGTCTTTGGGTGAGCAGCAGCATTGCTCATTTGTAGGACAGGATAGGAGTCAAGAGACCCCAGTTTTAATTCCTTGTTTGGAAGTCCTTTGACCTCTCTTCATTTTAGCTTTTTCAGTTGTATACCAGAGGGCTACCTTTCTGGGAGCTCACAGGAGAAAGAACCTGTATGGGAACTAGGCTTGGGATATGCAGTTTCAATTGCTGTTGCATATCCAGCCTCTTTGCAGGGTAAAGAAGAGGACTTTTAAATGCTTCCCCTTCTTCAGAAGAACTTAGGCTCAGCACCTTGCTCCTGGGGGTGCCTGCCTGATTCCCATCGTGGAATGGCTGACCATCTGAGACCCACCAATGCCTGCCAGCCTGCAATGCCCGGCCAACTATGGGTGCCAGCCACCAAGTCCCAAGCCTTCCTGGTCTCTGCTAGTGTTGCTGTTGGGTCTCAGATGGCCATCCCTTGCGCCATGGGCACCCCCATGGCCAAGCATTGAGCCTGCCTGCCCGGGCAACCTGGGGTGCCAAGCGTCAAGCCTTCCCGGTCTCTGCTGCTGCTACTGCTTCTGTGAGTCCCTGGAGCACCCCAAGTCTCCAGGCAGAACCAAACTTTCAGAACATGGGGGGGGGGGGGAGTCTGAGCTCTGCCAGACCGAACCTTTGAACCCAAACTAAGTTTTTAGTCTGAACATCCAAACAGCCGAACTCCATCCTGTTCGCACATCCCTAGTGGTCTTATTCAAGGGTGATGACCAATACAGAGAGCTTGAAGGCAGGAATGGATTAGTGAAGTGGAGACACTCTAAACGCATATTTCGGGCATGATGTTCGAGCCAGTGCCACTGATATTTTGCAATTTGGTTATTTTCTTCACTTTTGATCATTTTCAGTTTAATTTGTTTCCAGTTTTGGTCATGTGCCCATTTCATTCATTGTGTTTTCATTCATTTCCACCACTAACAATGAGGCAATGAGAATGAGTAGACTGAAAATTGGAACCGGGTAAACAAATGAGAGAAACCAACAGATTGAATAAACAAAAGAAACAAAGAAAACGAACAATGCCATAAAAAGGCAAAAAGGGGTAATCAAATAAAGATCAGTCAATCAGTCTCAGCATCCAGTCACCCAGTCACCCATTCTTCACAGTCCACTTGTGTTTTAAGTACCTTGAACAACTTGGTATTGTTCGTCTGCAAATCTGATAACCTCCCTCCTTTCTCCTCTTTCCAGATTGTCAGCACTAGAGCTGAAATGGGTACCTAATTTAGTACCCATGAGCAATACTCACATTTTTGAGCACCGCCTTCAACCACTGATCGGGTACCTGAAAACCTCAAAAATTGGTGTTTTCTGTTACTGATTTACCAATTGTCCAGTTACTGAACAATAAATTGGAATGGGAAACTGAAAAACCAGGGAAGAAACAAAAAAATTGGTAACAGAAGTTGACATTCCGGGACATCAGGTACCCGAATCACTCACTAATTGGGTAATGTTTTGCACTAATTTGGTAATGTTTTACCCAAACATGGTGGATTGATTCAGATTCCAGATGGTATGTCAATTTTTGTGGGTACTCGTTTCAGCTGTATTCAATGCCCATTTCATTCATTTCAGTTCAGATTGCTCGGAAGCAATAGGTTTGTTTATTTGGGTGGGTACTCGTTTCATCGCTACTAAATTGGACGAGCATGTTAGTCCATCTCTGCATGAAAGGCTAAGACTCAGATGATTCCATTAGTGGGATGAAGGGAAGCATTAGTCAGTCCTTTCATCTCTAATACAATACCATAAATGGCATCAGATCCCCAGTCTTGAGCTTATTATTCTGGCCCAAAGTAATAAACCCTGGATGGTTTCGTGAAAGGCCCTCTGCACTATATCGCTTCCTAACTCTATCTCGGTGCATGATGTGGTTCGGTAATGGGCAGACACCTTGCATTTCTATCCCAGGGCTGTGTCTGACTGTAAATACTTCTCCTTCCAAACTCTCTATCCAGTGTGACAGATTTTCTATGGGGCAGCTACAGCAAAGGCTATTTTTTCCTTCTCTTTTGGACAAATGTATAAAACATATTAGTTTTTCATGCTCTAATTTATGATGTAATAAACTCCTCTATACCCTGGCTTCTTTAGGAGATCAGAAGTGAAGCGCTCTGCTTGTCTGCTTCATTTAAACCATGCAAAACTGTTATTGCTGGCTTCTTGGGAGGGAGGGGGCATTGATGGTCTCAGGGTGTGTGTGTGTGGGGGAGTTTTGAGAAATTCTTTGTGAATCATTGTTTCAGCTCATCAGATGCTGTATTTCTCCCCCTTGGGATTTACGCTGCCGTGGTGTCACTTTATTACCACTGTCGCTGCATCCATCATGCAGGGAACCTCTCCTGGTGCTTGAGCCATATCTGCATCTACGCCTTTAAAAGAAGAGTAAGAAGGAGGGGGGAAATCCAGATGCTGTTAAGGGAAGTCATGCAAAAAGAGAGAAGGACCTGGAGCTGGAATTACACTCTGCATCCAGAGTGGGTTTTTCATCCATTTTAAAGAATCACATTTTAAAACCCAGTGGCCCAACTTCCTCTTCTCTGAATATCAGCATTAGTGTATCTAGTTAGCACAATGGTGTTTTTATTACTCTAGATTTAGATTTATACTCCAACCCCTCCTAAGAGCACAGAGCGGATAACAACACATAAAAAATTATGCATCAAATGAATGTGAATAAAAATGTATAAAATACCTTAGTTCTGTAACTTTGGGTAATTTCAGACGTGACGCCACCACAGTTAACCACACTGGATTACAGTGCATCCAGTGTGGTGGCTGTGATGGGTGGCACGTCTGTTTGATCCCTGCCAGATGTTCACCACGGTGAATTCCTGGCAGGGTTCAAAGCTAACCATGGTTCTGGGGTTGAGGCCGGCCTCAACCCCAGAACCGTGGTTAGCTGAACCATGATCAGGAAAGGGGCAAAAGTATCATGTGTTACCTTGCCCCGTTCCTGAGTGTGGTACAGGATTGGGTGCAGCAGTTCCATTGTGCGCCTGCCCATCTCCCTGAGGGCAGGCAGATGTGGGAACATGGGGGGCGGGGCCGTGTGGCTGAACGTTGCACCACATGGCCCTGCCCCCTCCAAGATTCCACTGCGTGATTAAGCCGGCACATCTAAAGGACGGATGGCTTAATCACTGACTAGGATCCAAGACGGAGCCCAGTCTGGGCTTCAGCGTGTTGGGCCTGGAGGCCCAGCATGTTTGAAATTACCCAAATAGTGGGGTTTGTATTCATGGTTATAATTCTTAATTGAGGATAGACATCCACATATCTGAATGATAGTGGGTCACTGTAGAACCATTAAGTGGTCATGTAATAGGGTATTTTAATGCCGACACAAAAGGACTGGTGCTCATATAGTTAAAAGATCACACTACGGGCTGGTGCTATGGAAAGGCAGGCACTGAGCTGGTTAAAGGATCACTGTGACAGAGTCACAGAGGACTGCCAGGATTGGGTCTGTGTCTGGTAGGGATCTGGGCAGTTGGTCCTTTAAAAACCCCAACCAAGGGTTTCAAGGTCTGGGGTACTGAGGCCGGATGGGGTCCTGTCACTTCGAAAGGCCGGCCTGCTGTGAGGTACTGGAGCAGGGGAAGTGATTTGTGCCTGGGCCACTTCTATGCTTCTACAATCCCACCTGCCAGCCAATTAGAAGGCAGAATACCAAAGGCTTGTTGGACATAAAGGCCCAAAGCTTTGTTGAGCCCAGAGAGCTGTGGAATGAAGAACTAGGAGAGAGCTCTCCACAGACCTGGGAACTATCCTAGCTGGTTAGGCTGAATGAACTCTTGCTGGAGGAGACACGTCTATCTGAAACCCAAGTGTCCTTATCACAGGGTCAGGTTCCCTTGCATTCAGTTTTTGTAGAAATGGTACCCCTTTTCCTTTGCAAAGTATTTCCCCTTGAAGTGAGGATAGTGGGGTCAAATGCTTCCATTAGTGTACCTTTAATTTACGGTGTCTTCAGTAATAAAAGCCTTTCTCAACCTAGAATTTCTTAAGGCAGGGGTGGGGAACTATTCCCCTCCCATGGGCCAATTTCCAAATTAGAACAATCTCCACAGGCTAAATAGAAGTTTGGAGAATAATCACATTTTAGGGTTGGAATGGTCTCCAAGGTCATCTATCCAATCCCTTTCTTCCCCCATTCTGAGTGCCTGGTCCAAATACAGGCCCATGTCTGAGTGGGTACTCAGAATGGGGGGAGAAAGAGGAGGGCCCACATCATGGGTTTATGTCATGGCCCCAACCCCTATTCTTGAGTGTATGACCTCATCTTCACTCACTTCTCCTGAGCTCAGACTGGGAACTAGAAAGGAGTCAAATCAAAGCAGACATAGGCTGTATTTGGCCCCAGGACCAGTGTTAGGGTGCTCAGTGCATCCTAGTATCGTGGTATTTCAGTCAGCCCTTCCCTTTGTCTTGGTCCCTGTCTAGAGTTGAAACAGGAACCACCGAATAGGGTATAGCCCTCAAAATTCTGGTACTCAGATCAACTCCAAAATTTCAGATACTAATCAGTACCCAAGTAATGCTTGGTTCAGGTACCCAATGTCCCAGAATGTCCTGTAATGTTGAATTCCAGTATCCAGTTCCTTTGGTTTTTCATCCCAAGTTTTGATAAGTAACTGGAAAATTGTTTAAAAGGTGCCAAACAATTGTACAAGTATCTAGGTGCCTGATAGGTGATTGGGTAGCCCATGGAATACCCAACATGGAACTAAAAAATGTGGGTATTACTATTACCCTCAGGTACCAAATTAGGTTCCTGTTTTGGCTCTCCCCCTCCTCCCCAAGCCCCAACCTGAACCTGGTATGGGACTTAATCTGGCTCCCTCTCTGCCTCGAGCTCTCTTGCTTACAAACCTCTCCTCTCTTCCGAGACTACTGGCCCAGTTATTCAGTTTATTAGCTGAATAAAATGAGCTGGAGGGATAGGAGCATCCCTTCCTACTACTTTAAAGCTGTCCTCCTGACAAATGCTTACACACCCTAAAGCAGAGGTTCTCAGCTTTTTCCAGCCATGCACACTGGAGTGACGTAAGTGACTACTTGGGAGCACTGCATAATTTGCATGAATGAGCTTGGGAGGCACTTTCACCCATTGTTCGAGCACTTTGGTGCTCCCAAGCACTAGGTTGAGAATCCCTGCCCTAAAGAGCACCCTGCCAGTTCTGGTACTACTCGTGCGAAGATGCACCTGGGGGGGGGCGAGGCAGGGGGCATGTTTTTAAATGAGATGCTACCCAGCATGGCCACCCATCTGAAGATCCATCCAACCACCTGTCTGAAGGTTGAGTGGCGGAATGCGGACTCCCATGAACCACTCAGCACCCACTCATGGCCATTCACAGTGCACTGCCGGGAAATCCGGAGTGTCCCATGTGGGGCAAACCAAAAATGTGAGTGGCAATGGCTGCCCATGTATCCCCTGCCTGTATGAACTGGGGTGGCCACCCACACCTGCAGGCAGTCCCCCCACTCTGAGGCACTGTAGGCAGGGGACTCAGACTTTGCAAGTCACAGGAATTGGCCGTAAATGTTGAGGAGCCCGGTTCCTCAGTACACATCGCTGGGACATGTCAATTTCAAAGGCCAGCAAAGTGCATTTCCCCCTCCCCCATGATCCTTGGCAGGGGCAGTGTATCCCCACTAGACTTGCTCTTTTAAAAACACCCAGAAATACAGCTAGACAGCAATCACAGATCTCTGGTAATCTTGGGGAAATGTGTGTGACTGACTTCATTTTTGAAAATGTTCTTTTTGTTTTTAAAAAGAAAAAAATTTAAAAGAAAATTCTTTTAAAAACATTTTTTTTTGTTTTTGGTTGGTTGGTTTTTGTTTTTGTTGTGGTTTTTTTGGTTGGTTGGTTTTTTAAACTCATAAATATTATTTGTATTTTAGATAGCCATCTGAATATAAACAAATAAATATCTATACCCAAAATAATATTCGTGTATCTCTTTATTTGTTTTTGGTTTTTTTGTTTGTTTGTTTGTTTTTGGTTGGGTTTTTTGTTTGTTTTGGTTGGTTAGATTTTTTAAACTCACAAATATTATTCATATTTTTAACTAGCCATCTGAATATTAAAAACAAATCTGCACACAAAATAATATTGGTGTAGCTATGGCCCTTTTTACATGGGCAGCGATGGGTGAGGGGATGGGTGTGCTGTCGCTGTGGTGGAGGTGAGTGTGTGGCTGTTCCCACAGGTGCACCCCCACCCACGGAGCCTCCTCTGGTTTGCCAGATGGCTCCATGTGTGGACGATGGGTGTAGATAGATGGAGGTGGGTGTGCGTCGGGAGCACGCACGCACTTCCAACCACCACCTGTGCTGTTTGCATGACAAACACCCATTTCCCCACCCACCGCCATGGCATTTACATGGATACTAGGGATGGGCGAACGTGGTTCAGAAATATGGAGTTCGGACTGAACTCGACCAGTTCGGTTGACCGAACCGAACTTCCGAACTGAACTCAATTTTCGAACCGAACCAAATTTCCAAACTCAGTTCTGTTCAATCATCCCTAATGGACACACACACACACACCCCGCATTGAACACCCTCCCACACACCCAGTGGGTGGGGAGGGGGGGGCATCTGTGTAAAAGAAGGCCTATGTATCTGGATATTTCTTTTCAAGTGCTCCATTTTTTCTGAAGCCTTCATTCATTTCCGGTCAGATATGATATCTGGCCCAACACCCGAACCAAAAAAAGAAAAGAAAGAAAAGAAAAAAAGTCAGAAAAAACATCCTGGAAAACTGAAATGTGCATCTGAACAAAGCAGGGAGGAATAACATTTGTATCCACTTTCTCAGATCTGATTTGATTTGGGTGAACTTGGTGAATAAGGTACTCATTACATCAGTTCTTCATTCCTGATCTCCTTGTTACTCTACGGAAAAAGGCTCTGTTTTCAAACTGAGCTCATGATCAACTCAGCTTTGTTATCACTCAGCAATCTTCATGCTGTTAAGAAAGAAAAGCCCCAGTCGATATACCTGCACTAAGTGGCAGAGTTAGTCAAGAAAGACTTCCATGGGGGAGTCCTTGTCTACTGATCCTTAGGGGGCTGGTTTGCTGTAGGATTAGCTCAGATGAAGGACAGGAAATGTGTCTGGAAGCCCCTTGGGATGCTTTTGCCAGAGGCAGGGGATAGGCGTTCATATATGAAGGGCTCTGGAGAGCTGGGTTAATTATAGGATTTGCTTGAGTGAAGGACAGAGCTTAGAATACCCAGAGCTCTCGGGGATCGGGTTGTGGAAGGAGTTGCTTGTACAAGGGACATACATTCACATTTGTAACAGCCTGGGGGTAGCATTTGTAGCAGCACTTGCTACAGTGAGAGACAGAGAATAAGACCCCAAACTGAGTGGCTATGTTCCACAGCAATGCACTCACATGGCCAAATACACATACACACGTGCACATATGTGTGCACATGCATGCGCGCACACACGTGACTCTCCTCCCATTTCCAGCAGACTTGTTGCACACCGAGTTTGTCATGATGATCATCACGGCAGCTGAAAGTCTGGCATGAGTAATTAAAATGCTAATTGGAAATTAACCATTCATCAGAGGAAATAGCAACGAGTTAATTTCTCAAGCATTTTGTCTCTAGCAGTGGCAGATGTTGGGGTTGAAAATTCATTGTGTGCCAGAGAGAGAGCAAAATTTGCACTCTCCAAACTAGTTTTTTGGTATTTTTGTTGATTGTCTGCTTAAATTAACCTTCTCTAATGAGATGAAGATACGTGGGGTACGACTGCAATTTACGGGCTGGGAAATTAGTTAGTATAGATATAATGTATCCCAGAGGGGGATAGGGATTAGAGAGCTATCTGAATCACCAGGTAATGGGCAGGAGTTGTGGGGGAGAAGGTGGCATATAGGTTTAAATCATAATTTGCTAACGATCTCCAGGATAACGCTGTCTATATATCACTAATCTCTCTCTTGACACACACATAGAATACATCCAAGAACATCCGCAACAATGGGTGCAATCCAGCAGCCCATTTAAACTGCACCTATGCTGGGCGCAGTGTATGTACACTGGCATATGGGCAGACATGCACACTGCGCATGCAGAAAGCCATGTGGGGCCACAGCGCACCCCTTCCAATGTGACCCTCTGAGCTCCCACACACCCCGCAGCCTGGGGGATGGAGCAGGAGCCATGCCTGCTCTATCCCCCGGGCTGTGGGAGCTGGAGGGTTGCATCAGTAGGGTGACTTGCTGCGTAACCAGGGCACATGTGCACATAAGCTCCCGCCGCCTGGCCAGACATTGTGCTGGCACACAGCATTCACCACTGCTTGGACTGCACCCCATGGGTGAAAAAAACAAAACAAAACAGGGGTGAGCCAGATCTCCTGACTGCCCCAGGGAGGGTCACTGCAGCCACCTCACTTTGGGATGGTGGGGAGGGTGGTTCAAATGATTATCCCCCCACTAAGGAATCTGGATGGGAGGGCTGACTTCATAAGTATTTCCATACCATGGGTTGGCGAAGGAGTCGTCCACACAAGACAGGACCTCTGACCCCTGCTGCCAAGCAGGATTGAGTCCCCAAGAGGGGCTGCTACCAAACAGCTGAATGAGGGGCCTTGGAGGAGTGTGCTTACCTGGCTCAGGTGCACACACCGAACGGTTGGTCAGGGGGTAAGGAGAAGCACACTCACCCAGTCCAGTTACGTACGCCCAAAAGGATACAAATATTCTTCACTGAAATGGATACAAATATACTATTGGTTGCATTTGGTATTCAGGTCAAATATTCATTTCAGTATCCACTCTGAACTAAGTTACAATAGAATACTGTGCTAAAATGGGGTGCGGATAGATACACCATATCAAATGGGCAATAGGCTGCTTTGGTGGATGAGGGTTGTCACTGGTGTGACGGGAGCTGAAGGTTGTTGGTTTTAGTCATACCTATAAGAGCGGAGTCAAACAATGGTAATTGATAGATATATGTCATTCCCGAGAAACTTGAATTTCACCCCAAGGCTCTTTTCTCTCACCCACGTTGTTCAACATATACATGCAACCATTTGGTTGCAACTGTTTGGTTGCAACATATACATGCAGCCAAGCACATGGTTGAGTCGGTACACTGATGATACACAACTGTATATTTCTTGTCATGTGAGCCCTACCATCTTGACCTCTGCCTTGGAGAAATGCTTGAACTATATGCCATCTGGATGAGGTGAATCTACCTTGTGCTCAATCCGGGGAAGACTGAGATTATGCTGGTGGGGAGGGGAAGCCAACAACCAACATGAGGATGCCTTTGCCTCCAATAGACCCCTGCATGTGGATAGGGTCCAGGTGGAGAATGTGGACCAGGTAAAAAATGTAGGCATCATTTTCGATCACGCTCTGCCCATGAAAACTCAGGTGTTGGACGTGGTTCAGAGATGGGGTTTTTTCAGCTACAATATTTGTGTAAGCTACACCCTTGTTCATCCCATGCTGACCTTGGTGATTTCAGATGTTACATGGCCCCGATTTACCCCAGTGGATCCCCAGTGGTGGTGAACCGAACAACCACCCCCTGTGGTCAAAAACAGTCCCGAACAGACGTGACGGGACCTAGACCACGGCAGGGAATCAGGCTGGCAGATCATGGTCTGGGGCAGCGCAACAGATGTGCCATCAATTCCCGGCCATGGTCAAAACACCCAGAAGGCAGGGGCGGGACACAGACATGGCCGCCTGACGGCAAATGAAGCCAGAAGGCACAAAAGGGAACACCCACACAAGGGAACTGGGAAGGGAGGTGGAAGAGGGAGAAGAGCCAGCCGGGTACCACACACAACAGGCACACAGACAACGGGGGCACAGTGGAACACACAGCACAAGCACACGCCCGGGCACACACACACACCCAGAAGGGAAAGGAAGGGAAGGGGGGACACGGGCGCCTGGACAGCACACAAGGCACAGGGCACAGGGCACGGGGGGGGGGAGGGTCTGGAACAGAGAGGAGGGGGGAAATGGCACAGGGGCAGGGCAGGAGACAGGCAACAGCAACCACAACCCCCACAGCAGAACAGTCTGCACAGACACCCCCACAGCAACACAGGCAGTCTAGGAATGGGGGGGCCAGGGGCTCGGGCCCAAGGCACAGCGGGAGCCCACACGGAACAGGGAGTGGGCCGGGAACAGTCCAGGAGGCACACTCGGACCCCACACCCTGGTGAGGGGGCAATGGAGGGCAGGCAGGAGAGCCGGTGCAGTGCAGCAGGTCCAAAGACGCAGACCCCCCCCTGGAGGAAGCCGGGAGGGGCAGTCTGGGAGCCCCTGAACCCCAAGATCACACAGGCACCCAAGGAGGGGGCTGGGGCCGCAGGATGGAGCACTGACAGGTGCGGACAGGCAGTTAGACCCAGGAGAGTCGGTGAGGCCATGCAAAGAGCCAGACCCAGGCACCAGGGAAGGCAATCATGGAGGGGAACACCAGGTGCAGAGGCAGACAGCGGGGTCCAGAGGGGGCCTGGGGCCACAGGCAGGGGCAGCAGCACCCCAGGAATCAGGTAGCACATCAGAACAGCAGGGACAGCAGGGAGGGAGCTGCAAGCAGTACCTGGCCCCCGGGCAGGGGTGGGAGTCCACATGGGGGCAGGCAACCGGGGACCAGGAGGCACACCGGGACTTACAGCCAGCTGCTGGGGGCCACAACAGGCCCAGGGGCCAGGGGCCCTGCCTGGTGAACCAGGTAGCGTCAATGGATCATGCCCTGGTGGTACCCCAACAAGGACTTGTGGTGGGCTATCAGGTCGTAGGCCTCGAAGGGATCCTGTATGAACAGTCCCAACTGCACATCCAAACGGGATCACATGCCTGACAGCGCTGACAGCTCCACCACGGTAGGCTCAGACATGCAGCAATCAGCAGCATGGGGCCACGGAAGCTGACCCAGCTCCAGCAGCTTGTGATACACTGCCCCACAAGAGCACTGGTACCCATGGGTCCCGTGAATGCAGTCATAGTAGGACACAGCCAAGGCAGGGCCCCCCTCTGCAAGGCAAATTGTGTAGGTGGCCAGGCTGCACACAGACAGGGCAGACACGGTCTCAGCCACAGACCAGGCCACATGAGAGCACCTCATCTCCAGGATGCACACATCTGGGAAGGGAACCAGCCCCAGCATCTACGCATGCAACCGGCAATCTCTAATTGCCTCATAGCTGAAGTATCAAAGGCCAGAGCTCAGGCTCGCATAAGCACCCAACTGGCATCCCGGGCAGCCCAGGAGCAGCTGGACAGCCAGGGTATGCCACAGGTCACACAGGGCCATGGTCTCATGGAAGTTCCAGCTATGGGGGACCCCATGAGGGTTGGGAAGTGGGAGCCCGGTGGAAGCACAACCAGCCATGGTCCAGCCAGACAGGGAGAATAATAACATGGACAGGGGGGGACACATTCTCTGCAGGGCCGGACAGGGGGGTGAGGGGTCCCAAGGGCAAGCTAGGTGGCCACGGACCGCAACAATGTATAGCAACAGAGCAAGGTGTGGGGTGCGGACCCAGCACAGCTGCAGGAAACAAGCGTCCAGACAGGACCACTAATCAGGCCGGCAAGGGCACGGTGTTGCAAACAGGGAGGGGGGGTGATGGCAGAAAGCATGCAGCTGCAACAGGAATGCACAGCCACGCGTGCCCGTACGTGCGCCAGGCAACATGCAAGGGCAGCAGGTGCATCCAACAGCACACCCAGGGACACCCACCCCGCAGTGGGCGGCCAGGGCAGCTGGGGGCGGGGCACCGGCTGACCCAGCCCAGTCCCGGGCTGGCATATCCCACCCCCAACCCTAGGGGCTGCCAACTCCATGGACTGGGACAGGGCAGCTGCCTACTGGGTGCACCTTGCGCTCACAGCCAAGTGGTATCGCGCCCACACTGATCAGCTGTGCTTCCTTACCAGAGGTGCACCTGGGCGCCCGCCTGAGGGTTTCAGAGAACTGGAGAGATTCATGGTCCCGCAGGGCCCACCATGGCCTCAGGCTATGCCCTGGTGTCAATGGGCTATGCTCACTAGACTATGTCAATAGGCTATGCTTGCTATGCCCATTGACTGGCAGCTATGGGTCGCGGAGCGGGCACAGGGGTGGTGGGCCAGGGTGCTGGCCCAGTGGGACGAGGCAGCCTGGAGGGCCCACTTTAGTATGGACAAGTCCACCCTGCTGCGGCTCGCGGAGCTCCTCACGCCCTGGCTGGAGTGCCAGCACACCCCCATGTGGACCCACATCCCCATGGTCCAGTGGGTGGCTATTGGGGTCTTGGCCCTGGCAACGCCCGACTCCTCCCGGTCCATCTTCCAGCACTTCTGGGTCAGCCTGAGCACTGTTGCCTGTATCCTCTGGGATGTCTGCGAGGCCATGGAGGGCGTGCTCCTGGACAGAACGATCCAGCTGGTGGACCAGGGGGCTGTGATGGCTGGATTTGCAGCTGGAGGCTTCCCCAACTGCATGGGCACTGTGGATGGCACCCACATTGAGAGGCTGCAGAGTATGTCAACAGGCACAGGTATCATTTGCTGCAGCTTCAGGCTGTTGTGGATCACCAGGGGTGGTTCATAGACATCTTCACGGGCAACTCCGGCCACAGTCACGATGCCCGGATCATGACCATCTCCCCCTTCTATGCCTGGATGTTCCAGAGGGACTTTGCTGACATGGGGATGACCTGGATCCCGGGGGCACTGATGCCCCCCCTGTATCCTGGATGACCTGGCCTATCCCCTCACCCGGTCGCTGATGAAGGTGTACCTGGTTGCCCGCAACCCTGTGGAGGCGCTGTACAATATCCGCCTGTATTCCAGCAGGACTGTGGTGGAGCCGGCCTTCGGGGTCCTCTAGCAGCGCTGGAGGAGCCTCGCAGGCCGGCTGGACTACACTGTGGAGACCTTGACCCTGGTGATCAGGGCCTGCTGTGTGCTGCACAACATGTGTGAGACTGAGGGGGCAGCCCTGGAATACCCTGAGCCCATCTGCCCCCCCCCGGCCCTGTGCCTCTGTATGTGAACACGGACAACCCGAGGGAGTACCGTTATGCCAGGCGCATCCGAGACACCCTGGCGAGGCATATCAGCTGGGAGGCAGAGGCGTGAGGGCAATCACCACCTGGACCACCCCTGTGGTGACCCCAGGGGATCCCATGGCCAGCCCCTACATGGGAGCCAACCCAAGTCCACCCCCATGCCACAAATGGTCACAGGAGGAAAAACTGTGTCAAAAGCATTTATTACACCCCCTATGTACAGGTGCACGTGAACCCTCTACCTCCACCCCACCAGTCCCCACCACATAGTGCCCCCCTCATACCTCCCTCCACCTTCCCCCCTTCCCCCCTCCCCCCATGTTCCCGAGGTCGCCCCTTTGAGTGTCCAGAGGTTGCCACAGAGCTTTGGGAGCTCACCTCCCTCCTGCTGTCCATGTCCCCAGCAGTGTCCTGGGATGGCTCGTCGGCCAGCGGGGTGGTCAGCAGTTGGAGGGAGGGAGGGCATGGGTCCTGGGAGGCCCCCCTGAGCAGCTGCATACTCCAGAGGGCTGGGGGGACTGGGAGGCGGATGCGTGGCCACTGCAGGCTTGGAGGTGACTGGGGCGGTTGCGGAGGGAGTGGGGGCACCGAGGGGCCCGGCATGGGGCATGGGGCAGGCAGGCTGCCTGGCAGAGCGGCTGCCATCACATATGTGCACATGCCTGCATGCAGGAGCAGGGAGGTCCCGATATCGTGGGACCTATCCATTTTGGCCAAGTGCTCCCGCACCATCCCTGTGATGGCCTGCTCCAGCCGCTCAAGCACTTCCACCTGCCTGCTGTGCTCCTGGTGCTCCCACTTCTGCTCCAGGAGCACCCCTGCCTGGAGCCTCATGTCCCACGCCTCTGCCTTCTCCAGGAATCACTCTATGGCCGCCTCCATCCAGTCCATCTGCTCCCCCTGTTCGACCATGGTGCGGACGATGTCTTCTGCCTGGTCCTCCCTCCGGAGGCAGACCCATGCCTGGTACTCCCTCATGCGCTGTGCTGGGGGCATGGGTCTGGGTGACTGTGGCTGTTTGGGTTGCCCTGTAGGGTAAACGGAGGTGAGCCACCTGCTGACCCGGGCGCCCGCCCCTGGCCCTGGGAGGGACCTGGGTCTCCATGCTCCCCCGGGGGTGTCTCCCAGCCCCTTCCCTCCCCCTGACCCCTCTCATTGACCCCATCTGTCCCAGGTCCCCCTCCCGGCCCCCTCGGGGGGGCCCCACCCGGACTGGGTGCCTCACCTGGTTCCTCCGCCTGCTGCCTGGGGTCCTCGCCACCGGCCTCCTCACCCACTTGGGTCTGGTGCTGGGGTGTCCTGTGCCCTGTGGGTGATTGGGGGTGGTGGTTGGTGTAGGGGTGTCTGGGTGTCCGGGTGGGGCCCCCTTCCCACCTTTTCTGGTGGGGCTGGGGTTGGGCCCGGCCCATGCATCCCCCCTTGTCCCCTCCCCCGGGCCCCTGGTCCCTCTCCCCTTCCGGCTGCTTGCTTACCCTCTATGTCCATCTCGGATCCCTCTGAGGCTGGCCCCCCTGTGTTGGTGTGCTCCCCTTGGGACCACTGGCTGAGGGTGATGAGGGTGCCAGCCTTGGACTCTGACTGTCTGGCCTGGGGGCTCTTTTCAGGGATGATGTATGGGGGGGGGCTGCAGGTGCCGGAGGTCCTGGGCTGTTCTTCCTGGGAGTCCAGGGTCTTCAAACGTGTGCCTTCCTGGGAGACGGCGAGGGGAAGGGGTTCCTCAGCACGTTCCCTGCCCTGGACCACAGCGCTCCTCACCAGCTGTGGGGCAAATATCGAGCCCTTCATATGTAGTATGCAGTTCAGGACATGATAGAAGTGGGCAGTCCGGGCTCCATGTCCGGACCACCAATTGTTTTCCCTGATGGCCTTGTACCCCCTCTTCAGCTCCATGGCCTTCAAGTGGCACTGTGCCATGGTCTGGTGGTGCCCCGCTGCCTCCATCTCCTGCACTATGTCCTTGTACATGTGCTCGCTGCGCTGATTGAGCGCTACCTCCAGCTGGTACTCCAGGGTTCCCCAGATCCTTATGAAATCCCGGGTCTCCTGCAACCCCCACTGGCCCCCTCGGTGGTAGGGCCTTCTCCCCCATCCCCCCTGTGGGTCCTCCTCCTCCTCCACTGCCTCTTCCTCTGCCTCCTCCACCACCTGGACTGGGTCGGTGTCCTCCAGGGGCTCGTCCACCCTGGCTCATTTCCGTGTCTGCAGGATGCAGGGGAGGGGGGTGTTCTGGTTGGGTGTGGTTCTGTCCCCTCCCGCGGCCGACCCTATTTCCCCCCATCCCTTCAGGGGGCCCGGGTGGGCCCCCTGCCACCCCTTGGTGCCCCTGTGCTGCCTGTTCCCTGCCCCTTGGTTCCCCTTACCCGTTTCTGGGGTGCCTCCTCCCCCGGTCCGGCTGATGTCCCTGGGGTGGCCTGTGTTGGCTGCAGTGGCTGCTGCTGCTGCTGTTGTCCCTCCACCTCCTCCATACGCAGCATGATCCCCACCTCCTCTTCCTCAGCTTGTGCTTCCTCCACCACTGTCACTGCCTCCTCTATCACTCTCTCTCCCACCGCTCTCCTCCTCCTCCCTCCTCTCTCCATCCCGTCACATTTTCCTGCTGCGGATTGCCCTTTAAATCTCCCTCTGGTGCCTGTGTTGTTGCTGGCTGCCTGGCAGCAATGCTATGTGCTTTGTCCCTAGATGGGAATCATTTTCTTTGATTCCTTCTGGTGATTGCTGTCCAGATGTTACTTTTTGTTGTTTCCCGGTGGGAATCTCTGAGTATTTTCAGATGTTACGAGATCACGCTCAACCACAGTGAACCATGCTCAATCCCCTGGCAGGGCCAAAGTGCCTTGAACATCTGTTTGGTGTGCGCCAGATGTTCATCATGTTCAATACCCACATGGGGTCAATTTCAACCACGCTTCCCAGGTTAGCTGGGGCAATATCCCGGGAAGCGTGGTCAATGAGATCCCCACTGGGAACCAACAAAAAGTAACATCTGGATGCCAATCCCCAGGCGGAACCAAAGGAAACGAGCCCCAGCCATGGACAAAGCACGCAGCGTCACTGCTGGGCAACCAGCAACAACACAGACACCAGAGGGAGATTTAAAGGGAAATCAGCAGCAGGCAAGCGTGGCGGGATGGAGCGAGGAAGGAGGCGGAAGAGAGCGGCGGGCGACAGAGTGACGGTGGAGGAGGAGGAGGTGGCAGGGGCAGCGGTGGAGGGAGCACAGGGAGGGGAGGAGGGGGAC
>QEPC01009343.1:3159209-3216803 GCA_003113815.1 Sphenodon punctatus | reverse complement strand
GAGGGTCGTGAGAGAAAGATTCGATCCTGGAGGCATAATAGTGTTGTCTAGCTAGGGAGATAGCCAAGGAGAGGGAGGAGTGGGAGAATCTGTAGTGGAGGAAGTCAGGGAGGGAGCAGGATTTGCTCCAGAGGCATTCAGCAGCCCGGGTGCAGGAGAGGAGGTAGCAGATATTAGGGGTGAGCCAGGGGTGGGGGTTTGGGGGCCAGATGGGGCAGGAAGAGATGGGGGCAAGAGAGTCAAGGGTCGAGGAGAGAGAGGTGTTGAGAACGGAGATGGCAGAGTCAGGGGAGGAGGAGGAGAAAACTGAGGGGAGGTGGGGGGATATAGAGGAGGCAAACTCCATGGCGGTAATGGCCTGCATATTGCGGATGGGTTGTGGAGAGGGGAAGGAGGAGGGGGGTTGGTGGGAGAGGCTGAAGGAGGCGAGGAAGTGATCAGAATTATGGCAGGGATCAAAGGAGAGGTCAGCAAGAGAGCAATTTCATGAGAAGATGAGATCAAGAGAGTGGTCGTTGTTATGGGTGGGGGAATTTGTCCAGAGTCGGAAATCAAAGGAGGAGGCCAGGGAGAGAAAGCAGGAGATAGAGGGCATGGAAGGTGTGTCAACATGAATGTTGAAATCACCAAGAATGAGAGTGGGGGTGTCATCAGAGAGGAAGAAGGTGACCCAGGATTCAAAGTCTGGGAGAAAATTGGAGAGGGAATCTGGGGGGCAGTAGATGAAAGCAACACGAAATTGTAGGGGGGAGTATAAACGCACAAAATTAGGTTTTCTAGGGTTTTTTTCCTATCTTCCATAGATTTTTTTTCAAGGATGTTGTGTCCTCTTTTAGACTGCCACAGTCCTTTTGGGCTACCTATAGATCTTTCTTAATGTCTTTACAATCCTTTTTTATTTCTTTGAACATTGAGGTTACTTGCATGAATCTGTCTTCGTCTGCCTCTGCCTCCTTCTCTGTGTGCGCTGCCATGTTGCTTGTGGCCTCCCCCTCCGACTCCTGGGACCCAGCTGTGTTCTCGCAAAATATTTTAATTGAGTTTTTTTCCTGCCTACCTAAACTCTTAAACATTCTTGTCTCCTTCTTTGACCTTATTATGTTTACTTTGTCAAATACGTTCTTTGTTGGGGTAGGGGAGAGCTTCGGCCGTGTCCATCTAAAGCTGATGCATGCGCACTAGCACCCCCCTAATATAAATATAATTTAAAATACAATAATGTAAAATCCACATGGTGGAGGGTCAAGAAAATCAAACATCTCCTCCTCATCCCTCCACTCCCCACCTCTTGCCCATCTCCACCACCAAAAGCCTGGCAGAACAGCCAGGTCTTACACTGTCTTCAGAAGGAGGGGCGGTCTGTGGCCACACGGACCTCTGCTGGGAGGGAATTCCACTGCCTTGGTGCAGCCACCGAGAATGCCCTCTCCATAGTTGCCCCCCGAGATACTCGGGAGACTTTAAGAAGGGTGCTCTTGGTCGATAGCAGGGGTTGATCCAGAGCCCAGAGAGTGAGGAAGTCCCACAGATAGGTGGTCCCCAGGTTGTATAGGGCTTTATAGGTAAGTACCAACACCTTGAAGCGGGCCTGGAAGACTATAGGCATCCAGTGCAAAGAACGGAGCACTGGTGTAATGTGCTCACGTCACGGCAACCCATCCCTGATAGGAGATGGGTCATCACATTTTGCACCAGCTGCAGCCTCTTAACCATCACCATGGGTAGCCCAACATAGAGTGTGTTACAATAGTCCAGACTTGAGGTAATGAAAGCATGGATGATAGTGGCAAGGTCGGAGTTCAAGACATATGACTGAAGCCAGAGCATTAGATGTAATTGGCAGAATATGCTCCTCACCACAGCTCCCACCTGAACATCCAGGTGGAGCTGGGAATTGAGGAACAACCCCAGACTACAGACCTGAGGGACCAGTGGGCGAAGCCTATCAATGGCGTGATTCCCACCAACTCCTTGAATTCTTTGGAACCTGATTCCACAACCCCAGAAACTGACTCAATACTCCACCATCTCCTCTTACTGGGGACGTCAGTCCAGAGGACCCCTCTCTAATCCCTCCCACTCCCGGATACCATTGGCGGTGCCTCTCAGCCAATCAGTGTCTGGGCAGCAGCTCCATTGCCATGGTGACCAAACTGAAACATTTTTCTGTGCTCTTGTGAAATACAAATGTGGGGGAGGGGGGGCAGGGTAGGGACACTGTGTTCCTGTTGCTGATGTCAATGTTCCTGCTGCAGGAAAAGTGGGGGGAATGCTGTTCCTCTGTGTATAGGTTCCACTGTACTGGTGGTTGGAGCCTTCTTGGTGTTACACTTTGAAACCTCTGAGGGTGTCTTTAGACATAACGCTGTTTAGTGTTCTGTAACACTGTCCTACTGTTACAGTGTTGAGACGTACCCTCAACACAGTGTTCACCCCAAACACTGATTAAACTATCAAGACCTGGCAGTTGTTCACTTCCAATGTTTGGGGTGAACACTGTTTTGAAGGTACGTCTAAACACTGTAACAGTAGGACACTGTGTTACAGAACAATGAACAGCATTATGTCTAAAGACACCCTGAGAGCTACCACTGTTTGTAGAGACGGGCAGCATTCTCATGCAGAGTGTCACAGGAGACGTGCACACATATTGCTTGATGTCTCCTGGAAACGTTTCCTCTGTGTTCTTGTCTTGTTCCTTCATTCTCCTAGTCCAAAATAAATATCATCCTGTCAGTAAGCAGAAGCCTGTTCCATGCATTGGGGGGGAAATAACATAAATTTACCTATGGAGTCCGTTTGTTTGAGGTCCTTGGACATTGAGTGCTACTATTATTACTGAATTTATTCAGTAAGCAATGTCCAAGTTCTGATCCTAACGTTTTTAAAACTTCCTTGGGTGTCTTTAGACATAACGCTGTTCAGTGTTCTGAAACACAGTGTCCTACCGTTACAGTGTTTAGACATACCATCAACACAGTGTTCACCCCAAACACTGATTAAACTGTCAAGAGCTGGCAGTTTTTCACTTCCAGTGTTTGGGGTGAACACTGTGTTGACGGTAGGACACTGTGTTTCAGAACACTGAACAGAGTTATGTCTAAAGACACCCCTTGTGAAGCAGTAGAAGTACATACATTCCAAGAGTCCTGCCACTGTCAGAGTGCCAGGGCCCCAAACACGTAGCTGCAGCCAGGAGATTGGGTAGCTAGGCTTCCACCAGAGTTGGAATACATGGCAGCCATCCTCCACTAGGCACTGCTGGATGGGGTGTAAATGTGTGTGCGTGTGTGTGTAAGTGAACATATGCATGTGCATTCATGTGTGCATTCATGTGTGTGTGTGTGTGTGTGGAGATGGTGGGGCTTATTGGGTGAGGGTCAGTGTTTATGTCCCTTTTTGGATACTTAAAATGTATAGTATGGAAGCACAAGTTTATCCTCTTACATTTCTCATCCAACTTCTATGTCTGAGACTGAAATTTCTGTTAATTCCTGCAGTGGAGTGAGGCTTCGAGTAAAACACCTTGTTCTTCTGCTGAAGTTTCAAGCCACCCCCTCCTTTTCCTTCCCCCGCAATGCATCTCGAATTCCCTGTAGTGCACAGTGAATTCATATTGTGTGACACTATTATTGTAAATTCGATAACAATGGATCATTAAAACTAAGCCTTCTCGAAGGATTGATGACTCTGTAACAGAGAGGGGGCCAGATTCAGAGATGCAGAGAGTTCTGCTGCCAGCTATGCTCAGGAAGCCAATGAAAATGTAGCTTAAATGCTGGTGTTTTGATTAATTTTTCACCAGCTGGGTACCACACAGCAGTCAGCATGTGAGCGGAGGGGCAGTAGTGGTGCTAGATGCCCCAAAGCCCTGGCTTGTCAAGGAACCAAGATCTACCAACACTGACCAAGTAGCAAAGAAACAGGGAGAAGGCATGCCCAGGGGCTTGGAAGATGCAATTGCAAGGACGTCGATGGCCGTTTTCACACAGACACTCTAAGACTGATAAAACGGGTGTTACATTTTATTATGCATCTTGCAGGGCACCCATAGAGCACACCTGCAGCCCTGCAACATGTATAATCAAATGTAACACCCGTTTTATCAGTCTTAGAGTGTCTGTGTGAAAAGGGCCAATGAGAACCAACATGGTACCTTGATATCAGAAGCAATATCAGCCAAAAGATCAGCCCAGCGGGAGCTTTGTTCAATTCAGGGCCTGGGACCCTTCCAACCACTTCCTTCCAGAACTCTCTCTGAAAGCCTCGCAGAGTGTGCTAGGAGGAAGTGACATGTAGATTTCTGGAACTGTAGTTTTGTAAGAAGCCCCTTGCCCGCCCAACCTTGCAAATTTTGGTTTGGTTTGGGTTGGGTTGGTTGGTTGGAGGAAACTACAATTCCCAGAAATTCCATGCACCAATTCCTCATTACTCTCTCTCCACAGCACAGATACTACATGACAAATGTCATCCCACAGACCTCTAGCAAAAGTTAGGAAATTGCCTTTGTCATCTCCCCTCTCCTGCTGCCCCCCACATGCCCATCTCCCCATCATATTGTGTGTGCCCTTTCCCTCACCAAACTGCTTTCCAGTGAGTATATAAATTCCCTTTTGGGAATTACTGTTGGTTGTTATTTCTGATAGTTCTTGCTGAAAGTGATGGAAAATGACACAAGGGATGTAACACTGGGGCCGATCTGATGTCCCACGGATCTCACGCACACTCTTGGGAAGTTCGCGCACCTCCATTGCCAGCACACTGTGCTGTGTAGAAACCACAGTCAGAGGATCTGCTGGCCATCAGATCAAGCCCACTGATGAAAGTAACGTAAAATGCCAGCCATAAAATGACAGGTGTAACATGATGAAAGTGATGTGAAATGACCAACATGATGAAAAATAATGGAAGTTGCAGAAAGTGATGAAAAATCACAGGCATCGATCTCAATGATAATGGAAGCATGGAATCAATTGAGAATACATAAATATAGGTGAACATTTGTAAGTGTTCCTGAAATGCTGGGATTTTCCAACAGTTCAGGAACAACAATTCTAGCCTCAGCACTACAGAGAATCAGGAGTGGTTGTGTCTTTAGCCATTTTTCTATCCGCTGGCATAATCCGACAAGTATGTTGGTAGCTTGCAGTTAACCGATAACTTTGAGTACTTTCACATCTTTGGCTTGCTTAGAATTACAGGGTGGAGAGTAACACATTTGAACTCCCTACAAGGAATTCAGACATGCTGCAAGACATATAGGTGCATACATGCTCTGTTGGGAGAAGCTCTGTTTTCTTCCCCATAAGGCTGACATCACCTACATGTTCCCAGTTTTCCTACCTTGGAAGAGACCAGGGCAGACTGGGACAACCCCTGTGCACAACAGCACTACCCTGTGGGCAGATGATGAGGTTTGTGGGGACTGAACCCAAGCCTGCTGTCTTTGAGGCAGTTCCCTTGCCCAGTGAGTCATCTGGGAGTAGATAATGCTTCTGGTCTGTGCATCTAAATCACCTATGTCTTTCAGCAGCCTGAGATGAAAACAAAATACTCCACCAGCTATATTTTACTGAAACAGAGAGTATACAAGTTTTCTGGCCACAGAGGTCCCTCCCTCAGTCATATAACAATTTCCATCTCTTACACTTGAGACTAAGATGACAACAACCCTCTCCTAGTCTAGAATGACAGCAGCCTAGTCACAAGACTCCTGATTGGTCCTGTGTGATGCTTGTAGGGAATGGCTGCGGAAAGCTATTTAGCTTGCAAGTATCCTCCATGACTCTTGCCAGTGCAATGGCTCAGATTCTAGTTTTCTAGACTTCTCTTTCTGCATTTGCCCTGCTTGACTTCAGTCTTCTTCAGCCCTGCTGTCATGTCTATCAATCTTGCCTTCTCCAGCACTGGTCTTCCACTCTTGCACTGTCCCTCTCCTGCCCCTTTCAAGATTACTTTCCTCCACTTAATTTCCTGGCTTATCTTCTGGACCTTGCATTCTGGGTTGCCCCTTAATGTGGTCGCCTGATTGGGCCGATCTCTGACACTGACCTCCTACCTGACCGTATCCGACATCATCTTGGCCTGTCTTACACTTGATCCTGACAACATTGGCTCTAGTCCCAATCCTGATACCACTTGCAGTGGTACTGATGTTGTGATGCTCATTGGGATCCCAATTCTGATGGCCACTCACAACCTGGCCTTATTTTGTTCCAAATATCTGATTGGCAGAAAGTAGGACATCACCTCCTGCTCAGTTCCAAAGCAGCCTCAGGACACAATACATTGGCTAGAGATGGGATGAAATCCAAGACTGCTGCTCTAGCTGCCTGAGAGGCAGACCCAGTTTTAGCATATAGAATTGCCATTTATGTGTATAAAGAAAGCATATAAACTACTGCTGAAAGGAAATTGCACCCTAGGTGGAAATCTCATAGGGAATAGGTTTCTTGACAAGATTTTCCATCTTGAGAATCTCACAGGAATCGACATTCTCACCAGAATTCTTGCAGGACTCTCAAAAACTTCAACAAATGCTCTGCCCATGCGCAACATGGCTGTTGGTGGGCGGGCATGCACAGAATGGTCACCACAATGGCCATTTTGTGCATGTGCAGGGCTTTTTGAAAAGTTTTCAAGAATCTCATGAGATTCTCAAAAATCATATCAAAATCGCGCGAGATATCAGCTGTGCTGTGAGACTCTCTCAGCATATCACTTGAGATGCTTTTCATTCTTGTTTCACCCCTTTGTGCTTACTTAAACACATGTGCTAACTTGGGTGGCTATTGTAACAAGTGTCTCACATTTTATTATAAGAGAAACAATTCTCTGCCAGGATGAGTCCTTTTGCATAAATATTTTTGGCACATTCTAGATCGTGCAGTGTTAAGCACAGCAGGGTGCATGGCATGAGGGCAGCAGGGGTGCCTCTTTGAAGCTTGCATGCTGGGCTGAAGGCTCCTTGATAATCCATATATTTATTTAATATGAGTAAAATAAAATGGAATAACAAAGTGGGTACATCGGAATCACATCTGCCTGATTCCTTTTGAGCTTTCATGCCGTTTGCATTCAGTAATTCTGTACATATTGCCATTCCTCATGTGTAAAAGGGAGAAAGTGCCTAAGGTAAGATTTTTTTTCTCTCCTTTCCTTTCCTTTCCTTTCCTTACTGAATTCCCTTCTTCCACCATGATTCCAGGACTCAGTGATGCTGTGTTCGAGGAGAAGGTGACCCCAGCAGGGACTGTCAGGAGCAGCCATGCAGAGAAAATCCCAGGGAATGAGTTTGTCGAGAAATCTGTTCACAGGGGATCTGCTAGGAACAGGGAAGAGAAAAACAGAGAAAGTGAAGCATTGGGAGGGGAGGAGGGGACCTGCATCCATTAAAAATTCAAAAGGATTGAAAATAAATCTCCCCTCCCATGGGACAAATCTTCAGTGCAAATTGCGAATTCTACCCAACTGGCAGGATGTGTTCTGGAAGGTCATTTCAGCTTTTGTTCTGAAGCTCAAGGAAGCAGCCATTTGGGTGAATTAAAAAAGTAAAAGAAAGAGACTTGATCAGTTAGCTTCTCTCTTCAGCTTCCTTCCCTCTCGGCTCTTTAAATTTTATGCGGAGCACAAGTCGGTGTCCATAAAATTGGGTCTTTCAAGTTGGCTGCCTTTTTTTAAAAAAGAAAAAAATGCTAATGACTGGACGATGGGAATGTACCCATCTCCAAATTCCCCGAGTGTGATGGCTGCCTTGCCTGCCGAATGGCATTAATCATGTCAGTTCCCCTTTCTACAAGAATGGTTGGCTTAATGGGAAACTCCAGCCAGCATCAATATCCTGAGGAGAGGAGGGAGAAAAAATGTAGAGAGCAACAACAGCATCCTCTGTCGCTTGGATTTGCTGGGGGTATGTTGAGCAGGAAAGGTATTTTTTTTTTACTGGTTCAATGGCACTGTGAATCAATCAGCAATCACCTCTGAGCTGGAATGAGTTCCCAGAGATACAGTATGGTTGAAGCCTCTTGCAAAAGGGACACAAGTCCAATGGTGCATGCAAAATGAGTCATAATGGGAAGAGGTATGACAGCATAACATTGGCAGGGGCGCTGCAACTGGGTACCCAAAAATTTGGGCACTGCCAAGGAATCTGGGGTGTTCAAATCAACCCAGACCTTTTTGTAAAAATCCAAGAGAGAGTTTCCACAGTCTCCCTGGGGAACTTATTCCATTGCTCAACAGTTCTTACAGTTTTCAGTTACTACAATGCCACGGCTATTTTGGAAAAGGGCCGTGGATGCGCTGAACAGCTCTGGTGGCCATTTGCAAATGCATAGGTGGGTTATTTTAAAATTTATTTTAAAATTATTTTTCTTTAAACAAAAAAGGCAAACATATGATGTCTGTGCATTTGTTCCTCTTTTTGGACATTAGTTACTAAAACAAATGTGGCTTCGTTCATTTTAGTAATAAAAAAGGAAACGAATGGCACACCACTCGTGGCTGTACTTATCTAAGGAGTTGGATAGAAGACTTTCAAGATCCTTTCAGTTCAGTGGGTGTTCATGAACATTACACAGACCCAGTTTTCCCAGTTGTGGCCCACCTGGGCCAGCGCCAACCCTGCACATTGGTTCTGGGTCATCCAGAAGTGACTTGGTTCAAACTCTGGCATGGTTGGTGGCCTGGCCAGAATCATCGGCTTAGAATGAAGCGAGTCCACAGTCTGGCCCCTTGAACCATCCAGATGGGCCAGAGACAACCAAATCAGGCAGGTGCCTTTGTTTGTGTGCCTGCCCAGCCCACCATTGAGGGTTTCTATGGCAATCAGTCAGGGCTGCCTGTCATGGCAGGGGACAGGCACCGGTCACAGTGGGAGTGAAGCCAACTAGCCACATATAGCTCCCCGCCTCCCCTTCCTGGCCAGGTGAGGCCGTGTGGATGTGTGCTTCCACTGCTGGAGATCATTCAGCCAAGATGGCAGCGTCATCACGTTTGTGAACACCCTATGTTTCTGTGATATTGGTAACTGTTAGATTTGCAGTAACCAAACCAAATCAATAATGATTGGTTGCTAAATGGTAACCATTTAATTGTGTTACTGCATTACTGCCTCACATTTATGAAATTCTCTCCCCTTGAAGATTCATCTAGGACCAAGCCTGCTCATCTTCCAGAAACAATTTAAGTCCTTTTTGTTTGACAGGCATAAGTCCTGCCGGGCGTTTGCCAGGAAGTGATAGGGGTGGGTGGAATGGGTGCGGCGGGAAATAGGGGAGAGGGTTTTAGCAGGTTAAGGGGATTTTTAGCTGTTTTTAAATGTTAGTTTTATATGTTGTAAGCTGCCCTGAGCCTCATTGGGAAGGGCGGCATATAAATAAATACATAAAATAAAAAAATATAAATCCGGGACCATTAAAGGCTACTAGTAGGGCTAGCCAGCCATACAAGACCTGTAACTGTGTGAAAGTGGAGGAGAATGAAAGAAATTGGATTACTCCATGGTATCCTGCTTTGTATTCCCCTGACGCAACTGAACATGGGAACAGTTGGAGACAAAATGCTGGACCATTCCATTGGTCTGACTCAGTAAATGATGCTTCTTATGGTCCCACTGTATTACCACTTTGCATCGTTTATCGGGCTGATGCATTTTGTTTCTCCATCTGGTCTGCAGTTACCAGCTAGTTCAATTCACCATAATTCCTATTATCTTTACCCCCAGAGCCAGGCTTCAAGTTTAGTTCAGGTTCACATTGGATTCCTGGTTCAAATCTACTGGATTACACTTTGCTATTGGTCCAGATTAGAAGTTGGAATAATGGGATGCAGAAAATGGTTAATTGATTATGCATTAAATTGGCCACACCCTTATGTGACAATGGTGAGATGGTTTTAATTAGTATATTAGTTAATTGTTTGACCACAGCCAAATGCAGTTCCTATTTAGTTAACTGATTAGATATCTGGAATGTTGGTTCTTAACCAGAGTTATGGAATTAACTATCCATTTGTGCTCTAGCCAGCAAAGTGCCTGGTACCGAACAGTCAAGGTTATAGACAAGTCCTTGTCCTGAGGGACTCACAATCCAGAATGGAACAAAGGGAATGGCAACAAGGAGAGAGATAGGGATAATAGGGGTATATATATATATATATATATATTCTGCATACCCCTATTATATATAATTTGTTTTCATTTCCGTTTACAAAAAAACCTTCATTTTCTGTATTGTTTGCTTTGTTTTAATAAAATAATAATAATAATAATAATAATAATAATAATAATAATAGTAATAATAATAATAATAGGAAAAGGTCATGCATGTACAGAATGGCCTTGGGTGCCATTTTGCATATGCACATGCACAATGATTTTTTTAAAATGGTTTATTATTTACAAAAAATAAAAACAAAAATGAATGAAATCAAATTAATGTTGTTTGATTATTTATTTGTTTGATTATTTATTTGTTTTTGTTACCTTAGTTACAAAGATCCCCCTCCCCCCCACCTGGTGCAAGCAGCACTGGGAAGGGCGGAGGTCTTTGTCATTCCCCCCATTAAAGGTGGGGAAAGGCAATTAACAGCCATGCCACTGCAAAGAATCAAGGGCATGGCTCACTGTAATGTGGGCGCATGAAGCAAGTCTCTTATCACAAGACTTGTGGCTGCCATTTTGTCCCCACTCTGGGTACAGAGTCAGCTTTCCCTGTCTCCAAACATCTCAGTCTGGCCTCTGTTTGGGGCTTCTTTCCAGGAACTATCTGATCAACAAGGAGTTTTGATCACCCTTTTCAAAAGGGATGTGCGAACAGAATGGGTTTGGCTGTTCGGCACAAAAACTTAGTGCAGGTTCATGAGTTCAGTCCCACAGAGTTCACCCGCCCCCCGCACACACACCCAATGTTCAGAAAGTTCGGCCGCCTGGAGGCTTGGGGCACTCCAGGGGAGCCCGTGGGGGCATGGCATTCCGTCGGAGACACAGCAGCAGCAACAGCAGCAGCAGCAGAAGCAGCAGAGACAGGAAAGGTTTGGGGCTTGGCACACTGGGTTTCCTGGACAGGCAGGCTTGGCGCTTGGCCCCTGGGGTTGCCCATGGGGGCATGGCTGGCCATCTGAGACCCAGCGGCAGCAGCAGCAGCAGACACTGGATTGCCTGGGCACAGAACCCATGGCACAGCAGAGGCAGCAGAAGCAGACACTGGATTGCCAGGGCACAGAACCCATGGCAGAGCAGAGGCAGCAGCGGCAGCAGACATTGGATTGCCAGTGGACAGAACCCATGGCACAGCAGTGGCAGCAGAAGCAGGAATTTGTTTTCCCACACACAGAACCCATGGCACAGCAGAGGCAGCAGAAGCAGACATTGGATTGCCGGGGCACAGAATCCATGGGACAGCAGAGGCAGCAGAAGTGAACATTGGATTACCAGGGCACAGAAGTCATGGCACAGCAGAGACAGCAGAAGCGGGAATTAGATTACCTGGGCACAGAACCCATGGCACATCAGAGGCAGCAGAAGTGGACATTGGAATGCCGGGGCACAGAACCCATGGCACAGCAGAGGCAGCAGCAGCAGCAGACAGGCAGCATGACATAAGCAGTGGAAGGCAGGCTGAGGCAGGGTTCTAGGTTGGCAACCAGGGCAGGCAGACAGGCAGCACGGCATGAGAGGCAGTAGGGAAGGCAGGCTGAGACCTTGACCAGGCACTCAGATACACTGTCGAAGACTGTGCAGTGAGAGCGAGCCAGTAAGATAGGCAGGCCAAGATCGTGTAGCTAGAGGCCGTCTGGCAGGCTTACAGCTTCCCAATGCCACCCTGCATCATGAGGTCAGTCAGATAGGCTGGCACAGGCCGGAGAGAAAGAGAGAGAGAGAGAGAGAGAGAGAGAGAGAGAGAGAGAGGGTGCTGGGCATTGGGAGGAAGGGACAGCACCTCAGAAGCAGTAGCCCAGACTGCCCAGAAGTAGCCCAGTAGCCAGACTGTCCCAAGACTGCCCCTCTCTGGCATGGGATGGCATGCGCCACTACATCATCAATCCATGTCCAGGGGCAGCTCGGGGAATCCCAGGAACGGAAAGCTGACCTTGTGGAAAAGCAACTGCTCTACCAACTTGGCTCCCAGTCTCAGGCAGTGCAGTGAGCAAATGTCCCCCGCCATAGAGAACACCCGCTTGCTGGGGACACTTGGTGGGAAGGAAAACAGACCCTTGCCCACTTTGGACAGGGCCGGCCACACGTCCCTACGAGACGCCACCATGTGTCACCACCATGTTCTGCCCCTCCAATCAGTGCTGTCAATGGTGCATCACCTGGTGTGGGCCAGAAGGAAGGAGGGGGAAAAAAATCCTCTGTATGGGCACAATTTAAGTTGGTGCAGGCGGATGATCCCAGGGAGGTGCAGTGCAGTTTGTGCCAGAAGGTGGTGAAGCATGGGCAGGTGCTCACCAACCTTGGCACAACTGCCGTGGCGAGGCACCTCAAGGCATACCACAGCACTGTGCAGCTAAGCATGCAGGCAGGGGCAGTGGATGCCAGCGGGTTCCCGACTGCAGTGGCCAGTCATCTACCTCCATCAGCGGGCAAGCATCCTCCTCGAGCAGCTACCTCTAGCAGCAGGAGAAGTATTGCTGCTACGGGGGAACTGCAGCAGCAGCAGCAGCAGCAGCAGCAGCAGCAGCAGCAGCAGCAGCAGCCGGTTGAGGCCCAACAGCATCAGTGCACCATGGAGGAGCTGGGGTGGGGGCAGCTGTCAACTCCATCAGCAGCTGCAGGACATGAAGGGCGGTGTAGCTTTCAACTGAAAGCCACATGCATATTGGGGGAAATGATTGCGCTGGATGGGAAGCCCTTCTCGGTGGTCAGGGACATGGGGTTTAGGCGCCTGATTGGGTTCCTGGCTCCCCAGTTTAAGCTGCCCTCGGGCACCACCCTGAATCGGTAGGTGATGCCAGCCCTGTACCGGACTTTAAAGGAGCGGGTGAGGGAGCAGCTGGCAAGGGCTGGGGGTGCCACATCCCCTTCAGCACAAACCTGTGGTTGAGCAGAAACATGCAGCATGCCTACCTGGCAGTGACGGCACACTGGTGGCAGGACCGGGAGGCAGCATTTGGGAATGGCAGGAGGGGTCCCAAAGCAGGGTATAGGTGGGCCCTGCTTCAGGCAGAAGTCATGGATGGCCCCCACATGTCTCAGAACACTGAGGCATCCCTGACCGCCATGGTGAGGGAGTGGGTCACGCCAGATGCCCCCTTCACCAAGGAGTACGTGGTGACTGATAATGTGGCCAACATATTGAGAACAGTCCACGAGGGGGGCTTCACCAGCATCCCTTGCACTGCACAAACCCTTCACCTGGTTGTCAGTGACGCTCTGGGCTTGGGGAAGAAGGGGATTGGGGCAGTCATCCTTAGCTCTCTGAGCGGGGGAGGAAGCTGGCTGGTTTCTTTAACCAGAGCATGATGGGCAGCGACCTCCTCCTGGCAAAGCAGGCAGAGCAAGGCTCCCCAGTGCACCAGCTGGTGCAGAATGTGTCAACACGGTGGAATCCGACCTTCCTGATGCCCAAGCGGCTTCTCGAGCAGAAAGCTGCCTTGCACCAGGTTCAATTAGTGACAGACATCGAGGCACCTCCAGGGTACAATGGGGCAGAATGGGATATCCTGGTTCACACTGTATTTGTGCTGAGACCGTTCCCGGCCATGACGGAGACCATCAGCTCCTCCACGGCCACCATCAGCCAAGTGATCTCTCTGGTCCAGAGTCTCCTCAGGAGGCTGGAGGAGATTCTTCAGAGGCAGGACTGTGTCCCTCAGGGCAAGTAGCTAGCGGAAGAGGCGGTTGCCCTGGTGTGGCAGCTGAAGGTAGGGCTGAAGTCATGGTTCGATGAGCTCCTGAAGCAGGAGGAATACGGACCTCAGGATCAAGGGCAGCATGGCACACCAGATGCTGGTCTATGGCCACTGGAATGGTGATTTGATGGAGAGGGTCCAGCAGGCAGAGAGGGCCATGAAGAGTGTGCAGCAGCAGCAGTAGGATGCCCCTGGGGATTGTGGGAGTGGTATCAGCCACCCCTTTTAGCCGGCGGGGTCTATCCCTGCCCCCAGCCCTAGCAGTAGTAACAGCAGCAGCAGGCTGAGCAGCAGCAGCACCCTTATTGCCAGCAGCAGCAGCTCATATGTGCAGGCCACTCTGGTGAGCATTTTATATTTTTGTTTTTATTTATTTATTTATTCAAATGTGGAATATAATATATATCTACTACACTAACTGTAACTGCTATTAAATATTCTAAAACCTATGGAACTAAATGAAATATTATCTAATATCTACAAAGGCCAAGTCCTACAAACACACTATAAAATATTATAATTGATTCACTACACACTATCTCTATCTACGTCTATAACTAAGCTAACTCCCACATCTATCTATCTATCTATCTATCTATCTATCTATCTATCTATCTATCTATCTATCTATCTATCTATCTATCTATCTATCTATCTATCTATCTATCTATCTATCTATCCAAAGGGATGGGGGTGGGAAACACAGACAACTCACAACAAACAACACAGGGAGGGGTAGAAAATGGAAATGAAACCTAAATCAATCTAATCCTACTCTAAATAAATCCAAAAACAGGGGAAGGGAATCAGGGATGGAATATATACAGGGTGGAGGGAAGGATTCAATTGAGGGGAGGGAGAAAGAACACAGGAAGGGGTAAAAAATAAAAATAACACCTAAATCTATCTAATCTAATCTAATCTAAATAAATGAAACTATGGAGGTAAATGTGTGGAAATGGGTGAAATAGGAAGAGGATGGCAATGGATTGGGAGGAACACAGACTGCTGGGAGAGGGAGAGTTCTGAAAACACCTGCTGACAGGATCAGTGGCTAGCTCAGAACAAACTGGAAGTGGGGGGAAATTACATTTGTTACTTGCTGCCTCCGCCTTACCACAAGCCCCATCGGCTCTTTGCAGCCTACCCCGTGGCCAATCGCGGAAAAGAGAGATGGTGATTGGGCAGGCTGACTGTTAGTCAAAGCCTCTTCCCCCCTCCTCAGCTGACCCTCCCCTCCTTGGGCCTGCCAGCCAGGTTTTTCCCTTCCCACCCGAATGCCGCCCGAACTCATCCGGACACAGACGAACTGTCTGGGAGTTTCCACGTTCAGTTTGGCCGTCTGGTTCAACCATCCGAACTTGCTGAGTTTGGGCCGAACCCCGAACATCCGAATCGCGTTCTCACATCCCTACTTTTGGATTCTACCCTGTGTTCCAGGTCTGCCTTGGCCATGCCAGGAACTGTAACTTCCCTGGAACCAACTCTGCTTTCATCTTTCCCCTGGGTCTGATCTTGCTGCCGCTCCTGGCTCAGTGTTGATCCAGTCATCTCTTGTGGACTTGAGGTACCTGACATTTCCCTCTAGTCCTGACCCTCATGGTCACTCACTGTCCCTTGACCTGGTTTTCCTTTCACTAAGATCTTGGCTCACCCCTCTGACTGAACAAATGAATTAGGGGTCTCACCTTGTGTGATAGGGGCCTGACTAGAGTTTAAATGTGTACCTACTTTGGTATCTGTGGGTAATACCTGCATTTTTTAGTATCATGGCGTGTATTCGACAGGCTGATTTTCAGAACCCAAATACCCAAAATGTGGTAATTTCTGGGACTGATTTACTGATTTTCCAGTTACCAACCAAAAAATGGTTCTTACCCCCCCCTGAATCAATATTCCAGGCCCAGAAGCTGATTCAGCATACCAGTAGTCAATATTCCAAGACTTTCCAGGACATTCTGGGAAATCAGGTACCCAAGAATGGTCAAAATCAGGTATCAGTTTGTACCCGATATTTCTGAGTCAACATGGGACCAGAAATTCAATGGGCATACCCATTTTTTCAGGTACAGGATAGATAGCATCATTTGATCGCTAGGCTTGACTGTTGAAAAGGTGTAATTCTTAGCTGGCTAGGTGGATTGACCAGGATGAATCAAAGCAAGTTACAATACACACTAGAGGGCAGAAGGATGTTGTGTGTGCATGGCAGGAACAGCACATAACGTCCCATTTCCATCGATGACTAAAAAAAACATTTGTTCTCATGCTCTCTCTTCTCATCCATTTCCCTGTCTGTTCCCCTGCTCCCTTGACAGCTTGTTATTAGAAAGATTTCTGCATATTAGCTGAAATTAAGTTAAACTTTACCTTGTAAACCATTGTGTGACTGACAGGTTTCTCAATGCACCTGAACAGATGAGATCCATCCTGTCTCTGACTGCGTGCATTGTGCTGTCATATTCTATCTGGGATCTTTCCCATCTTCCCTTTCCCATCATTGCCTCATTGTTAGGCTGAGCTCTGGGTTAACCAGCAAGAGAACATATAGGTTAAGACCCCCTCTTGGAATTTCTTCACCATGGTTCTTCCCAGTTCCCTCAGGCATTCCCTTGGGTAGTCAAGTTGTTGGGGGTGGGCAGGTTTACATTGGAGGATAGTGTCCATGAGAAAAAGTGTATTGTCAAGCCCTTCTCTTTGCTCTGGTTGAGCTTAGAGGAATTTCCAAAATGGTGGTTTCCACACCTACTTCTGTAGCACAAATTCTGGTTCAATCATCTAGTCAAAATTATGTTCCAGATGGAAGAGAGCTTCTGTTGTTTTTTGCAATTCTTTTTTGTTTGTCCACTTTGAACTAGGGAAGTTATGGAAGTAGCAAGACCAACAACAGAGCAAATGAAGGTGAGGAGAGGGAGAGGAAAAGTGGGAGGGAATGAAGTGGGTGTCAGCCAGAGGTAGTCAGGAAAGAAAGGGTGGAAAGGTGGAACAATCCCACTCCCCCTTAGGATTGTGTGTGGCAAACTCACAGGGGTGACAGTTATCATTTCTGCGGTGCAGGAATGGTTCTGAGACCCAGGAGGCTAAGGGTGGTAATCAGGATCTGAGATGGGAAAGAAAGGAGGCAACATGAAAAGGCGACAGGGACTACATGAGAGTAAAGGAAGGGTCCAGGAGACAGGGGGAGGCAGGAGGAGAGGGGATACATGGGAGTAAGGAAAGGTTCCAGAAGGCAGGAGTCAAGCTTCTTGATGAGATTAAAGGAGAAAAACAAGTTCAAGTTCAAGTTTGGTTTAATGTGCGTGACCCATGGCCATTGCAAAGATAAAAAAAATTTATTGCATACAGATACAAAATAAAAGTATAAGTACAAATTATCAACACAAGTATTACACATTTAGTGAACACATAAAAGGAAATAATAGGATATACCTTAACATTTGAGACTCAAACACGGATATGGTCTACGAACCATGACCATCCTACTTATTACATACTACAAAGTAGAGCTCTAACTTGCAGTTAGTAAAATCAACATCCCTCGAAAAAAGAAATAGAAGAGAAACACAAAAGCCCTACTGAGCACAACTCAGACACTTCCAAGAGTTTAAACATAAAACTAACATTGCTATAATGTTTGTATCAAACAGCAATAATGAACTAAGTACATTGAGAGCCATGATTCTCATCCTTGATATATAAAGGGGACTTAAAGTGCAAGAAATTCTTCCTGCAAATTAGCGCTAACATGAGAAATTTTGAAACCCTCATGGAGGTTTCTGAATCTGCATCGGATAGTGCCAGCATTAAGATATTATGCTCAGTTCTGCTGGGATACTGTAACAGGAATGAAGTTAGAAACTCCCTCCGCAAATCATTATATAGATGGCAGGAGAACAGAATGTGGTCGACTTATTCTACTGCGAGATGGTCGAAGGGGCACAGTCTGTCTGCAAACTTAGTAGCAAAGAAATGGACCTCCAAAACCCTAGTCGGGAGGGCGTTAAAACGGGCACTCATGAACAACAGTTTCCCCCTTGACGACAATGGAGAAGCTAGGTAAGCAGCCATCTCCCCTGCCCCCCCCCCCCTCACTGTGGCATCACAGACAAATACCCTGTCATTTCTTCTTGCTTGGCTATATTCGCATGTCTAAGAAGGATTTCTCTTTCTACTACATCAAGCTCTTTCCCCTGCCAATAACTATGGGAAAAACCTAACTTGGCCAAGAAGACCTCTATGACCTTTTTCCATTTACCTTTAAATGAGTCTTCCTGCCATAATTTGGCAAGTCCACAGTCCTGTGGTCCTAACATTTTAAACCAGAACCTCATGGTGAAATCCCATACCACCTCTGACCAGCTACGCTGTCTCATCTCCACCCTCAGGGCTGCAAAAGGGTTATCCTTGGGTGCCCTTGTGAGGCCCTGCAGAAACTGGGCTTGCACCCTGTTCAAATTAAACTTGGAAAGAGGCATCCATAGTTCAACACCATAAAGGAACTGGGTATGGCCGGGTTACTGAAAACCCCAAGTGCAAGGTCAAAAACATTTCTTCCTGTACCTGAAAACAACCTCCGAATAGCCAGGGAGGATCCCTTAGCTGTATTAGCTGCCCCATCAAAGTAAACCTGCCTGGAAGTAAAGGCCAAGACACTTAAAGGCCTTTACTTGAAAAAAATGGAGCACCATTTATGGCCCACTTAAAAATCTTACTAGACTTAGAAAAAATCATAACTTCACATTTTCCATAATTCACCACCAACTTATTAGACTCACAGTAATCAGCAAAAGCATTTAGTTGCCTATTTAAGCCCACCCACGTTTGTGACATGATAACTATGTCGTCTGCATATAGGAGGCAGCCTATAGAGCGGGAGGCCAATTTGGGGGGGAAGAATTTTGACTGCGCAAGGAGGGGAACCACATCATTTATAAAGAGGTTGAATAACATAGGGGCAAGCACACACCCCTGTGTAACTCCTGAAGCTACAGGGATTTTCTCAGTTACCTGCCTCTGCCAATTGGTCATGACCACTAGAGTAGAGTCAGAATATAGCCTTTGTAAGAGGAATAAGAGCCTCCTCTCCATAAGCAGGCACTCAAGCTTACCGCACAGGATGCATCTATTTACCGAATCAAAGGCGGCTTTGAGGTCCAAAAAGGCCACAAAAAGCTGCCCATTTGCTGTGACATACTTCTCAGCAAGATGCTGCAAAATTAAACAGTGTTCGATGGTTAAACGACCCCTCTGGAATCCGGCCTGTTCCATATGCAGAATTTTTCCTTCCACCAGCCAAGCATTTAACTTGCCGAGCAGCCATTTGCCATATACTTTGCTGATAACGCAAAGCAGGCTAATAGGCCTATAGTTGTCCAGATCAGCACAGTTACCTTTTTTGTTGATGGGTACCACCACAGCTTTCTCCCTGTTAATCGGCATCTGACCTGTGTTATTAATCGCGTAGAATAAAGTGGAAAGGAGGGGGATCCACCAAGCCCTGAACTGTTTGAGGAGTTCAATGGGAATACAGATGGGCCAGGTGCCTTGCCATTTTTAAAGGTGTTAATTAACGCTTAATCCTCAAAATGAGACACTGGGGGCCACACTGGTAATTGATCAAGGCCTACTGGGTGGGAAGACAAGGTTGCCTGGGAAGAGTCATCAGCATACAAAAGCTGGAAGTGGCCGATCCACAGCTGATGGGACACACTTGCCCCCAGGCAGCTAGGTTCCTTCTTAACAACCTTATTTACCAGGGACCAGAATTTTTGTTGTCCCTACTGTTAGCTGCATCCATCAGCTTATACCTATAACTCTCCCAGTATCTATGTTTCTTATCTTTGATTAAATTGCTGTAGTCTGCCTTGGCAGTATAGAATTGGGCAAATGCAGATGGGCAGTCCCCCCTACGATGTTTCAAATACAAAGATGCAACCTCTTTTTTGCACACTGTCACTCCTGGTCAAACCACACCTGTTGCTTATAGCTGCCTGATCTTGTCCCCAGTCATAGCAACAATTGCACGTCAGGAAATCTTGCATGCTGAGACTTAGATGGGAGAAGGTCTGGATGACTTCCAGGTCCTCTCCTTGTGCTATAATAGCTGTCCTAGCATTGATAATCTGTGGATCGGTTATAAAGGTCTGTATTGCAGTGGCGAGAATATTTCCCAACTTAGGTGGGCAATGCCTATCTTCAGTTGCTGGAGTATACTCATCCAAGGCCCCTCTGACCTCCACTGGCCCAGACATACCCAGAGTAAAAGTCAATGGGAGATGATCGCCAAGTTGACTCCACTCCACTGCAAAATCCATAAATAGATCTACTGCATTAGTTGAGGCAGCAATGTAGTCAACCACTCTGGACCCTGTAGGGGCCAAGCAGGTGAACTCACCCCACAGTCCCTAAAGCCTGAACCATTTAACAAATGAAGGGAGTGACTTACTAAAATTTTGGCCAGAATAATGCCCGAGTTATTTATTTTTGTATCTTTCTACTGTCTGGGATTTAAAGAACAAGTATCACCAGAAAGATCAGTTTCACAATAGGGGGCCAGGGCAGCATCATCCTGCCCTAGCTGGGCATTTAAATTGCCGGTTTGGATGATCTTCCCATTGGGGTATTTAATAACGATTTCATCCAGTACTTCCTCAACTGTAGACCAAGCCCTAAAATGGCAAGACCTCATATTACGGCGGAGGGGGGGATATACACTGTAACCAAACCAATCTGATGCCCCCCCTACTCCAAGACCAAACCCAGGAACAATAGGGGACGCTGAATCACTGTTGAAATAGCAATATCCAACCCTTTGGCAATAAGGCAACCCAGACCCCCATTTGGATGGCCCCTGTGACTAGACGCAACAGCAGGGACACAGAGGAGAAAAACATGAGAATCAAGAAAAGCCCCAATCTTGACAGTTTCTCATTGAGAACTTTTTTCTCAAATTAAAAAACAAACAAAAAAAGAACTGCACATGTGCAAAATTGCTGCTGGGGCTGTTCTGTGCATGAGCAGCCCTTTTCCAAAATGGTGCCGACAGCGATCACTGCCATTTTGAAAAAAGGCAGCCATTCTGCGCATACACAGTGCCCAATTTGCGCATGCATAAAACTGCTGGCCCTTTTGGAACAGGCTGCACATGCGCAAAATAGCCCAGTGACCATTTTGCGCATGTAGAGGTGCTTTTTGTTGTTGTTGGGTTTGTTTGGGTTTTTTGCAATGTTCTGTTGAGAATCTCAAACTATTAGTGAGACTGTGGCAAGATCTTGTGAATGGTTCTCAAATCAAATTGATTTTTGTTTGAGCCCTACTGACAGGTACATGACTTCCTTAAATATTGGATATTACTATTACCGAGTTGTTGGGGTCAATTTGATGGCCCACGGATCCTGTGCACGCACACACCCACACAGGGAAATCGCACACCTCTGTTGCCAGCACACTGTGCTGCGTGGGAACCTTGCGCATGCGTATGTAGACAGAGGATCCACAGGTCATTGGATCGGTTCTGATGACTTTCTGTTTTACCAACCTAGTCTAACTTACCGTTTAGCCATTTTGTGTCTTTTTGACTTAGAACTATCAATAGATGAATGGAAATAGACAGGAAAATGGTAATCTGTAAAATAGTACAAAATGAAATAACGTTAACTTGGTAACAGAAATAAGTGCGTAAGTACAGTAATTCAGTCATGTGCGTAACTCACTGAGAAATTTAGTTCCTGATCTGTCCAAACTGACTCAGGTACCACAATTGTGACCGATATAACTGGGTTTTTTTTTTGCAGGTACTTGTTATAGCTCTATGCCAAAATGAAGTAAGCAAAATACCAAAGTTACTGAAATAACTAAATTGAAACAAACAAAATGCATTGTTGGACTAGGGCTAAAATGAGATTTCACGCAAATGGAAATTCCCATCGAAATCGCAGATTCTGATACCATCTTGGTATTGAGAAATTATCAGTACCTGACAAAGTTTCAATTGACATATTGTTTCCAAATTTGCCGATACTGTTTACCAGAATTCCGCTTGCCATTTGCCATTTAGCACTTTTCTATCCATTTCATATCCAGAGACATAATTCCAACATAATACCATATTTCTTCAGTCTTCTCTGCACTGCATTCTACTTTGTACTTAATTTTAAGTCATTGGGCTTGATCCCAAACCACATACACTGTGCCCATGCATCTTATGTGCACCCCAACCCCCGCACGGACCATGCATGCATCCATGCAGGTGGAACTATGGGCTGCGCACAAGCTGTGTTTGCATATGATGGGGTTTGGGACTGAGCCCACCACCCTGGTACACACATTCCTTTATAAATCTCCAATCTAGTTGCAGATTGATAAGGGAACAACAATTCTGATTGGTTGCCAGGATAAAATTACTGTCTGTTTCTCCCCAATTCAATCACATTATGCAGCATCCTCCCTCCCGTCACTAAGTTTCATTTACCCACAAAAAGGGAACAGAGACACTGTTTTTATACTGTTTGGACAGGCGGGGGGAGGCTAAGGGGTAGGTTATTCATACAGTGATTGGCTCAAAAGTGCAGTAAGACCTAACAGACAGAAACTTGGAAGTAAAATGATACCCACAGTAATGTGGTAAAAGATAAATGAATGGTAACAGTACAGTACACAATAACGGTAAAAGGAAAGTTGGTAAATTGCGACAGTATCTTGTAATATTTCAAAAGTTGAGAAATCCTATCAGTATTGGTAAATGGTCAGGAATTCAATCCTATTTCCAGAGATGGCAAAATTACATGTGATTAGCAATTTAGCTGCTCATTTTAACTGTCTGTTGGACGCAGTATGAACCAGATAAAATATTCAGCTGCGATATTCAGCACAGATATATTGATTTTAACTCCAGTTTCAACCCAGTCTCATAAATTCACCTTGACAATAACACTGAGCATTAGCCTGGAAGATCTATCCACACACAGAGAGTACCTTCTTATAGAGGAAAGGAGCATATCCATATGCTAATGGATTTCCTCAAAGAAAGGTGTGACTAAACACCACCAGCAAAAGCAACAGGAAATGCATATTAAGTCGCTTTGATCAACATGGCATGTATCAGTGGAAAAAATGTCTTATGCATTATTATTGGTTCCACAGCCACCAAGGACTCCACGGCTTGTTATTATGCACGAGCCACCCAGGGTGTAAGAGACATGAGCAACCATGCCACTTAGCTCCAAAACTGCCACACCCATATGCTACTTCTTAAGCTAAAGAAAAATAGCTTATAGGCTATGGGTGCAATCCTATGGACTCCATAAGCCACCCACAGGTGCAGTGCTCAGCTAGAATGTGGGTGCTCAGGTGAGCATGAGTGCTGCTTGCAAGTCGTGTGGGGCAAAGGTGTGACCCGGGCCAATGCGACCCCTCAAACCTACACACCCTGAAGCCCGGGGGATGGAGCAGGCATGGCTCCTGCTCCATCCCCCGGACTTCAGAGTGTATGGACTTGGGGGTTGGGGGGTTGTGTCGACCTGGTTCACGCTTTTGTCCTGCATTACTTGCTGTGCAGTGTTTACACGCTCCCCGCACTGCCGGAAGTGACATGCTCCCTGTTGTCAACAGCGGCGGTGGCTGGAGATGCGGTGCTTTGAAGAGGCACGTTCTGAAAGCCTGGAAAGTGAGGCTTTCAGAACGCGCCTCTTCAAAGTACCGCATCTCCAGCCGCTGACGACAATGGGCGGCACGTCACTTCCAGCAGCGCGGGGAGCATGTAAACAATCCCTGCGCTGCTTTTCTCTGAACGCGGGGTTCACAAGGCGCTTTTCAGCTCATCGTTTGAAAGTGGCCCTAATCAGGAAACTGTTTAATTGATTTGTCGTGTTACTGTGTAATACTACCAGGGCACCATTTACCGTACTGACGGTTACCATGTTGCCCATAATTCCTTTCCTGTTTGCTTTCCCTCTCTGGAACTGATTTCAGACTAGCAATGGAAACTTTTGGTATTGTGGTATTACAAAAAACTGCTTAAATGTTGTGTTGTTATCCAGTAATTTGGTTTGACAGTTTGTCATTGTGGTAATTAGTTAACAGATAGATAACTGTGCCAAAGTATCTGGAATGGCAGATATTAACCGCAGATAACAAACTGACTGTTTAAACTCTAATCATGATGGGAACCCCTTGCTGTAATGACTATGTGTACCCACCTTTCTTGTGACTGGCACTATAGCTATGAATCTTTGATGCAGTTTATCAGCCATCTTTATCTCTAGTATAATGCCAGGCATTGAGAGAACTGGATACCAGTGTTGCATAGAAACTTCACTCTGTCTGTGCAACAGCCTATTGGTTTGCTGTTACAAGAATTTTGCCATTTGCTCCAATTTACTTAATGGGTAGCCATGAACATGTGACTCCAAAAGTGCCCTGCTCAGACAGAAGGGACTTCTCGCTCTGCAATGCTTCCAATGCCGGGAGACACAATGCATTAACATTATATTCCCTTTCTGTGTCTGTGTTACGATTACGATCAAAGTGAAAATCCAGATTGGAATGACAATGTGTCAGCCACAGCAGCAGGGAAATGTGCTGGGCTGGAGATAGGCCCATGTCTGTAATCAGCTTCCAAACCAAAAAGCCTCAGGCTGACCTCTCTCCCTGCTCCCACATGCTTGGATCATTCTCGCCAGCCCTGATGCCTGCAAACTGTGGCTGTTCTCTCCAGCAGCTGAGGTCCAGGTGGTGCTTTATTTTTAGGTGTATTCATAAGTTCAGTGTAGGCAGCACTCTGGCATCAGCAGGAGGAATGAAATGTTACTTTTCATTTCCACAGGGTCATTTTCCAGAGTTGCCTCCCTTTCCACAAAACTGTAGCATTTTAGTTAGAGCTGAAACGTATGGATGATTTGCTCCCTGCAGGTGATACCTGCATTTTTTAGTACCGTGTTGGATACTCAGCGGGTTACTCAATTATCTTTTGGGTACCTGAAAAATTTGTAATTTCTAGTACTGATTTTCTGATTTTCTGATTACCAATTAGGATGGAAAAACAAAAAATTGGAACCAGAAGTCAGTGTTCTGGGACTGGAAGTCAACATTTTGTGACACTGACTGCAATCCCAAACCCCCTCCATGTTCTCTCAATGGACGGGTGCATGCGTGGGTTGGAAGTGGTGCACACTGGCCATGGGATCAGACCCACCGAGTACTCAGATCAGGTCGAAATAGGGTACCCAATATTTTAGTCAATTTGGGTACCGGATATTCAGTTGGTATACCCATTTTGTGGGTACTTGTTTCTGCTCTAGCCATGGTGCATGTAGACCAATGATCTCTTCTGAACTGAACCAGCACTTCTAGAAGTATGGACTTGATCCATATTGCAAACAGCCAAAGGAGATTCTCTTATAGAATCATAGAATCTTCGGGCTTCAAGGGACCTCAAGGTAGAGCTGTAATGGGTAGCTTATTTGCTACCTGTCAGTAATACCTCCAATTTTGAATGCCATGTCAAGTACCTGATGGTCTACCCGAATCCTAATTGGGCACCCAATTACCCCCAAATACTGGGTATTGCTGTTACTGAGTGACCGATTTGAAATTTTACCAATAAAACAATGGTACTGTAAGTCAGAAAATCAGTACCGGAAGTAAGAAAACTAGAACAAAAAAGGTACATCAGTAACTTGGGGAGCCCATTGATGTTACCAGGTCTTGTCAAGTACCACAGTTTTAACAGGTATGTCTGTTTTTGTGGGTACTTATCACAGGTCTTCCTCCAAGATCACCCCATCCAATCCCCTGCTCCAAAGCAGGATACCCTATATCTACAACATCACAAACAAATACTTGTCCAGTCAGTTCTGGAAAACGTCCAACAAAGGAGATTCCACATCATCCTTTAATAACCTATTCCATGGGTGTCCAAATCTTTCAGCCCCAGGAGACATGTACCAAAATCTTCCTATGGCCAAGATCCTCATGTACACACATATGCACATGCAAGCTTCTCCTGATTCATTACTGGCTGGCAGAGCCAGTGCTCTGTGACCTTGGCTGCTGAGATTAAAAGGAGCAGCTGCAATTCAGCTTCTGGGACTTGAGTGAAATGAAGTTAGACATAGGGCCATTAAGGGGGCATGCAGCCCAGGACCAGCCATGGAGAAGAGCTGCACTTGAGCTTCCCAAGAGCCACATGCAGCTCCTGAGCCACAGTTTGGCTACTCCTGGCCTAATCCTTTGTCCATCTGCTCTCAGTGTTACAATGATTTCCCTAATATTTATTTAACCAAAATTAAACTTGCAGCAAGCTGAGTCCATTCTCCCATAGCTCAAATGGCAGAAGCTTGAGTTCTGGAAGCAGAAGACTCTCTTTCTCAGTACCGAATGGTATGGGGAGAGAGAAAAACCATCCATTTTCCTGAATGGTTTTGCTTTGCATTCAGTGACAACTGGGAAATCCTATCTGGTAACTGATTTGATTCTGAGGGACCTCAGCTTAGCAAAAAAGCATGACTAAGAGACATGTTGTATTGAACTTTTACAGTGATGCTGAGTTCACAGGTTGGACCAAGATCAGGCAAGGTGGTGCAGCATGCTAATTAGGGATGTGTGAGCAGGACAGAGTTTGGATGTTCGGACGTTCAGGCTAAAAATGTAATTTGGGTTTGTGGGTTCACTCCAGCAGAGTTTGGACCCCCCAAACTCTCGGAAGGTTCGGACCAGTTGGGAGGCTTGGGGTGCTTCAGGGACCCCTAGGGGACCCCTAGGGGTGCCTGTGGTGCCAGAGCTGACAGTTTGAGACCCAGAAGCAGCAGCAGAGACCAGAAAGTCTTGGCACCCAGGGTTGCCTGGCCAGGCAGGCTCAGCACCTAGCCCCTGGGGGTGCCTGTGGTGCCCGACTGGTGGTTTGAGACCCAGAAGCAGCAGCAGAGACCAGGAAGGCTTGGTGCTTGGCACCCTGGGTTTCCTGGGCAGGCAGACTCACTGCTTGGCCCCTGGGGGTGCTTGTGGGGACATGGCTGGCCATCTGAGACCCAGCGGCAGCAGCACCAGAGGCCGTGAAGGCTTGGGGCTTGGTGGCTGGCAGGCACCCATATGTTGCAGAGCATTTTAGGCTGGCATTGGTAGAGAGGTGGCAGAGGCCTGCCTAGGCTTGGTGGATGGCACCCCTACTAGGCCGGGCATTACAGGCTGGCATTGTGGATCAGCAGCAGAGGCCTGGCCAGGGCTTGGTGGCTGGCACCCCTGCTTGCTTGGGCATTTCAGGCTGACTGACATCTGCGGAGCAGCAGCAGAGGCTGCTTGGTGGCTGGCACACCTATTTGGCCAGGCATTGCAGGCTGGCAGGCCTCCAATTCTTCTCACTCTATGCTGGGTTCTCCAGTTATAGTCACCATCAGAGATGGGCATTGCAGGCTGCCAGGCATCAGCAGAGCAGCAGCAGAGGCCTGGACAGGGCTTGGTGGCTGGCACCCTTGCTTGACTGGGCATTGCAAGCTGGCTGGCATTGGCGGAGCAGTGGCAGAGGCCTGGCCAGGGCTTGGTGACTGGCACACCTCCTCGGCTGGGCATTGCAGGCTGGTAATGCTGAGTGGGACTGCTGAAGAGCACCCACTCAGATGGAGTGTTTGGTGAGGAATTAAATCGTGTGGCTCACAGCATGGCTACCCCAGAAGCAAGCCACTATGCACCCCCTCTGCCATGGACCACGGGGGAGGGGAAGCACACTGGGCTGGCCTTTGAAATTGACATATCCCCACCTGGTGTGAGCCCTGGGCAACCCAGGATCCCCAGGGCTCCTGGTTAGTTCTTCTAAGGCTATGTCCTCTGCCCACTGATTGCCAGGAGCAGCCTCAGAGGCCCAGCCACAGCTTGGTGGCTGGCACTCCTACTTGACCAGGAGTTGCAGGCTGCCAGGAATTGGCAGAGCAGCAGCAGAGGTCCAGCAAGGGCTTGGTGGCTGGCACAGTACCCAGTCAGGCGTTTCAGGCTTCCAGACATCAGTGGAGCAGTGGCAGATGCCCAGACAAGGCTCAGTGGCTGGCACCTCTACTTGGCCAGGCATTTCAGGCTGCCAGGCATTGGTGGTAGCCTGACTCAGGGTGGTGTGCAAGGGCAGTTTAATCTGGGGGGCCAGGAAGCCAATCAGGTGCCTATACCCCATGTCCCCAACTACTGAGAAGGGCTTCCCATTGAGCGCAATTATTTCCCCCAACTTGTGCGTGGCTTTCAGTTAAAAGCCACACCATCCTCCATGTCCTGCAGCTTCCGATGGACTTAGCAGCTGCCCTGACCCCATCTCTTGATGACATGGATGGACAGCCCTCCCTGCCTGTAACATAGGCCCCAGAACCCTGAAGGTGGGTCCTGGAGCTGGAGTGGCTGGCTGTTTCTTGATGTGGTGGAATGACGACTCCCTGCAAGCAGAATGACGGCCCCAGAACCTTGATGGTGGATCCGGGACTAGAGTGTCAGATTCTAGATGATGTGGCTGGACAGCCCCCCCGTACCTGTAATGTAGGCCCAAGAACCCTGATGGTGGGTCCTGGGACTGGAGTGGCAGTTTCCGGATGACATGGATGGATAACCCCCATGCCTGTAAAGTAGGCCTCAGAACCCTGAGGGTGGGTCATGGGACTAGAGTGGCAGCTTCTGGATGAAGTGGTATGATGGCTCTCTGTGAGCAGAATGATGGCCCTAGAACCCTGATGGTGGGTCCTGGGGCTGGAGTGGTTGGCACCCCTACTTGCCCGGGTGTTGCAGGCTGCCAGGCATCGGCAGAGCAGCATCAGAGGCCCAGCCAGGGTTTGGTGGCTGGAACCCCAACTTAGTCAGGCATTGCAGGCTGCCAAGCATCAGTGGAGCAGCGGCACAGGCCTGGACAGGACTTGGTGGCCGGCACACTTACTCGGCCGGGCATTGCAGACTGGCTGTCATTGGTGGAGCAGACACCCATCCAGGGCTCGATGGCTGGCACCCCTACTTGTTCGGGTGTTGCAGGCTGGCATCCTACTCAACTGAGCTCAAAAAGCTTTATTGGAAATCGAGCTAGCCTTGCACGTTGGTGAATCTCGTGGACACCAAGCCCCCACCCACTGACGCACTCATCCAATCTATGCTCATCTACAATAGGGAGGAGCAAATGGCTGACATGCAGTACCACCACCACCAGCAGACGTTGGATTGCCCGTGCACAGTAACTGCGGCTGGCTTCCCTGCTTGGGTGGGCATTGCAGGCTGACTAGCAGTGGTGGAGCAGCAGCAGAGGCCCAACCAGGACTCAGTGACTGGCACGACTCCATGTCCAGGCATTGGTCAAGCCTTGCCTGGTGGTGAATCACATGGCAACCCCGTAGCAGAAATTGGCTTGCTGGGGCACAGTACCCATGGCACAGAAGAGGCAGCAGAAGTGGACATTGGATTGCCGGGGCACAGAAACTGTGACACAGACAGCAGAGGCAGCATTGCCAGCAGCAGGAGACATTGGATTGCCTGGTCTCAGAACCCGTGGCACAGACAACAGAGGCAGCATTGGCAGCAGAAGCAGACACTGGATTGCCCTGCAGTAGAACCCATGGCACAGACAGCAGAGGCTAAATTGGCAGCAGCAGCAGACATTGGTTTGCCCAGTAGCAGAACTCATGACACAGAAAACAGAGGCGGCATTGGCAGCAGCAGCAGACACTGGATTGCCGGGGCACAGAACCTGTGGCACAGACAGCAGAGGCAGCATTGGCAGTAGCAGCAGGCATTGAAGTGCCCGGTAGCAGAACCCATGGCACAGACAGCAGAGGCAGGATTGGTAGCAGCAGCAGACATTGGATTGAACAGGCAGAGATGGCAGCAACAGGATTTGCCTGTGTGCAGCACCCATGAAGCCAGGATGGTAGGATTTGCCAGGAAAGAGCTCCCATACAACAACAGATGGCAGCAGCAGGATTGTGTGGGCACATTTGAATTTTCCAGGGCAGAGCACCCATGGACCAGCAGACAGCAGCAGCCAGATTACCAGGCCAGTGGGCCACTTTTCAGCTTTGCCTACAGGGTGGGCAGACAGGCACTTTGGCATGAGCATTGGAAGGCAAACTGATGCAGGGTTTGATCTTGACAACCTGGGCAGGTGGGCAGACAGGCAGCGTAGAATGAGCAGAAGGTAGACTGACATAGGGTTTGATATTGGCAACCCAGGCGGGCAGGCAGACAGACAGCATGGCATCAGCAGAAGGCAAACTGAGGCAGGGTTTGATCTTGGCAACCTGGGCAGGCGGGCAGACAAGCAGAGTAGAATGAGCAGAAGGTAGACTGACATAGGGTTTGATTTTGGCAACCTGGGCGGGTGGGCAGACAGGCAGCGTGGCATGAGCATGGGAAGTCAGACTGAGGCTGGCTTTGATCTTGGCCACCTGGGTGAGTGGGCAGACAGGCAGCATGGCATGTGCATCGGAAAGATAGCTGAGGAAGGCTTTGATCTTGGAAACCTGTGAGGGTAGGCAGACAGGCAGAGTTGCATGAGCAGAAGGCAGACTAAGGCAGACTTTGATCTTGGCAACCTGGACAGGCGGGCGGGCAGGCGGGAAGACAGGCAGCATGGCATGAGCAGAAGGAAGACTGAGGAAGGGTTTGATCTTGGCAACCTGGGTGGGCAGGCAGACAGGCAGCATGGCATGAGAGGCAGTAGGGAAGGCAGGCTGGGACCTTGCCAGTGCACTCAGATAGACTGGATAAGACTGTGCAACGAGAGAGAGAGAGAGAGAACCAGTCAGATAGGCAGGCCGAGATCATCTAGCTAGAGGCCGACTGGCAGGCTTACAACTTCCCAATGCCACCCTGCGTCATGAGGTCAGTCAGATAGGCCGGTCAAGGCCATCTAGTCAGAGAGAGAGAGAGGCAGGGTGGGTGCCAGGCATTGGGAGGGGGGCACAACACCTCAGCAGCAGCAGCCCAGATTGAGGAGTAGCCCCATCTCAAGACTGCCCCTGGCATGGGATGGCATTTGTCACTACACCATCAATCCATGTCCAGGGGCAGCTCAGGGAATCCCAGCAGTGGAAGGTTCCCTTTTGCAAAAAGCAACTGCTCCACCAACTTGGCCCCCAGTCTTAGGAAGTGTGGTGAGCAAATGTTCCCCGCCATGGAGAACACTCACTCGCTGGGGACACTCGTTGGTGGGCAGGACAACAGACCCTTGGCCACTTTGGACAGGGCTGGCCACACGTTGGTCTTGTCGGCCCAGTAGGGCAAGGGATTGCTGCTGGGTTTGATGGACGGCTCCTCTTCCAGGTAGCTCTCTACTGCTGCCGAGGTGCTGTTGTACTCCCTCACATAACTCTGCCTGGGCACCACCTCCACCACTGCCCTCAGCCATGCTGCATACCCTCCTGTGCTCACCAGAGTGCCCTGCACATACGAGCTGCTGCTGCTCGCAATAAGGGTGCTGCTACTGCTCAGCCTGCTGCTGGTGCTGCTACTGCTAGGACTGGGGACATGGATAGACGCCACCGACTGAAAGGAGTGGCTACTCCCACCATCCCCAGGGGGGTCCTGCTGCTGCTGCTGCGAACTCTCCATAACCCGCTCTGCCTGCCGGACAGTCTCCACCAGGTCGCCCCTACAGTGCCCATAGAGTGCTGTCTGGCCTGCCACGCTGCCCTTGACCCTGGGGTCCAGCATGGTTGCCAAAAAGTATTCCCCCCACTGCAGGAGCTCATCGAATCGCGCCTTCAGCCCTGCCTTCAGCTGCTGCACCAGGTCAACTCCCCATTTGCCAGCTTCCTGCCCTGAGGGCCACAATTCCGCCCCTCGAGAATCTCCTCCAGTCTCCTGAGGAGATTCTGGATGAGACGGGACACCTGGCTGATCGTGGCTGTGGAGGAACTGATGGTGTCTGTCACTGCCAGGAACGGTCTCAGCATGAAGACCATGTGAGCCAGGATCTCCCATTCTGCCCCATCATACCCTGGAGGTGCCCCGCTGTCCATCACCAGTTGAACTTGATGCAAGGTGGCTTTCTACTCGAGAAGCTGCTTGAGCATCAGGAACGTCAAATTCCACCGGGTGGACACATCCTGCACCAGCTGCTGCACTGGGGAGCCTTGCTCTGCCTGCTTTGCCCAGAGGAGGTTGCTGCTCTTTACGCTCTGGTTAAAGAAACTAGTCATACCCCCTCGTGGACTGCCCTCAATATGTTGGCCGCGTTATCCATTACCACGCACCCCTTGGTGAAGGATGTGCCTGGCGTGACCCACTTCCTCACCATAGTGGTCAGGGCTGCTTAGATGTTCTGAGTGGTGTGGTGTCCATACATTACTTCTGCCTGAAGGAGGGCCCACCTATACCCTGCTTTGGGACCCCTCCTACCACTGCAAAACACTGCCTCTTGATCTTGCAACCAGTGCACCGTCACTGCCAGGTAGGCGTGCTGAGCATTCCTGCTTGACCACAGGTCTGTGGTGAAGTGAATGGTGGCACCCCTGGCCCTTGCCAGCTGCTCCCTCACCCGCTCCTTTAAAGCCAGGTACAGGGCTGACACCACCTGCAAACTCAGGGTTGTGCGCAAGGGCAGCTTAAACTGGGAGGCCAGGAAGTCAATCAGGCGACTAAACCCCATGTCCCCGACCACCGAGAAGGGCTGCCCATCCAGCGCTTTCATTTCCACCAACATGCACAAGACTTTCAGTAGAAAGCCACGCTGCCCTCCACATCCTGCAGCTGCTCCACCCCAGCTCCTCCATGGTGCATTGACGCTGCTGCTGCTGCTGCTCCACCCTAGCAGTGATACTGCTTCTGCTGTAGAGGCAGCTGTTAGAACAGAATGCTTGCCCGCTGATGGAGGTGGATGACTGACCGCTGAAGTCGGGAACCTGCTGGTGTCCACTGTCCCTGCCTTCCTGCTTAGCAGTACAGTGCTGTGGCATCCCTTCAGGTGTCTTGCAATGGCAGTTGTGTCAAGGTTGGTGAGCACCTGCCCATGCTTCACCACCTTCTGGCACAAAGTGCACTGCACCTTCCTGGGATCATCCTCCCACACCATCTTAAAATACACCCAGATGGAGTATTTTTTGCCCCCTCCTGCCTTCTGTCTCACACTGGGTGACACACTGCTGCCAGTGCTGCTGGGAGGGGCAGAACATGGGGGCGACACAGCTCTTGGGGGGACAGCCATCGCCTCAGCACCAGACATCTCCTCCACAGGACTAGTGTCTATCTCGCTGTCCCCAATCAGAGTGATGTCCCATGAAGGGGAGTACTGGTACCCTGAAGCTTGTGGACTGTCCACCATGCTGCTGCCTCTCTCTCTGTGCCCCATATAGCTGCTGCTGCACCTCTCCCAGCTGCCATTGCCCAGAGATTGGGCCCTGCCTATTGCATCCGGGGTGGGATCCACCAGCCCTGGACTGCTGGGGATCAACTCAATAATCAGGGTCAGGGACATTGGTGCCCCTGAGGAACATCCGACCCCGAAGCACTGCACCTCCTCCTACAACCGCAGCAGAGACAGCTAGAGCCTCCTGGAGTTAAGGACTTCCAGTACCCTGCATGGCAGTGAGTGATGCTGGCAGGATTCGATGTTGAACCACACCCCTGGTTCCACTGCTGGGAGCCTCTGAAGCCTTACTGCCAAAATCAGGCCTGTTCAGTTTGGGGTGTGGTGATGCTGCTGATGCCTTCTGCCACTCCATTGGCACAGTCCCTGCCAACTCTGCCATGTGCCCCATTGCCTGGCTTATAGGCAGCAAACCAGCCTCTCCTGCTTCCCTAATCCATTTCTCACACCCAAAGAATGCACTCGAAGATTTTATTTTATTTATTTATTTATTTATTTATTTATTTATTTATTTAAATTTGTAATCTATTATTATATATATCTACACTAACTCTAACTGCTATTAACTATTCTAAAACCTCTGCAACTAAATGAAATATTATCTAATATCTACTACAAACACTATAAAATATTAAAACTGAATCACTAAATACTATCTCTGTCTGTCTCTATAACTAAGCTAACTCCTACATCATCTATCTAATCATCTAGCTATCTAGCTAGCTAGCTATACTAGGGATGTGCGAACATGGTTCATGGTTTGGCACGAACTCGGGGTGATTGGGCCATTCACGAACACCCTGAACCCAAACTGTCCCCCGCCCGAACCAACCGAACAAAGTTTGGGTTCTGCACCCATTTGGGTGAGGGGCGGGGGACAGGAGGGACCTGTTTTTTCTCCCCCCTCCAGGCTGCGCAGGTGGAAGGGGCATGGAATCTCACCTCACCCCCCCCCCTGCACAGCCTCAGATTTTTTTTTTAAACCCCCACCCCAGGGATCGCCTTACCTGGTGGTGCCGGGGCTCTGGCCCCCGGTCCGGCGGCAGCAGTCATAGAGGTGATAGCAGCGCATTCCACAGTGCTCCAGAGTGCTGCCAGAACACTGCCAGACCCATTGCCGCTGCCATCGTTGGACCTGGGGCTGGAGCCTTTCTTTCTTTCTTTCTTTCAAACAGCCATAAATACACAATATTTATTTATTTATTTATTTATTGCGTGCACTTGCAGCCCAGTCCCTCCTGCACAATGGCAGCTCAGGGCAGCGTACAACACAATTTTAAAACAAGAATAATTAGAAAAATGTCTACAACATTACAAAATATAAAAATATAAAATGGACATAATGGTTTCAAAAGTAACCCCCCTCCCCAAAGGCCCGGTGGAACAGCCAGGTCTTACAACATCCACGAAAAGAGGGGAGGTCCGTGGATAAATGGGCCTCCAATGGGAGGGAGTTCCACAGCAGAGGTGCAGACACCAAGAATGCCCATTCCACCGTCGCCACCCGGCGTACCCGGGGGAGTTCAAGCAGGGCGCCCTCAGCTGACCACAAGGGCCGCGAAACAACCCGAGGTCTGAGGCGGTCTCACAGGTAACTAGGACCCAAACTGTTTAGGGCTTTGTAGGTCAATTCAGCACCTTGAATTGGGCCCGGAAGACAATAGGTAGCCAGTGCAGATTATGGAGCACAGGTGTAATGTGCTCGCGGTGGCCCATCCCCATCAGGAGACGGGCCGCCACATTCTGCACCAGCTGCAACCTCCAGACCGTCATCAGGGGCAGCCCCACGTTGATTGCATTGCAGTAGTCCAGTCGAGAGGTAACGAAAGCATGGATGATGTTGTTCAGATCCTAGTCTGAGACATAAGGCTGAAGCTGTCACACCAGATGTAGTTGGTGAAATGCTCCCTTTGCCAGAGCCTCCACCTGACAATTCAGACGAAGCTGTGGGTCAAGGAGCATCCCCAAACTCCAAACCTTGGTGGCCAAAGGGGGGCAGAGCCCATGCATGATGGGAACCACCACCCCCTCGGTCCTCCCCACCAACATCACCTCCATCTTTTCAGGATTCAGCTTCTGACATCTCGCCCTCATCCAATCCCCCACAGCTGCCAAGCATCAGGTAAGCACCGAGACTGCTGGACCTGAGTCATTGGAGAATGAGAGGTAAAGCTGTGTGTGTATCATCGGTGTACTGATGACATCATATGCTGAACTCTCATATAACCTCAGCCAAAGATTGCATATACACATTGAACAATAGAAGGAAAAAATGGCAAATCAGTAAAATCATGGAAAACGCTAACTGGGTAATGCAGATAATTTTTTGCACTCCCAGATAGGTAATGTTTGAGTATCCTCCTGACTCACCTAAAATGGCCTGAGTACTGCAGTTTCAATTGAGCCATCTTGGCAGGTGCCTGTTTCAGCTCTGAATTTGATAACTTTGAAAAAGAAATTGACTGCCAACTACTCGTTGCAACAGTTATGAAAAAAAGAGGGGCCACGATCAGGTAAGAAAAAAAGTGGCTCCATTCCCCCCCACCAAAAGCAGGGGGAAGACTATTCTTGAGATTCTTGCCTTCCTCACAGAGATTATAGCCAATTCTTGGCTCATTCTCATTTGCAAGAATGAGCCAAGAACCCCGAATCTCAGTGAGAAAAGCGAGAATACTGAGAACCACTGCAGAACCACTACAGGTGTAATGTGCTCCCAACAACCCGTCCCCGTTAGGAGACGGGCCGNCCATCAAGCCCCTTGAACCATAAATTATTTGCTTCCATTCAAGTTCAGCAATACGGCTTCAGGGCCTCCTTTAAAAATATCAGTGGAAAGCACAAATTCTCCCAGAAGGTCAAAAAATTGCAACACGGTGCCGACATCTGAATTAGTGCCTCAAAATCGTTGAGTTTGCTTTTATGCTCTGGTCGCCTCAGCAAACATTTCATTCCATAGGGTGGTCAATCAATGCAAAAACGCCCTTTCTTCCTTCACCTGCTATGGTGCTCACTCTCTATGGGTCCTCTACTGTTCTACAGATGATGCCATCTGCTGCCTGCTTGGTCTCTACTTACTTTTTTCCAACATTTCTAAGTCATTTATGGTGGCATTACCAAAAGACTCTACACTCTCCCATAGAAGCCTCTTGCATGTCAATTGGGGGCACATCTAAATCTAATCTATCTATCTATCTAGCTTTTTATATCATGAATGATTCAGAGCCATTAAGAGAAAATATTGTGACCAAAACAAACATCCCCTTGACTTGGAACACAGAATTTGATGCTGATCCGAGCAGGGTAAGCTGGCATGCCTCAGCTGCACTGTATCCAGGAGACATCTGGCCCTGATTTATGGTCTCCTGAAGGCTCAGTGAAAAGGCTTGCGCAGTTTAGGTGAGCTGTTTGTGATAATTGGACACATGCCTAACTCAGGTGGGTCAGGTGATCAGAAGCCCCTAGCAATAAGACCCTGGGCGTAACTAGCATGGGGACAACCAGGGAGAGACAAGTAGACTGTAAGTTCGCCACTGGTTTTGCTCCACAGGAAGAAAGTGAGGAGTCTTGGAACCAGAACCTAGTCCAGGCCCTGCTGCTTGCAGGGCTGTCATGACCAGGGAGGTCAAGCCAGGCAGCAAGGAGATGCCAGGGGGTTTGGAGAATAGGGAGTGGGTTCGTCTCCCCATTGAGGAGCTTCTCAACATAGAAGGATTAATTGTTCTCGTGTTTGCCATTTCTGGGACTACGCGCTGTGTTTGTTGTAAATAAACAGGCACTGGGGACTATGAATCCGAGTCTCAGTGGTGTGTTTGGCCCTGATCCTGCAACCACTTTCCCTGGAACAGCACCGAGCTTGCCACAGAATATTTAATGGTCATCTAGTCCATCCTCCCATCCTTAAGCAAGGACAGCTGCCCTAGACCAACCCTGAAAGGTTTTTTTTTTAAATCTAACCTATATGTAAAGACTTCCAGTGGTGAAGACCCCATTATCCATCCTTTTAAAACTAAGATGGTGGCGATTTTCGCTACCAGAAACTCACAAATCCTGCAGAAAGGGGTTAAAAACGGTTGTGATGGTTAAGACGGAGGCATATTTAATATTTATAGTACCAGGATAATAGAAGTAAAATGGTAAGTGGGAGGTGGGTTCAGTGGGTACCAGTAAATGTATGAGTATAAGGTTATCTGGATGAATTGATGTATGCTACTGTTGGAAGCTGGCATCTATGCTTCCTATCATTATACAAACGATTATCAGACAAATGATTATTAGTGTTATTGTGTTTGTTTATCACTTAATTTGGTTTGTGCTTGTACTTGTTATGGCCATGTGGCCAACAATAAACTTAAACTTGAACTTGACTCCATGATTTCCCTAGGGAACCTATTCCACTGTCAAATTGTCTTTACAATTACAAAATTCTGCTTAATATTTAGTCTAATGCTTTTTTCTGTCAATTTAAAACCATTTCAGTTTGTGGCTATCCCCAGAGGCCATTTAAAACAGCTGGGCACCATTTTGCTTATCAGAGCCTTTTACCTAATTGAATACTCTAATCATGCCCCCCTCTACATAGTATTTTTTGCTCTAGGCCAGGGGTGGGCTATCGTCTTCCCATCATGAGTGAACAGGAGGGGGAGGGCATGCTGAGGTAAAGGATGGATTTCCTGGCCTAGGCCCTACCACAGTAAAGGACGGAGGTACAATGCTCAGCAAGCCAACAGGTAAGTTCCCGGTGGGCCTACTGTGATTTTCCCTGATGGGCCCGTATTCCCTACCCTTTTGCCCCAGACAATAGAGTTCTCCAACAGAATAGGTGAAAAGAGGGGCAGACTGGGTGTGGCCCACAAACAAGGAGCTCTCCTGCCCAGGGCTAAACATTCCCAGCTCCTTCCGCTTCTTTTCATTAGTCATGCCCTTCAAACCCTTGATCATCTTTTCTGCTCCCTGACCCCAGTTTTTCAGTCTCCTATTTACTGTGAGGATCCCCAAAATGAATGCAGTACTGTAGCTGAGCAGAACAGAACAATTACTTCATTTGTCTTAGGATGCTTTAAACATACATGAAATTTGCAGGTTACAAAAAATCTCCTGTGATCATAGGACTCCTCAGCTTATTCGTGAGTGCTGTTCAGATGTCCCAGCCCCATCACACATGGAAAAAAGTCACGCGGTACTTGTAAAAGCCACATTTTGGCAATGGCAATCAGAGCAATCAAAGCAATTGGAGCATTCAATTGGATTCAATTCAATTCAATTGGATTCAGTTGGATTCAACTGGATTCAATTCAATTCAATTAATGGAGCTTGAATAGTTCTAAAATAGTAATCGGAACAAACACCATCTCATGCAATTGGTGTTTAGACATTAATCCACATTGGAAATGCACATTCTGGAACCCTTGATATCGAGGGTTTCAGAACTGTATTAAGATATGGAAGTTTCCAACGTAACACACACAAGTGTCTTCACACATCAGTAGATGCAAATTTTAGGCTACTTTTCAATGTTACATGGGAGGGGAGAAACTTCTGTGTGGGTAATCACAGCTGTATTCTCATAGGAATTAGTGCATGTATGAATGCACTATTCAACTTTTATGCTGAGAGAACACTCACTCATAACTGCGCCCTCCAAAGTAGCTTTTACAATCCCTGGTGTTCTTGTGGCTTAAAAGAAGATTAGACAATCCCTATCTGCACTAATCCCATGAGAATACAGTTGTGATTGTCCACAGAAGTTCCCCCCTCCCCACCCCCATATAACATGAGAAAATGGCACACTACGTGGGGCTGCCCATGATGACTGTTTGGAAGCTGCAGCTGATGCAGAATGTGGCAGCCCGGCTCCATTCAGGGACGGGTAGCCGGAAACACATTACACCGGTGCGCCAGAGTCTGCACTGGCTACCTATAGCTTTCCGGCCACAATTCAAGGTGCTGGATTTGATCTTTAAAGCCCTAAAAGGCCTGGGTCCCGTATATTTAAATGCCCACTTTTCCTACCATGCTCCACTGTGGCCCCTGAAGTTGACTAGGAGCACCCTCCTGTGGGTTCCATCTGCCACTCTTGTCCATATGATGGGGGCACCCGGGGTGGGCATTCTCCGTTGCTGTCAGGCGTGGCTGGCCTCCCAGGGAATTTGGGGCGCTGACCCCCCCATGCGCCCCACCAGGCACCGCGGCCGCCGCTCATGAAAAAAACAAAAAAACTTGCCGCCTCCGCTTCCCAGCGCCGCAGAAGCCTCTGGCTTACCTTTGCTTCAGAGCGGAGGCTACTGCAGCGCTGTTGTCAGTTTCGCTCTCAGCACCAGGTAAGAATAAGATTCCTATTTCCTTCCTAATCCTATCCTTCTCCCACACCCCGCCAGGCTGTTTCCCACCCCGCACCCCCCACAGGGTGTTTCCCAGTGGGAATCTTATGGGGGGGTCAGCGCCCCAAAATCCCTGGGAGGCCAGCCACGCCTGACAGCAACGGAGAATGCCCCCCCCCCCGCGTGCCCCCATCATATGGACAAGAGTGGCAGATGGAACCCACAGGAGGGTGCTCCTAGCCAACTTCAGGGGCCACAGTGGAGCATGGTAGGAAAAGTGGGCATTTAAATATACGGGACCCAGGCCTTTTAGGGCTTTAAAGATCAAATCCAGCACCTTGAATTGTGGCCGGAAAGCTATAGGTAGCCAGTGCAGACTCTGGCGCACCGGTGTAATGTGTTTCCGGCTACCCGTCCCTGAATGGAGCCGGGCTGCCACATTCTGCATCAGCTGCAGCTTCCAAACAGTCATCATGGGCAGCCCCACGTAGTGTGCCATTTTCTCATGTTATATGGGGGTGGGGAGGGGGGAACTTCTGTGGACAATCACAACTGTATTCTCATGGGATTAGTGCAGATAGGGATTGTCTAATCTTCTTTTAAGCCACAAGAACACCAGGGATTGTAAAAGCTACTTTGGAGGGCGCAGTTATGAGTGAGTGTTCTCTCAGCATAAAAGTTGAATAGTGCATTCATACATGCACTAATTCCTATGAGAATACAGCTGTGATTACCCACACAGAAGTTTCTCCCCTCCCATGTAACATTGAAAAGTAGCCTAAAATTTGCATCTACTGATGTGTGAAGACACTTGTGTGTGTTACGTTGGAAACTTCCATATCTTAATTCAGTTCTGAAACCCTCGATATCAAGGGTTCCAGAATGTGCATTTCCAATGTGGATTAATGTCTAAACACCAATTGCATGAGATGGTGTTTGTTCCTATTACTATTTTAGAACTATTCAAGCTCCATTAATTGAATTGAATTGAATCCAGTTGAATCCAACTGAATCCAATTGAATTGAATTGAATCCAATTGAATGCTCCAATTGCTTTGATTGCTCTGATTGCCATTGCCAAAATGTGGCTTTTACAAGTACCGCGTGACTTTTTTCCATGTGTGATGGGGCTGGGACATCTGAACAGCACTCACGAATAAGCTGAGGAGTCCTATGATCACAGGAGATTTTTTGTAACCTGCAAATTTCATGTATGTTTAAAGCATCCTAAGACAAATGAAGTAATTGTTCTGTTCTGCTCAGCTACAGTACTGCATTCATTTTGGGGATCCTCACAGTAAATAGGAGACTGAAAAACTGGGGTCAGGGAGCAGAAAAGATGATCAAGGGTTTGAAGGGCATGACTAATGAAAAGAAGCGGAAGGAGCTGGGAATGTTTAGCCCTGGGCAGGAGAGCTCCTTGTTTGTGGGCCACACCCAGTCTGCCCCTCTTTTCACCTATTCTGTTGGAGAACTCTATTGTCTGGGGCAAAAGGGTAGGGAATACTGGCCCATCAGGGAAAATCACAGTAGGCCCACCGGGAACTTACCTGTTGGCTTGCTGAGCATTGTACCTCCGTCCTTTACTGTGGTAGGGCCTAGGCCAGGAAATCCATCCTTTACCTCAGCATGCCCTCCCCCTCCTGTTCACTCATGATGGGAAGACGATAGCCCACCCCTGGCCTAGAGCAAAAAATACTATGTAGAGGGGGGCATGATTAGAGTATTCAATTAGGTAAAAGGCTCTGATAAGCAAAATGGTGCCCAGCTGTTTTAAATGGCCTCTGGGGATAGCCACAAACTGAAATGGTTTTAAATTGACAGAAAAAAGCATTAGACTAAATATTAAGCAGAATTTTGTAATTGTAAAGACAATTTGACAGTGGAATAGGTTCCCTAGGGAAATCATGGAGTCAAGTTCAAGTTTAAGTTTATTGTTGGCCACATGGCCATAACAAGTACAAGCACAAACCAAATTAAGTGATAAACAAACACAATAACACTAATAATCATTTGTCTGATAATCGTTTGTATAATGATAGGAAGCATAGATGCCAGCTTCCAACAGTAGCATACATCAATTCATCCAGATAACCTTATACTCATACATTTACTGGTACCCACTGAACCCACCTCCCACTTACCATTTTACTTCTATTATCCTGGTACTATAAATATTAAATATGCCTCCGTCTTAACCATCACAACCGTTTTTAACCCCTTTCTGCAGGATTTGTGAGTTTCTGGTAGCGAAAATCGCCACCATCTTAGTTTTAAAAGGATGGATAATGGGGTCTTCACCACTGGAAGTCTTTACATATAGGTTAGATTTAAAAAAAAAACCTTTCAGGGTTGGTCTAGGGCAGCTGTCCTTGCTTAAGGATGGGAGGATGGACTAGATGACCATTAAATATTCTGTGGCAAGCTCGGTGCTGTTCCAGGGAAAGTGGTTGCAGGATCAGGGCCAAACACACCACTGAGACTCGGATTCATAGTCCCCAGTGCCTGTTTATTTACAACAAACACAGCGCGTAGTCCCAGAAATGGCAAACACGAGAACAATTAATCCTTCTATGTTGAGAAGCTCCTCAATGGGGAGACGAACCCACTCCCTATTCTCCAAACCCCCTGGCATCTCCTTGCTGCCTGGCTTGACCTCCCTGGTCATGACAGCCCTGCAAGCAGCAGGGCCTGGACTAGGTTCTGGTTCCAAGACTCCTCACTTTCTTCCTGTGGAGCAAAACCAGTGGCGAACTTACAGTCTACTTGTCTCTCCCTGGTTGTCCCCATGCTAGTTACGCCCAGGGTCTTATTGCTAGGGGCTTCTGATCACCTGACCCACCTGAGTTAGGCATGTGTCCAATTATCACAAACAGCTCACCTAAACTGCGCAAGCCTTTTCACTGAGCATTCAGGAGACCATAAATCAGGGCCAGATGTCTCCTGGATACAGTGCAGCTGAGGCATGCCAGCTTACCCTGCTCGGATCAGCATCAAATTCTGTGTTCCAAGTCAAGGGGATGTTTGTTTTGGTCACAATATTTTCTCTTAATGGCTCTTAATCATTCATGATATAAAAAGCTAGATAGATAGATAGATTAGATTTAGATGTGCCCCCAATTGACATGCAAGAGGCTTCTATGGGAGAGTGTAGAGTCTTTTGGTAATGCCACCATAAATGACTTAGAAATGTTGGAAAAAAGTAAGTAGAGACCAAGCAGGCAGCAGATGGCATCATCTGTAGAACAGTAGAGGACCCATAGAGAGTGAGCACCATAGCAGGTGAAGGAAGAAAGGGCGTTTTTGCATTGATTGACCACCCTATGGAATGAAATGTTTGCTGAGGCGACCAGAGCATAAAAGCAAACTCAACGATTTTGAGGCACTAATTCAGATGTCGGCACCGTGTTGCAATTTTTTGACCTTCTGGGAGAATTTGTGCTTTCCACTGATATTTTTAAAGGAGGCCCTGAAGCCGTATTGCTGAACTTGAATGGAAGCAAATAATTTATGGTTCAAGGGGCTTGATGGAGCAGAAAAAAGACATACGCAAATAGAGAAAAGCTGTGCAAGGCTTTCTGTTTGACTGTCCATAGATTACGTTATTGTGATCAGAGCTAGAATGGGTAGCAAATTTTGTACTCAGATAGTATCTGTAATTTAATGTTTGACTATTCATTGTCTGGTCTGTATCTGCATACTGAGCTGGGTAACCAAGTATCTAAAAAACTAGGTATTAACATTACCGAGTAACTAGTTTTGTTTTTCTGATTCATTCTGTGCTTCCTTTTTAGCAGCTTTCTAAAATTTCCATGTTTTGTAAGGGAGCCCGATCCCAAACTCCATGGCTCCTCTATGCACATGTGCATGCACACAGGATCCGTGGGGCTCCATTTGCCCGCAATTGAAATGAGTGCGACTTGTGTGCAGCTCCGCACGCAATCCGCAGCATTTGGGATCAGGCTCAGGCTCACCGTGTATAAACACACACATCACAAGAAAGGGCCCTTACTTGCTTGCTTGCTTGCTTTCAAACAGCCAGAAACACATAATAGAAGGGGAAAATGGCAAATCAGTAAAATGGTGCAAACCTTTAACTCACTAATGCAGGTAATTTGTTGGACACCAAATGGATAGTGTTTGTTACCTGTCTCCTCCTGACTCACCTGAGATGGCTTGAGAACTGCAGTTTTAATGGAGACATTTTGGCAGGTATCTGGTTCAGCTCTGATTTTGATAATTTTGAAATAGAAATTGACTGCCAACTACTCATTGCAACAGATAAGAAAAAAAGATAGCAATTACTAGAGAAAGTTCCAGTCTGCTCTGACCCTGGAGTTCCAGTCAGGACACTGTTAGACTTGCAGAGGCACAACCAGGCATGTCTGCTCTGCTTGACAACACATGGGGAAATGATCGGGAACAAGAAGTCGGAGTAGCAGCAAACATGATAAAAGCATCATGTGTTCCATTGGCGGGAGTGTGTGATGAGCCAGAAGGAGGGAGAAATCAGCTTAGGATGAAAGGAGACAAGCAGTACTACCAGTTATGAGGGCCAGAAAGAGACGTTAATAATTTCTACTTGCATATCCCCATGACAGAACAAGATGCTTTTGGTGTTCTTGAAGAGGAAAATGCTGGGTCGAATGAAGAGGGGGAAGCTTGGGAGAATGAAGGAGCAAGAAGAGTTATGTTTTCATAAATGTATAATATACAATTGTAGGGTGGGCAGGCACCTCAAGGATCATCTAGTCAATCTCATTGGTCAGAAATGAGCCGTGATACAGATGAAATGGGGGGACTTAGAAAAGGTAAGGCACCTTTTTCTGTGTGGCAGCCTTCTGGGCTTATTTTATTCATATATTTATTTTTGTATTCATTCAAATTATTTACCCCAACATACTCAAGTAGGGCGGTTTGCAAAATATTTTTAATTTTTTTTTTTAGAAGCAGCTAAAAATCCCCAAGGACCCCCAAATGTTCCTCTAACCTCTCCACCCAACCATATCCTTGCCTGTCAAATGCCTGGCCAAACAAAAAGGTTTAATATCTCTCACAGAAGACAAGCAGGCTTGGGCTTAGCTGGATCTCCAAGGGGAGGAAATTCCATAATTGTGGGGCAAGCACTGAGAACACCGTTCTGTCTGCCCTTGTTGTGAAAACTTCATGGACAGATGGTACCCATAAGAGGATGCTCCCTGCCATCCTCAGAGGCTGTGATAAAACAGACCGGAAGAGGAGATCTTTCAGATACCTGGGACCCAAGCTGTTTAACGCTTTATTGGTCAAAAATAGCATGTGGAATCATACCAAGAAAGCTGTTGGCAGCCAGCAGAGACTCTGGAGAAGAGTTGTGATGGGTACTAAAATTAGTACCCGTGGGGCATGAGAAGCTAGGGAGGTGCTGTAGGAGGAGAAGTGGCCTTTCAAAGTGACAGGACTCCACCTGGGCTGCTGCAGACAGTCTGGCTCCTGTCATTCAGGCACTGATGGTGCCTGAATGGGGCTGCATTGATTTGGGCACCTCTGATTCGTCGATGGTGCCCAAATCTTCAGGTGCCTGGTTGCAGCTCTACTCTGGATCACTGGTGTAATGTGCTTCAGATGATCCGCCCCAACAGAAAGCAGGCCGGTGCTTTACGCTGAAAGCTCCATGCAACTGTAGGAGTTCTCCCGGCTTGGATATATCTACATGCCCTGAGAATACCCAAGACACTCTGTGGACCTCTAGGTGCCATCCCTAGAAAGTTGGACAACATTCCTGAGACTACTGATTAATGGGGATTAGGAGAAGAGCGGAAGCGGCAACTCCTTTTTCTGCTCCACTATTTCATTCTGCCATTTCGGAATGACCCACGACTTTCTGCAGCTTTTCTGCCGGTATTCTACTAATTCCACCGGCAATCTACTAATTTGGAATCTGTCGGAACAATCTCAGAAACTGTCAGAAAAAATATTGTTCCGCTATTTTCGCAGTGCTGTCAGAAATTACAGAAGATAGAAACTGTTGGAACAAACATTTTCCTGCTATTTGCACAGCCGGTGGAAGTAACGGAATGAAAGTAGCGGAACGGTGGAAGTAGCGGAATGAAAGAACGTTTGTATCACACCATGCCGCTCACTGCGGAACAGCTTTTTCCATTGGAAAAAGCGACCACAGCGGCTTGCTGTTTCAGTTCTAATTAGAACTGGTATTGGCCCTAGTGGCCCTTGTTAGTATTAGTATTGGCCCTAGTGTGGAATCGACCTCAGGAAATGATATGCTCAGTGCTACTTATCCTACCCTCAGTGGCAATAGAGACCAACTGTTCATCTGCTTTATGGCAGCCTTTCAAAGGGTTTTTTTGTTTTTTGTTTTTTAAGTCATCTGTTCCCCCTTTGCCTTCATTTCTGTAGGGTAAATACACCCAGTTCCTTCATCCTTTCCTTGTAGAGCCTGCATTTCAATCCTATTATTATATTTGTTGCTTTCCTCTTAATTTTCTTCAGTTTGGCTGCACCTTTCAGTGCCTAGACTCGGACACAATACTCCAGCTGAGATCTAATAACAGCCAAGTGAAGCATCACCATTACTTTTGATTTCTTGGATACAATGCTTTTGCTAATGCAACTCCAAAGAGGCATTTGCCTTTTTTTGCAATGCTGTCACATTGCTGGCTCGTGTTCACCTTGTGCAGCAATGCTATTGCCCAACCAGTTATCCCCAAATTTGTATTGTTGCATTGTTTTGTGTGTGTGCATATTCTTCAGTTTTTATTGACTTTGGGTAAAACCAAAAATTACGCAGCCACACGTCTGTTCTCCAGCCACCAGATGCTGGCCCACTAGTACCCCGGCCAGAGTAGGTGACTGGTTCAGAATGTGTCTCCCAGAAGACCCGAGGTGCACATTCCAACCCAAGGGCCACTCAGATGGACCACCACAGGCCACATGTCTTCTTGCCCTCCCCCCATCCCCGCCTCAGAGCAGTGGCCACCATGGCCAGGTGCCATGGCTTCTCGTCATTGGCCACCATGGTTGCCCATCATGGCAGGGGGCTGGGAGCAGGGTGGGGGATGGCTCACTGGCCTCCTGGGTTGCAGGCACATTAGTTAAGTGCCTCCTGCCACCCCGGATGTGGTAGCTGCTATTCTCAACTCCAGGTCAGGAAGCTGCTGCGCCACTGTAGCATCTGGTTTTACCCATTGCTAATTATTTATATAGCATGAGCAATGTGCATGACACTGAACAAGCATTAAGTAGAGACAGGTCCCTGCCCCCAGGGGGCTTGTAATCTAGGAGAGACAAGGGAGTTGAGGGAAGGGATAGGGCATCATAAGGAGAAACACAAGGATACATTCATCCTTGCCTTTTCTCATCAAAAAAAATATCACACATAATGTCTTATGGGGTACATTTATACCCCAAGCAGATTTTCGCCTGTGGCACAAAAACATGGCCAAAATTTTTACTTTTTATCACTTTGTCCTCACAGTCAATGCCCTGCACACACACACACACACACACACACACACACACACACACGGGGAATATTTGAACCACAAATGCATAACCTAACTAGTAACCAATAACCCACCAAAGTCAATTTCCTGTTTACAAGCATAATTTTTTATTCAAACTGTAGAATATTTATATATTAAACATTATCAGTGTATCTAGCAAAATATCAAACCATTAAAGACAGAAAAAATATATTAACCCTTTAAAATCAATTAACATACAACTTAGAAAATATACAAAACTTTAAAAACTCAATGTAAAAACTGATTGATTTGTGAATCAAACAAATCTCCAGACATTTGGCCTCAAATTCATTTCTCACACCTCAAAAAAGTGGTGTGGTGGCTTTCACAAACAAACTCTCCACATTCCTCGCATTTACTCTGTCTTTTTCTGTCTACAGTTCTTGGACAAAGATGGAAGCAGCCAAATGAGGGCCCAACCTGGTGTAGTTTCACATGTGCAAGTTTGTAGCCCATCTCCGCCGGGAGATGGACGCAGGACGTTCTACATTTCTTGTCCTGCTAGGGGTTCTGGATGGGACTGTTCTTGAATGGTTCCGCTCATTCCTCACGGGGAGAAGGCAGCGGGTGGTGCTGGGAGAGGAAACATCTGACTCCCGCACCTTATCCGGCAGCATTCCGCAGGGTTCTATTCTGTCTCCATTATTATTTAATATGCATACACAGCACCTGGGGGAGGTCGTGAGAGGGTTCGGGGTGCGTTGTCACCAATATGCTGATGATACTCAGCTGTACCTCTCTTTTTCAGATGACCCAGACCCTGCTGTCTCGTTGCTATCCCAGTGTTTGGAGGCCGTGGCAAAGTGGATGTGGCATAGCAGTCTGAAGCTCAACCCCAATAAGACAGAGGTGATGGTGGTGGGGAGAGCAAGGGAGGGGTTGGCCCCCCTGATTGGGGGGGTTTGCCCTCCTGTAGCTCTGCAGGCTCAGAGTCTGGGGGTGGTGTTGGATTCGGACCTCCGCCTGGAGTGACAGGTGGAGGTGGTGGTGAAGGCCACCTTCCGCCAGTTGTATCTGGTGAGGAGGTTACACCCATACATCTCCAGGCCAGACCTGGCCTCCCTCATTCATGCCTTTGTCACCTCGAGGCTGGACTACTACAACACGCTCTAAGTGAGGCTGCCCTTGTTCCTGGTTCGGAGGCTGCAGCTAGTGCAGAATGTGGCGGCCCATCTCCTAATGGGGACAGATCATCGGGAGCACATAACACCTGTGGTCCAGACTCTGCACTGGTTGCCAATAGCATGCCGAGCCAGGTTCAAGGTATTGGTATTGGTCTATAAGGCCCTTCATGGTCTTGGCCCCTCATACCTCAGGGACCGCCTCGCCCTCCGCGCCCCAGAGCGGCTCCTTTGGTCTGCCGGGGGTGCATTCCTGGAGGTCCCCCGTGTTAAGTGGGGGGCCACAATGGAGAGGGCATTCTCAATGGCTGGGCCGCGTCTTTGGAATTCTCTCCCGGAGAGAGATCGCCTGGCCCCCCAAGCCTCCTAACATTTTGGCAGGCTTGTAAAACCTGGCTGTTCACCCAGGCCTTTGGGGAGGGTGGGTTAGGGATTTTATTCTCCCTTCCCTTATTTTTTATCTTTCTTTATCCCTGGATGTTTTAATTGTCATGTTTTTACAAAGAAATTTTTTATAATTTTTAAGTGTACATCACCCCAGGATGGCGTAGGCATAAGGGGCGACTCATAAAGGTAAGAAATAAATAAATAAACATGGCCGATGTCTGTTTTGTCTGATTTGTGACATGCTGAGTATCTGCAATTCTGTGCCTGATATGCGCATCAATTAATTGCTCCCTAGCTAGCACAGGAAAAGATGCCATCTTACTTTGACATCCTTTAAGTTCCAGTTTGGGTTGTGCAACACCCAGAAAATAAAACTGGCAATGGCAGCCACATCAAGCAAGTTCAAGGTCCTAGTTATGATCTATAAAGCCCTATACGGCCTTGGCCCCTCTTACCTTAGGGACCGCCTCGCCTTTCGCGCCCCGGAACGGCTCCTGCGGTCCGCCGGGGGTGCCCTCTTGGAGGTCCCCCGCGTGAAGCGGGGGGCCACGATGAAGCGGGCATTCTCGGTAGTGGGGCCGCGGCTGTGGAACTCCCTTCCGGAGGAAGCTCGCCTGGCCCCAAGCCTTTTAACATTTCGGCGGAATTGTAAGACCTGGCTGTTTGCCCAGGCCTTTGGGAGGGAGGGTGGGGGGGGGAGTTTTTAATCCCCCGCCCGTTTATTTATTTATCACTGTCCTTTTTACCCTGTTTTATTGAGATATTTTATATTTATATTTTAAATTGTTTTTAATTGTTTTATGACTGATGTTAGCCGCCCCGAGCTGCATGGCAGGATGGGGCGGGATAAAAAATCTACAAAATAAAATAAATAAATAAATAAAAGAGAGTCACTGGCCACCGGTTTGTTCTTCTCTTGCCACTGTATGTATTAGCAAGATGGTCCAGGTTATCAACACCACTTTTTGTGGCATTATAATGTAAGATTGAATGTGGCTTCTTCAGATTTCCTTCCACCACCATGTCATGATGCATGGTGGACAGAAGGAGTACTGCCTTTCCTTTCTTGGGGACATATGAAACCAAAGTTTGTTATCTATTAAACCCAAAAATAGTGGAAAGAGTTTCTCTACATGGATTTGGCTGTGTTTCCTGTGGTATGTTAGGCTAATTCCTACAAATTTTCCAAACATGTCAGGTTTCTTTCCAGAAAGCTTGCTTCCAGATCAGTACTTGTGAAAAAGTTACCTCCCACCACATTTCTCCCAGTCTCATAATAGCGGTACACTAGTTTTAGCACTCTAACGGTGATCAATGGTCAGTTACATTTTTTTATACATGTTGCGGGGCTGCAGGTGTGCTCGATGGGTTCCCTGAAACATGTATTAGAAAATGTAGCTGCCAGTTGGTCACCATTAGAGCATCCTTCTGCAAAAGGGCCATAGAGAAGTGTCCTGACAGTGCAAGGTAGTGCAAGAGGCATTGATGGGGCTAATTTAATTTCATCTTCCAGTGATGAGTGGCTTTGACTTCCAGGTCCCCTGTCAGTGTGAATTGCCATGAAAAGTGTTCGGTTTGGGTGATTTTGAGCTGGGGTACTAATGTACCCCATTTGAAATGCATTGGCTGGGGTACATTTGTACCCCAGTAGCAAAAAGCCATTGTAAGCTGGGGTACATTTGTGCCCCTGCACTTTTTTGGACATAGGAGATAGACGGTATGAGGTATCTGGCTGAAATTTGAGTATGTTGTGTGCAGAGATGCCAGTGACAATGTCCTAATTATTCAAACTTGCAGAGCCACTAATTAGCATATTTTACATGTGTTTTCCACTCTGGGGTACACTTGTACCCTAGAGGACTAGGTAAAGATTCATGAAGGTGAGAAGCTGCAGGTGCATGTGCTTAGCATAGTTACAGGGGAGAATGGAACTCGGATTGACGGACAGTGGAAGGAGCATCCCCCACAGTAAGCAAGCTCTAGGGATTGGATATCTGAGGAAAGTCTGATTTTTAGGATGGATTGTATTTATTTACATTTTTATCCCACCCATTCCCTTTAGGCTCATAGTAGGTTAAAATATAAAGATAAATACAAAATAAACAGAGGGCACAATCCTACAACCTATGTACACAGCCCTCTATGAGCAGCGGATGGCCAAAATGCGTGCACTGCAGGCATGCACACATGCCACACGCACAGCACAGTCACATGAGGCAAAGGCGCAACCTGGTCCGGTGCGCCCCCCTGAGTCCACTTGCCACCACGGTGCGGGGGATGGAGCAGGCATGGCTCCTGCTCCATCTGCTGGGCCATGGGGTGAGTGGGCTCAGGGGGTCGCATCGGCCCAGGTTTCACTTTCGCCCCACATGGCTATGCTGTGCACGTAACACGCTTGCAGTGCATGTGTTCTGGCCCAAGCCCTGTGTCTATGGGTGGCATACGTGGACTGTAGGATTGTGCCCAGAATAGACCCAAATATTAAAATACCCCAATAAAATCAAATAAAAACAGGTAAAAAAAACCTAACCCACAACACTCTAACTTTATCCCTACCTGCCAAACGCCTAGCCAAACAAAAAGGTCTTACATTGCCTCCAGAAGATGAGAAGGCTCGTGCTTAGATGGACCTCCAAGGAGAGAGAGAGAGTTCCATAATCGTGTGGCAGCCAGGAAGAATGCCTCAATGGGAATCAAGGATTTGAGGAAAGGAGCAAAAAAGGAAGGTAGAAGTGTCCATGGAGACATCTCCAAGGAGGGATAAGGGGCAGCATGAGAGATGGGACAAAGACAGTTTAGGGAGCAGGAAGTCTCTGGGATGATTGTTGGTGGTGGCAGAGGAGAGGAGTTTAGGGCTGAAACAAGAATCTCATGAGAATCAAGAACTAGTCGTAAGATCTTTCTGGCATCTTGCTAACAGATGGAGATTCTTGTGATAATCTTGCTTAAAGATACCACCAAAACTGCACATGCACAAAATGGCTACTGGCCAGTTCTGTGCATGCACATACAGGCTTTTCAAAAAGGGGCAACCGTTGTATGAAGGTGCAAAATGACCACCACACATGCACAGATTGGCTGCCCTTTTCCAAAAGGGAAGTGACGCTGCTGGCACCATTTTGAAAAAAGGCTGTATATGCAAAGAATGGTCCCGGTGGCCATTTTGTGCATGCATAGGTGGTGTTTTTTTAAATTGAGAAAAAATCTTAATGAGAAATTGTTGAGATTGGGGCTTTTCTTTATTCTCCCTCCCCCCACTCCCTTGATTCTCTTTGAGAAGTTTGATTCTCACTGAGAATACAGAAAAAAATGAGATAGAGTTTCAGCCCTAGTGAAGTTACTGGGTGGGAACATAGAGAGAAAAGAAAGTGGAAAGATAGGGAGGAGCAAAGCCATGAAGAGCCTCAAAGGTGAAGACAAGGACTTTGTGCTGGATGTGAAAAGGAAGGGGAAGTTAGTAGAGGGGAGAAGAACATGATCAAAGTGGCAGGCAAGATGGATAACCTTGGCAGCAGAGTGTTGAACAGAAATGAGAGGGTCAATGTAAGAGTGGGGTGGGCCAATAAGAAGTGGTTGTCAGTGTCAAGGCAAGAGAGGACTAGTGTGGTCAAAGTCAATTCCATCCTCTAAGTTATTAGCATAGCACATGGTATTAGCCAAACGATCTTGTTAGTTTCCAAAGAATCCTTCTTGGTGTAAAATAGCATTAAATGTTCCACCTGATATGTCTGGGGCAGTTCCAGCGAAGGCATGTCAGCACTGGAATGACTGAGGGATTTTTAAAGGGAAGATATCAAACGTGGGTAGAAAATATATGTGAATGGCTGGTTCCCCTTCCCTTATCCTTAGGCTCCCCACTAAATGATGACTTTGTGTAATTAAAATGAACAAAGTAAACGGCAGCATTCCATCTTCGCAATCACAGCATTTATTTCCCTTCCTTCCCTTTGTTTAACTGCTTTGTTCATCCGAAACTGGTTAAAGAAGCTGAATGGATGCCTGCAGGGGCTGTATTTTTAGTAGCTCATCAGTTTGTAGAGAAGCCCAGAGGTTGCAGACTCTAATTATGAACCTGGGAATATGCGTGGAAAGCAGGACGATTGAGAGTGTGAGTGTGGAGGGGAGGGTTTCAGAAAGGAATGACAGACAGAATAAAATGCAGAATTCTTGCAAAACTGAGTCAAGCACCTCATCGACTGCATATCAGTTTGCTCACATGATGGGGTTGGGTCAGTGGAGGTTTGGGTGGGATTCATTTGCACAGAAAGAATATTGGCTAAAATTTGTGTGTTGTGGTGTGAAGGACACTACTAAGTTATGGCAGGATAAGGCCAAAAGGTGGGTTGGGGCAAGTCCATGCTGGGAGGAGCCCTCTGGGCTATGCCTAAAACAATTTTTTTCAATTTTTGATGGAGTCCAGTCATTTCCATAGATTGGGTGAAACATGAACCACAATGTATTCTGATCAGAACAATTTGGCTGCCTAGTTCATGTGCAAAATGGCAGCACCTGTTGCGCACCCATGTAGAGTGCCGCTATTTTGCATAAGCGCTTTATGGCTGCCACCATTTTGTACATGTGTAGTACAGCTGCCACAATGTTGCCCATGCACATTACGGACATCACCATTTTGTGAGTGTGAATTAGGTGACAACATTTTCCTACAGAAATTTCTATCAATGTTCCAAAAAGTGTGGGAAAATGCCACGAAAATGAAAGAGCTGTTTCAATTCAGGCCTAGAGTATATTTAGAACCCTCAAACAACCATAACTCTAAGGAGTCAAAGGGATCCCAGGATCTAGCCTCATGGATTCAGTCCCGACACCCTACCCTCAAGCACTGTAAGAGTGAGCTCAGGAGGAGGGAACTAGATTAGAGGGCATACCTTCAAGGTCAGGAGAGGGATCCATGGCATAGATCTATGATTTGGACCTTCCCTTTATTTCCACATTCCTGAGCGCACCCGTTAAACACCTCCAATCCCAGTTCCTATCCAGTTCACAAAGCTTGTACTATTTTCCAAAGTGGCCCATGGGAAGGAAAAGGCTCCCCACCCGTGTTTTAGACAGTAGTGGCAATTTTAAAAAGTTGACTGGGTTAGGGCTAAAATGAGAATCAGATTTGATTCTCGTGAGATATCGCGTGAGATTTCAGTCAGGAATGAGATCTCAACCACAGTATGAAATCTTATGCAAAAAATAAAAACAGTGTTTGCGCAAAATGGCTGCTGAGGCCATTCTGCACATGTGAAGCCCTTTTCCAAAATGACACTGACAGTGTCACTGCCATTTTGGAAAAGGGAAGCCGGTCTGTGCATGCATAAACAGCGTTGCACGCGCATAGACCGAATGCTCTTTTCCAAAATGGTGGCAGCACTGCAGAGAAGCCAAGTGGGAAGAGCAGTAGCTAGAGCAACCCTGGACTCATAGAGGCAGCTAGGTGAGTTAGTCAGGGTTTGGACCCGGGGGAGAGCGGTTTGCGAGATTCTCACTTTTCTCGGCAAGAATCAAGGCAATTCTCAGCTCTTTCTCATTTGCAGGAATGAGCCAAGAACCCCGATTCTCACTGAGAAAAGTGGGAATCTAAGAATCGAGTTTCAGCCCTGGACCTGGTCTGAGTGATTATTATTAGCAAGCATTTATATAGCACAAGCAATGTACCTGGCACTTTATAAAGTAATGGAATAGACACGGTCTCTGCCCAGGGCTTACAATCTGGGAGACAGGGGGAGACAACGGAAGGGGAACAGATGGAGAGACAAGGGCATAACATTCATGAAGATGCGAGGTCCCAGGTGCATGTGTTTGGCTTGGTTACATTGAGAATGATAGCTGGTTGGTCAGTGAGGTGAGGATATGAGTGCACAGACCTCAGCTAACAGATTGTACTGGATGGAGGGTATCAGCAGGAGTTAGGTGAGGGGAACGAGGAGTCGGAGAAGGTAGAGTGGAAGAGGTGGATCTTGAGGTAGAATTTGAAGGTACGAAGGGAGGGGGTGAGGTGGATGTGGGCATGGAGGAAGTTCCAGGTGTGGGGGGCAGCTAGGGAGAAAGGATGAAGGTGGTTAGGAGAGCAGGGGAGCCATGGGAGTGTGAGAGAGGGGCTAGAGGAGGAGTGGAGTTCACAGACTGGAATACAGAGGGAAATTACTAGCACAGACAGGTAGGGGGGAGCAAGGTTGTGAAGAGCTTTATAGGGGAAGACTAGGAGCTTGTGCATGATTCATTCAGGAAGGGGGAGCCAGTAAAGAGAGGAGAGGAGGGACTGCACGTGGTCGAAGTGACGGGCAAGGTGGATGACGCTGACAGCAGAGTTCTGTACAGAGATAAGTGGAGAAAGGTGAGAGTGCGGGAGACCAGTGAGGAGGTTACAGTAATCGAGGTGAGAGATGACCAGGGTGTGACCAAGGGTTTGGGCAGGACGTGAACAAGGGTTTGGGCAGAGGAGAAAATCTCAGCAATGTTATGGAGGGAGAAGTGACAGGATTTGGCAACAGAGTCAATGTAGGGTTTAAAAGAAAAGGGCAAGTCAAAGATGAAGCCTAAGCTACAGGCTTGGGGGATGGGAAGGATGGTGATCCCGTCCATAAGGATCGACAGCAAATAGGGAAAGGAAGGATGAGGGGGGAAGATAAGGAGCTCAGTTTTAGCCATGTTGAGTTTGAGTTGATGTCGAGACATCCAGGTAGAGATATCAGAGTGACAGCTTGTGAGGCGAGCTTGAATAGATGGAGAGAGAGAGAGGGAGTAGAGAGAGAGAGTTGGGTGTCATCAGCATAGAGTTGATATTGGAAGCCATGGGAGGCAATGAGTTTGCCTAGGGACAGGGCATAGATAGAGAAGATGAGAGGGCCAAGGACAGAGTCTTGGGGAACACCAAGTGAGAGGGGAAGGGAGGAGGAGGTGGAGTTGGTAAGAGACACATTGAAGGAGCGGACAGAGAGGTAGGAGGAGAACCAGTCAAGGACAGAGCCACGGAAGCCAAGGCAATGAAGTGAGTGCAGCAAGAGTGAGTGGTCAACAGTATCAAAGGCAGCAGAGAAGTCAAGGAAGATAATAATGGAGTAGAGAGAATTAGATTTAGCCACAAGAAGATCGTTGGTGATCTTAGCAAGAACAGTTTCAGTGGAGTGAAGGGGTCAAGGGAAAAGTTGATGAAGAGGAAGTTGAGGAGCAGGAGTAGACAACCCATTCAAGAAGCTTGGAATCAAAAGGAAGGAGTGAGACAGGATGGTAGTTAGAAGGGTCAGAGGGGTCAAGAGTGGACTTTTTGAGGATAGGAGAGACGGTGGCGTGCTTTAAGACAGAGGGGAAGGAGCCAGTAGAGAGGGAGAGGTTGATGAAGTGCAGGAGGGAAGTGGTGAAAGTGGAAGCAATGGAAGTCAGGAGGTGAGAGGAGATGGGGCCAAGGGGCCAAGTGGAAAGGTTGGAGGAGGAGAGCAGGGAGGAGATTTCCTTGAGGGAGGTGGGAGGGAAGGAGGTCAAGAGAGAAGGAGGGGGAGGGAGTAGGAAGAGAAAAAGAGTGGGAAGTGAAACGATTCCATCCAGCAAAGAAAGGTGCTGAGTGCCTACATGCAAGTGCATAACAGATGCCTGTGTTAAAAACCAAGTGTGCAAGCACATCCTCAGAAATGGTTTTTGGGAGAGTACAGAGCACATTTTTAAAAAATAAAATAAAATAAATAAAACTGCACTGCTGCTGTTCTTCTGTTTATAGCTGCCTGCAGGGCTGTCACTTCCTTATTTTTCAAGGAAGAGCCAGCAGGCTGAGGAAACTCCGGTCCCATCTGCCTGCAAAACCCAGAGCAGTGGAAAGAGCAGGGCAGGGGAAAGTGTAGAGGAAGGAGTCTTTGGAACTATCATTAATTAGTGTGGCTACATCACTGCTTATGCAAGCTCAGGAGACAGTGATAATTTCTGCTGCAAGGTGATGTCCAAAGAGCTCTCCACTGAGGGAAGAAAGCAAGGACATTCTTTCCTATTTGGAGACAGATTCGACTTCAGTAACTGCACTAGTGGTGTGCATGTCGTTTTCGTTATATCAACAACAAAAATGAAAATTGTCATTTTTGTTATCATTATTGCAATAACGAAAACAAAAAATAATAATGAAACCAATAACGAAAGTTGTTATTTACTTCATTATTGCCTGGAGTTGTTTTTTTTTGGAGAGGGTTTTTTGGGAGAAGAGAGGAGGGAGTAGACATCTCAGAGCCAGAAAGAGTGTTGAACTCTTGAACTGGGAGGGGAAAGACCTGATGGATGTACCTCTGGTCAATAAGCAGTGCAAACAGGTCCCAGCAGTTGAATGACACCCTGTGATTCCAAAGCCTCTGCCTCCCAGAACATATCTGGAGGGCTCTGCGTGAGGGTACTTCAACCCTTTATATTGAGCAGGGCTGGGCTGCTTCAGTGCCTCTGGTTAGCTCCCTTGCTTTGGCAGGGTGTGTTTGCAGAAGCTGGTGCTTGCACTATACAAATATATCCCTTCCGTACCACCCAATCCTTATTCCTTATCCTTACATTTTACCTTTTTCCTTCCCCTGCCTTTTTCCTCCAGTAGGTACACATATATAGAGATAGATATAGGCAGTATACTAGATAGATAGATAGATAGATATCTCTGAATTTTCATTTTCCTTTCCCCTGTCTCTCCCCTGTCCATATATTATATAGATATAGATATTAGTTGTATATCTAGATAGATAGATTAGATATTTAGATACTAGGCTGTTTTATTATATATATTTAGGACTATAGGATAGGCATATTCTGTATTATACATAGGTTAGATTTAGCTTAGATTCTGTATATATTATATAAATAAAACTACATATTGTGTACATTATATATTGTATGTAGTTCTTTCTGTATCACAATGAGAAGGGGAAGGAGTTCAACTGCTGACTAGTCTGGGGCAGGTGGCCCTGGTAGAGGGTGTGGCCGTGGTACATGTGGGTGAGTTGGCCGGTCTGCCAGTGCTGACACTTATGCCACTGGTGGCAGCCCGCCACCCAAAATTAAGTCACCAGCATTTTTCACCCCCACCAGCATTTTTCACCCCCAGGGAGCCTGCT
>QEPC01009343.1:3136399-3154342 GCA_003113815.1 Sphenodon punctatus | reverse complement strand
GGGGGGGGGTGATTTTTAATCCCCCACCTGTATATTTATTTTTATACCACCCTGTCTTATTGATATGTTTTATAATTGTATTTTAAATGTTTTAAATGGCTTTTATTGTTGTTAACCGCCCCGAGCTGCTGTGCAGGATGGGGCGGTATAAAAATCTACTAAATAAATAAATAAAATAAAATAAACTTGCAGGTCTTATCAGGGGAAGAGGCAGCAGAGATTATTGGAGGAAAGGCGTCTGTGCAAGGCAGGGAGCCTAGGCCATCTACTAGCACTGGCACTGGAGGAGGGAGCAAAGGTGGGGTGCAGCAGCAGGAGCAGTGCACCCCTCCTGAAGCCCCAGCTGCTGGCACTAGCAGCAGTGATATTGCACTGGGGGCAGCTGGCGCGGGGAGTAATGATGATGCTGTCAATGTGGGTGCTGTCAATGTGAGTGGGTGGCCCTCTGGCACCACCCTCCATGATTTGGAGGATTTGGGGGAGGACTTATTTAAGGACATCCCAGCCCTTGAGAGCAATACAAGCAGCCTGTTATTCTGATTCTCCACCAGTTTTTCTGTGACGAGCAGCAGGCATCCTCTCCTGTGCTCTGGTAGCAGCAGCAGTAGCTTGATCATGGGTGTCATGGAGCTGGGCAATGAGGGGAGTGAGGAGGAGGAGACTCCTGCTCATGATGATCCTCCTGTGGCCCCATCGGGGACAGAGGCAGTGGCCCCCAAAAGCAGTGGCACAAAGAAAGCAGGGCTCCCCAGAGGGCCTGTGTGGGACCACTTCAGGTCATTGAGGGCAGGTGACATCAGCGAGGTGGCCTGCGTTCACTGTGGGAAGGTGGCGAAGCGTGGGAATAAAAGGGGAAACCTCAGTAATGACGGGATCTTCTCCCACCTGAGAAATATGCATTGGGCAAAGATACTTGAACTGGAAGGGAAGTTAGGCACTGTGGACAGGAGTGGGTTCCCAATCCCTGCTTCAGTGAGCACACACTCCTCCTCTGCTCACAGCAAGGGGAACTAGGCAGAGCAGCAGCCCCTATCTTGAACTCCCTGTGAGCAGCAATGTCAGGCCACTATGGAGGAACTGGGGTTGGTGCAGTTCCAACATGGAGGGCATGCTCCAGCAGCAATCAAAATCACCAGGCGGGTGGGTGAGATGATTACGTGGGATGAACAGCCCTTCAGCATAGTGGAGAACCAGGAATTCCACCGGCTGGTAGCATTGCTTGCACCCAAGTTCCAGATGCTCTCACGCACCACCTTTAGCAGGAGGTGGGAAGGTGTCCTCCCTGTACCAGGCAGCCAGGGAGTAGGTGAGGGAGCAACTGGCCAGGGCAGGTGGAGCAGTTGTGCATTTTACAATGGACATTTGAAGCAGCCGAAATGCACAACATGCCTACCTGGCCCTGACTGCTCACTGGTGGCAGCTGCAGGTGGCAGAAGGCGGAACAGTAGGTGGCAAGGGCAAGGGGGCAGGGTACAGGTGGGCCCTGCTTCACGGCCAGGTCATGGACGAGAGCCATACTACCGCAAACATAAGGGGACCCTTGGACACCATTATTATTAATTTTTTATTATATTATATCATTATTATTATTATTAATTCCATTTATATGCTGCCCCCTATGCCTATGGCACCTCAGGACGGCTTCCAGCACAAGGTAAACAAGCTACCACAATATACAAAATATAGAAAACATAAAAATCTACACAATTAAAACAGTTTAAAATACCCCCACACAGAAATGTAACCCACCCTCCCCTCCCCGCCTCCAAAAACCTGGGAGAACAGCCATGTCTTACAGGCCTGATAGAAGGCCAGCAGACTCAGGGCCAGTCGTGCTTCCTCTGGGAGGGAGTTCCACAACCAGGGCCCAGTCACCGAGAACACCCTCTCCACTGTAGCCCCCCGCTTTAAGTGGGGGACCTCCAAGAAGGCCCCCCCGGTGGACTGGAGAGTCTGTCCTGAGTCACCGAGGGTGATGCAGTCTCTGAGGTATCCAGGTGCAAGACCGTACAGAGCTTTATAGATCAAAGTCAATACCTTGAACCTGGCTCGGCTTGTTACAGGCAGCCAGTGCAGTGCACGGAGCACTGGTGTTATGCGCTCTTGTCGGCCCATCCCTGTTAGGAGACGGGGCGCCCCATTCTGCACTAGCTGCAACCTCCAGGCCAGCATCAAGGGAAGCCCCACATAGAGCGCATTACAGTAGTCCAGACTCGTGGTGATGAAGGCATGGATCAAAGCGACCAGGTTAGGTCTGGAGATTTATAGTCACAGCCTCCGCACCAGATACAGCTGGAGGAAAGCCGCATTCGCCACCACATCCACCTGCTGATCTAGATGGAGACCTGCGTCCAATAATACCCCCAGACTCCGAACCTGCTGAGCCACGGAGGGGCGCACCCCCTCAACAAGAGGGGGCACCACCTTCCCCGCCCAGCCTACCACCATCACCTCCGTCTTATTGGGATTGAACTTGAGTCTGCTCTGCCATAACCAATGCCAGTCTCCAAACATTGAGATAGCATGGAGACGGCAGGGCATGGGTCGACTGAAAAAGAGAGGTAAAGCTGGGTATCATCAGCGTATTGGTGGCAACACACACCAAACCCTCTCACGATCTCCCCCAAGGGCTGCATATTTAAACAATAAAGGAGACAAGATAGAACCTTGCGGAACACCACAGTCCAGGGCTCAGGGGCTAGATGTTTCTGCTGCCAAGACAACCCGCTGGGTCCTCCCTGAGAGGAATGGCTGGAACCAACCAAGGGTGGTCCCATCCAGACCCCCCAGGTCATGCAACCTTCTCAACATCAGCCCATGGTCCACTGCAGCGGAGAGATCTACCAGGACCAGTAATGTTGAATGTCCTGTGCCCATCTCCCAGCGGAGATCATCCACCAAAGTCACCAATGCCATATCCGTACCATGGCCGGGCCGAAACCCTGATTGAAAGAGGTCGAGAAAATTGATGCTGTCCAGGTGAGCCTGGAGCTGCAAGGCCACTTCCCGTTCAATAACCTTCCCTAAAAAGGGAAGGTTAGAGACGGTCCAATAACTGGTGAGTGCCTCCACATCCAAAGATGGCTTCTTCAACAGGGGGCGCACCACGGTATCCTTGAGATCGGGGGGCAAACTCCCCTGCCAAAGGGAGTTTGCCCCGTGGCCCCAATATCTCCCTGGAGACTTTCACCAGCCAGGATGGGCAAGGATCTAATTCACAACTAGTGGCCCTCAGACCCCAGGATCTCCACAGCATCGGCTGGCATCACTTCCTGAAACTCATTCAGAAAGATGGACCAGACGGCACCTCCATCACCTCACACTATTCCTACTGTCTCTAATCCAGTGTTGAAGTTACTCTGGATCCAAGAGATCTTGTCTGCAAAGTAGATGGCAAACTCCTTACAGCGGGCCTGGGACAAGTGCCCATCCAGGCAGAGGAAAGCCAGATTGACGAGCCCCCACACCACCTGGAACAGCTCCACTGGACGTGACTTTCTTTGCCATCCTCACAGCCTCAACGTAGTACCACAAATGGGCCCTGTGGAGAAGTCAGTCAGATTCAAAATGAGTCAGATGCCAGCATCGCTCTAGTTGCCTGCCTTCCTGCTTCAAACCTCGCAGCCCCTCAGTAAACCAGGGGGCCCTGCGATGTCAAGACAGGGGCAGGGGACGTCTCGGAGCCACCCTGTCAATGGCCTCCACAAACAAGATGTTCCAAGCCTGGATGAGTTCATCTACAGAGCGGCTGGCAGAGTCCAGGGTTAACTCCCCCAGGGCCTCCTGGAACCATTGAGGTTCCATCAGCCTCCGAGGGTGGACCATCCTAACTGGTACCTTCCCCTTCTGTGGGTGATGCACTAAGAGATTGGTCATAAGAAGGTAATGATCCGTCCACTACAAGGGCATAGTTGTTACATCCCCCACTACCGGATCACCCACCTCAAGGCCAGAACAGAACACCAGGTTGAGGGTATGCCACACACACACACACCCACATGGGTAGGGCAGCTGACAACCTGGGACAAATCCATGGTTGCCATGGCAGTCATGAATTCTTGCTCCGCCCTTACAAGGCCAATGTCGGTATGGCCATTGAAGTCCCCCAGGACCATGGTCCTTGAGGAGCCCAACACCATCACCGAGACCAGCTCTGCTAGAGCAGAGAGGGATGCTTCTGGGCAGGAAGGGGTCCAATTTTCTTACACCAGAAGCACTCCCAAATTGCCCCCCACCAAATCAAACACCATGTGGAGGGCCTCGATCCCAGGAATATCTGGAACTGGATATCTCCTAACTGACCACATCTATTTAAAAATCATAGCTACACCACCTCCCCGGCCCCCAGCGTGAGGCTTATGCTGCAAGGTTTACCCGGCTGGAATGAGATCAGCCAAAATTGGCCCCGCCTCCTCGGCCAGCCAGGTTTCCGTTATGCATGCAAGGTCTGCCGCCCCATCAAGAATCAGAGGGGTGGCCTCCCATGGTGGAGGGGTGACTAACTAGCCACAACAGGCACACACAACCAGGCAGCCACGCACCACACCACCGCACATCCGATCGAAGTACCATTTCTGGTTTTGGTATCGTTCCCAGTCTTGTGCGATCATGATACCAAAAATAAAATCTTTCTTGGCGCACAAAATTGATATCTATACAAATAATGGTACCAAAAACAAAATCTTCATTTGAAATCAGTACCAATGTCAATAATGACAACGATAATGAAAAATGAAATTTTGTTAATAATGAGAGATATTTTAATAATGAAAACGATAACAAAAAATGAAAAATGACATGGGGCCCTGGTGCACACACCTAAACTACACTATCTGTCCCCCACACCCTCCTTTCAGTCCCCTGTGCTCCTACCCTCCTGCCCCCCACCCTTCAGCCCCAGTGTAAACCTGAAAAAGTTATCACATTTCCAGTAACCAAACTGGACCGACCACCATTGGTTAGAAAGTGGTAGCTGTTTATTAACCGATGGTTTAATTGGGTTATGCACTACTTTTCTCCCCTTTGTGTCATTCAATATGTTGCCAGATTGCTCTTTTTCTGCCCATTCTACATCAGTTACCAGCTGGTTCTATCTGCCCACAGCGCCTTTACTGCCGTGTTTACCCTCCCTCCAGCTTCAAGTTTAACTCATAGAAAACATGAGACGGTGATTAAACAATACATCATTTACCAAGGTCCACTGACCACAGGGGGGAGCCCGTAGAAGACTCACCTGGCAGAATCACACACCCCAGCCCAGAACAACACACAGGTCAGAGGGATACCTATGACAGCCAGGTAAAATTAATTGTAGCTGACCGGTTCGGTTAATTAGTATGACCCCTGTGATCATGGAATGTTTTTTATTATGTTTCATAAGGGGGTTGCCTGTGGCAGTACTTATGACAGCCAGGTACAACAAATTGTTCCTGACTGGATGGGTAATTACCATGATCCCTGTGATTATGTTTTATATTTTGTAGGTTGGTTTTAATAGCTTATAGTTTGTACTCGTTGTTTTTGTTGTAGTTGTTTTTTGTTTTTTGTATTGTTATGATATGGCCTGAAGGCTAACTCATTAAATCTTTGATGATGATGATGATGATGATGATGTTGAAGACAAAGGCCAGAATATATCCTCACCTATCCACCCACCAAATTCATCCTCCTGCCTCCTGACTATGACAGTGGAACCACTGCTAACAGGTTTGCTACCTCTGTTTAACAAGAAACCAACAAACAGGTGGATAATATCCTGGTGAATGAACAACCAACAGATACAGGGTGAAGGCACTGAAGGGAATGAGAAAAACACATGGCCGCTAAGGTCAATCATGGCAGATGGAAAAGAAATCTTACCCGGAAGAATGGCGGCTCATCAACCAGACATGCAGTGACGAGACTTTCAGGTGGGTATGTGGCTGGACTTCAGTCAGTTATTTATTTAGAAAAAATTTTACTCCATCCCTCCTGCCAGGCAGCCCAGGGTGGCTAACAAAATCAGTTAATAAATACAGTAAAATAAAAACATTAAATAACAAATACAACTCTAAAATGGGGGGAACAAAACCCAAAACACCCCCCACCCCCACCCCTCTCCCTCGCCAGACGTCTGACGGAACAGCCAGGTCTTACAATTCCTACGGAACCCCAGGAAGTCTGTGGTCAGACGGGCCCCCACTGGGAGGAGTTCCAAAGGCGCGGCATGGCCACCGAGAATGCCCTGTCCTGCGTGGCCCCCTGGAAACCCAGGGGACCTCCAACAGGGCACCTCCAGATGACCGCACAGGCCGATCCAGAGCCCGGGGAGTGAGGTGATCTCACAAATAGGCAGGGCCCAGACAGTGTAAGGCTTTATAGTTCAAAGCCAACACTTTGAATTGGGCCCAGAAGACTATTGGCAGCCAGTGCAGAGATGGGAGCACTGGTGTAATGTGTTCTCGGCGGCCCAGTCCCACTAGGAGCCAGGCCACTTCATTCTGCACCAGCTGCAGCTTCTGAGTCATCACCAGAGGTAGCCCCACTTAGAGCACGTTACAGTAGTCTAACCGAGAGGTGATAAAAGCATGGATGATCGTGGCCAGATCAGGAACTGAAACCAGTTGCCGAAGCCGCTGCACCAGATGTAGCTGGCAGAAGACACTCCTCACCACAGCCTCCACCTGGAGATCCAGGCAGACCTGCGCATCAAGGAGCACTCCGAGCTTCCGTACCTGGGAAGTCGGTGGAGGGCACACACCCTCAACCGAGGGGGTCACCATCTCCACTGACTTGCCCACAAACATTACCTCCATCTTGTCAGGATTCAGTTGCAATCTATTAGCCCTCATCCAGTTCCCCGCAGTTGCCAAACACAGAGTAAGCACCGAGACAGCTGGGCCTGGGTTGGTTGAAAATGAGAGGTACAGTTGGGTGTCATCCGCATACTGATGAAACCTCACCACATACCCCCTGATCACCTCGCTGAGCGGCTGCATGTGAACGTTGAACAGGAGAGGGGACAGAACAGGACCCCACATGAGAGGTCTCGGTGAGATGAAAAATGATCATTGAGCACCACCCATTGAGTTCTCCCGGTCAGGAATGAGTGGAACCATTCGAGAACGATCCCACCCACCCCCGCACTGTCCCACAAGCACGTCACCAACATCTTGTAGTCAATAGTATCAAATACAGATGACAGATCTAATAGGACTAAAAGGGTCGACTGACCCTTATCCTTTTCATGGCACAGATCATCGACCAAAGCCACCAATGCTGTCTCAGTGTCATGCTCCAGACAAAAGCCAGACTGTGAGGGAATCCAGATTTCCGGTGCGGTCAAGATGCCCATGGAGCTGTTGAGTCACTACCCGTTCTGAATGCTCCCAGCTCCTGTGTAGCCTAGGGTTAGAGCTAAAATGAGTACCCGCAAAAATGAGTAAACCTATCAAACTTTCAGCATCCAGCCTGATCCACCACCTTCAGGTGGAAGCCCCACGGGTTAACCAAAGTCACAATTTTCCTTCTTTTAGTCCCAGAATACCTACTTATATTGCTTTTTCAAGTTTCCCTCCCAGCATACTGATTTTCACTATTTTCCCATACCAATTTACTGATTTACTGCTCAGTAATCAGTAAATCAGTAACAGTAAGTCCTGATTTTTCAGGTACCTGATCATCAGTACTCAGCTAGCCTATCAGGTACCCACCACGGCACTCAGAATTGTGGGCATTGCCTGTGAGTAATATATCTAGTAGCCATTTCAGCTTAGCCCAGGCTTCATACTGTCAGGAAAGCCAAGACACGCTGGCATGTGGCTCTGGTTCGGCTGCACTTGACCCTATAGAGTCACTTCAATGGACTTCCCCAGAAAGGAGCACAAACCCTGTCCCTCCTTAAAGCATCAGGGCAGGATTTCAGATAGCAAGTTAACCACAGCTGTATGCAGATAATCGGTTAGCTGATTGACAACCTGGAACTGCAGTTACTAACCAACATTATGGAGTTGGCTGCCCATTCCCGCTCTCTCCTGGTGCATCATGGTTGGAGGTCAGCTTCTGGTATCTGTAATCACGTTACCCTCTACTGAAACCAAAGTGAGATGCATTCTTAAAATACAGCATCCAAATACTGATCTTTGACCTTCCAGTCTCCCATGTGCAATTTTTGCCTCACTTCCACCTGGATGCCCCAAGGGAAATACCAGCATTATAACAAATCCACACTAAATCGAGGACTCCATAGATGCTACAGCCCCTTTATGGTTGTTTCTTAGTTGGACTGAAACTTGCCTGAGAATTCTCACCGACAAATGCAAGGAAAAAAACCTTGGGAATTCTCGCTGAGAAACACAAGGCGAAAAAATAACTTTACATGTGCAAAATGGTCACCACTGGGGCCATTCTGTGCCTGTGCCGCCCTTTTCTCAAAAATGGCGCTGGCCACGTCTCCTCCATTTTGGAAAGGGGCAGCCATTCTGTGCATACGTGATGGCCATTTGCACATTTGAAACCAGTTGCTCTTTTTCAAAATGGTGGCTACGCTGCCAGTGCCATTTTGGAAAAGGGCAGCATATGCACAGAATGCCTGGTGGCCATTTTTCACATGCACAGTAATTTAACCGGGGGGAAAAAAAAAAAAAAGATACCCAGCAAGATTTCATACCGAGGCTGAGATCTCAGCAAGAACTTGGTCCCTGGCATGAAATCACATGAGATATCTGATGAAAACAAAAAGGGTTTTACATTCAGCCCTGTTCCATAGGCACTTCCACCATCAGTACAATCACTGCAATCGCACAGAGGGTGACAGCAGCAGTTAACAGACCAGGTCTGTGATGGAACTTGAACCCAAGTTTCCATCTCAATATCTTACCTAATACACCTCACAAGTAGCTCTCCTTCTATCCATGTTCTGCATCATGTTTACTTGATCCCTACACCACCCGAAAACATCACTCTTGGAAAACGTCAAGTGGACACATGTCATATTAGCACTGACCATTTCCCATACATGCTGGTTGTGAGTTGGGATGCAAAGTGTCCCACTGGAACAATCTCTCTCTCCCCCCCCCCACTCCCTTTCCCAGATGTTTTGTTTCTATATTGCTCCTGTCCTCATTTTAGTGTAGAAGACATCTGCTTGTTTCCCACACTGGAAACATTCAGAGGAAATCTTCTTTTGCAGTCAATACTGGCCTCCTCTTTTTCTACAGCATTTGGAATCCTGATCCACAAAAAGAAAAAAGCCACTGAGCATGTGCTACTGCCATTAACCAAAATGGCACTACCACTGCTGCTACCATTTTGAATAAGGGTACTGATTAGTACCTGATTCAGGTACCCGATGGCCCAGAATGTTGACTTTCAGTACCTATTTTTCAAAATTCATATCAATAGACTTCCAATGTCTATTTTTTTTATTTTCCATCCCGGAAAGTCTTCTTCTGGTCCTGGAAAGTCAACTTCCGGTCCCAATTTTTAAAATGTCCATTCCAATTTTTCAGTTTTCTGACCTGATATACCCAAATTGATAGATCAGAAATCAGTTCTATCAGATATATCAGAAAATTTAAAAATTGGTACTGAAAGTTACCAATTTTGGGGGTATCTGAGTATCTAATCAGTACCTGGGTAACTGATTGAGTACCCAGCGTGGTACCCGAAAAGGTGGGTATTACCTGCAGGTAGTAAATTTACTTTACATTTCAGCTCTAGGTGGTGGCGATTTGCATATGCACATGCCTTTTAAAATACATAAATAATAATAATTAATTATAATTAAAAATGTTCAGTCAGATGAAATAGTGGCCATTCTGGTTTTCAATCAGAATAGGCAAACTGCCAGTTTCTGGTTGAAAATCTGAATGGTCAAAATTCTGCGCTCACATTTAAGGCAATCAGATCTTATTGGGTGTTTTCAGACGTGACGGGGCCAATTGGCCCAGTCATGAAATCAATGAATTAATCCCCCGCTGGTATGACCCGTCATGCCCTAACAGACGTGCCGGGGGATCCCGGCGGGGAATCGGGGAGGGGGGGCTGCGTGGCGCAACATGCGGCCACACGGACCTGCCCCATCCACGCTCCCTGCCGCCCGCCCTCTGGGGAGACAGGCGGCCGCCACAGCCAATGCTGCCCTAGCACTCGCCCGCTATGGCCGTGGGCCAGAATCCCTGTGGGGATTCCGGGCCGTGGCCGCCGTCCAGACATGACGGCGGGGGTCACCCTGGCGGGGAATCGCCTTCACCACGCGACGGCCTCCGGCCCCGCCGCTTCGGCTGCTCGCATGGTGAATGTGATTCCCCGCCGTGGTAACATCTGGGGGGAACATCCGTTCCCCCCAACAGACGTTACGTGGTCCAAGCCACCACAGGGAATTGACTGTGGTTGACATTGACCACGTAACATCTGAAAATACCCATTGATACTATCTTCTGAGACTTCCCCAGAGAGGACTCCAGACCATGAAACAGCAGGAATCCCTACAGTGAATTACATATCCTTAGGAAGCACCATTCTGGGAAATCCCAACTGTTGAAACTTACAACCAAGTAATCCCCACATGAAATCCTCCAATCTCAAATGGGTAAATCTTGCATCCTCCTTAAAAATATTTTCAAATGGCCCCTCTGGATTGAATTCCTTTGATAGTAAAAGAAACACCCCTAGGTATTCTTAAATTCTACAGTTCTCTGCAGAGCATTGCTGAATTCTATAAAGGAGCCTTCAATCATTCCTTACAGCAAATTCTGAAACCCCAGATAGACCCACATCATAATCCACAAACTGTGCATACGTCCTTTCCCCATAAAAATGAATGGGGTTAGCACGAGTTCAGGGATCATACTGACGAGGCATTCTGGAATAGTGAAACATGCCACCCCCCAACCCCCACAAAGAGATGGTCATGATTTGGTAGGTGAATCTCAGAGGTGTATTGCAACAACCTGGACTAACTGCCAATTTATCAGCCTAATAAAAAAACATCATGATGTCCCAGGGTGACTGGATTTAATGCAGGACGGGGAAAAGAAATCCAGCCCAATGCCGAACACAGGCAACAATCAGTGTTACAGATTAACTAGCTGAGTCTCTCGTCAGATTTCATACATCTCTGATCATTTCTCCATCTTGTTGGAGAGAAGTTATTTATTTCCTCCCACTCCTTGGCACGGCCTGCTGCATCACCCAGCACAAATTGATTAGGTTACACCAAACCGTTGCATCTTCATTTTTTTTTTATTTTCCACTTGTCCCCTGTGACATGTAAAGATGCATCTGTTTCTCTCCCCCCACCCCCTCTTCCCTCCTATGGCAAAGAAAGATTGAGTCTCCTGTTAGTGCTCATAAAAAGGAGGCTTGATTTGATTTAGGTGAAAGACTCACATGGCTAATTCTGTTAAGATTAACTGGTCTCCAGTAGTCATTTGTGTCCTTTGTAGCCCTGCGTTAACAATGCACAATGTTGCATCAGCTGCTCTGGGATGTGTGAGTTTGTGCGCACACACACACACACACGCACACACACACACACACACACACACACACACACACACACACACACACACACGGACACGCTCACACACACAGACAAGTCATTCTTTAGCACACTTAGGCATGCACATGCGCCATGCGAGCAGCAGAGCTACGCTAGGCAAAGGAAGAGCCTGGTCCGATGGGACCCCCTGAGCCCACATGCACTGTGGTCCGGGGGATGAAGCAGACACGGCTCCTGCTCCATCCTCCATCCATGTCACAGCACATGCATTATGGCTCACACCCCTGCCTGGGGCCAGCTTACACAGGCCATAGGACACATCCAATGTGTACATGCATCAGGGAAGTTTAAAATAAACCCTTTCCTGCTTTTGCCATGACGAAGGATATAAATTGGATGCATTTAAGGTGCAGAGTTAAGATGCTTTTTAAATAAAGCTGGTGTGTTTCCTCACTCTCTGAAAAAGACACGGGCTTTAGGAGACTCACTTGTTAAAGCGACTGGACAAGGATTACAGGTCAAGGATTTATTTCCACTAGGTCAGCTTTGAAGTTTTAGAGATTTAGGACCTGATCCTAGGAGGCGACTTACGCTGTCAGTTTCCACAGAGACGAATGGCAGTTTATTTATTGCCTCCTTGATTTGTAATATACCTTTAAATAAACCTCTCAGCCAGACTCAAGGCACCTCTCCCATGAATTAAAAATCCAATCGCATAGGCTGCAATCCTCAAAGCATTTACTCATGAGTAAGCTGCCAAAACAGATGCCAAAATCTAGTTCATGCTTCTCTCTGTCGTCCATGGGCTCATTCAAGTGGGCCCAAAATAGAGATCTGGATTAAGTCCCTGCCACTACCCCAGCGTGTCCCCCCATGTAGAGATGAAATGAATACCCACAAAATTCAACCAAATCACGGTACTCAACCTGACCCCAGTAACATCAAGAACTTATCAGTAAAGTCAGTTCCCAGCGGGCTACCTAATATTAGGGATGGGAGTTATGGTTTTGAATTCACCCAAAATGGTCCTTAAGTGGCCATTATGAGTTCATCTGAAATATCCTGTAATTACGTCCTTCTAGTTATGGATCCTGATTCCCTTCCACCTCCATCCCTTGGGGCCCTGGAGGGGTGTTTACTGGCCTCGGAGGGCTTGATTGAAGCACCACTACTGGTGTGGGGGCTTCTACAAGCTCCCTGGCTGCGGTGCCCTTCCTGCACCATATCACACATGTGCAAAATGACCGCTAGGGCCATTTTGCACTACCTTAACCACAATGGTGGTGATGGCATTTTGGCTACCCATAACTTCTGGTGAGGGACCCCAGCGGCCATTTGTGCATGTGCAATAAGGAACATAGAGGATGCTGCAGCAAGGGAGTCTCCCACAGCAGTTATGGTACTTCAATCAAGTCCTTTGAGGCCAGTATGTACCACTCCTGGGAGTGGGGGAAGTTGGATCCATTGCCCCGGGATGGATGGGAGTATGGATCAGATTGCCATTGACTTCACAGGGAAAAATCCACATTCATACATTTGAATCCATTATTAAATAGAGAAATCACAGGGAAAAGAAATGGGGAAGAAGAAAAAAGTCCCTTGGTAGACCACTCCTACCTGATATATTAATTCACCATATTTGTCTGGATTTCCTAACTATCAGTACCAATTTTTCATCTTCTGGTGCTGTTTTTCCAAATTCTTCTATGATGAAATGGTAAATTGGTAACTCGGCAATGGTAATACCAGGTATTCTTTGATAATTGGATACCTACTGGACACCTGAAAGTCTACTTGAAAATGTGGGCATTACCCATATGCTACCCATTTCAGTTCTACCCCCACCATTCCCTCAGCATCCCCTACGATTTTTTGGTTGAAGTTACACCTCTGTCCAGAAAAGATGAAAACTGGCAGCACTATTGATTTACATCTGTGGGTCACGTCCTTCCAGTTTAGACCAGAAAACTAAGACACTATGTGCAACTGAAATAAACATTCAGAGGCCAAATAAATAAAAACGATGTTCTAGCAGAGAGAGAGCATATGACATCTTAAAGCAAGACATCCCTTAAAATCTCTGGAGTCACTTGATTTAAAACAATCAAAAGGAAATACTTTTCTGCACAAAACATGATTGACCCATGGAACCGATTGCCAGGAGATGTTCTGAAACTCAATAGCGTGACTGGGTTTCTAAAAGGATAAGACAAATTTATGGAGGATAGGTCGATCAATGGCTATTAGCAAAGATCATGGATGGGGAATGTTCCTCCTCCTGTGGGATACTTTGAAAATTAGTACAAGCGCTGTGGGCTGCCTAGACGTTTTGGGGTGGGGGTGCTTAAGAGGCACACTAGGGGAGGGAAAGGAAGAGGAGGTTCCAGATCATGGATCTATGCCATAGTTCTCCCCTGTCCTAGAGTCCAAGTCCTCATTTCTGCTTGAGAAATGTTGAAAGAAATTTCTGCTTGAGAAATGCCATTTTGAACTTCCTCTTTCAGAGGGTAGAGACTAGATAGATGGGCCAGATTCAGGAATTGGAAAGAGGCCAAGTAAAAACCAGCTATGGGCTGGATTTGGCCAAGACTAGGGCGGCCAGACCTCCCCTTTAAAAGAGAATGCTTATGGAAATGCATGTTCAGGACTGCATTGGTTCCAGTGCAGCTCTGCACCATGGGTAATTTCAGATGTTACAAAAACGCCTTTCAGCCCAGTGGACCACAGTGGATCCACTGTGGTGGCAGAGTTCCCGTGAGCGTCTGTTTGACCCCTGCCAGATGTTCACCACAGTGAATCTTGGGGGTGGGGTCAAACCTAACCATGGTTCTGGACCTCCGGCGGGTCGGAGGTCAAGTGGGTTCAAAATTAAGGGGAGGGGTTAAATTAGGACTAAATTACATGTGATAACACTAGCAGATTACATTAGGGTCAAACGTATCCCTAGAGGTTTACAAATTGATAAGAGACCAACTTTATTTAATTTAGATTATGTCTTTGTTCAAAAATGGACCCAAATTTGCAATAAATGTTCACTAGATCTCATAGGGAGCTTTTTCTCCCAGTAAAAAGAACTGTTTTGTTTTCTAATTGTTTGGGTACAGTTAGTTGTTGCTTCTGTCTAAATTCACACTGCACCACTACTTTTAGCCTATTTGGTTTGTTTTTTCCTTTTGAAAGACCTTGGCAGGCTAGTAGAGATCCAGAGCCTTTGTTGCCACCCGGGAACTGTCCACAGCACTAGAACAGCAGTATTCATCTCCCGCAATAGCACCATCATCTCAGGGCTTGATAGGTCAGCACAGCCTGCTCCCTCATCGTATGCCTGGAGCTATATAAAGGGCACACAAAAAAGCAAGAAGAATCCAAGCAATGTAGCAGTTAGTTTGACCTTGATGTATGTTCCTGCTTAGTTCTTGCTCCTAGCCCTTCTGTCTAGATCCTGCTCCAACCTCCTGTCATGACAAAGCTTCAGCCCTGTTTCCTCATCTTATGATTGTCTTGGACTACCTGGCTTGGGCTCCTGACTCACTGGTTCAGCTTGATTCCTTGGTTTTCGACTTTTCTCTCCTCACCCATCACTGTCTCTGGCCATCATTTTGACTTGCCTTTAGGCTCTTCTTGGATTCTGACCTCCCATCTCTGACCACAGCTTGATGTCAGACTAGGGCAGAAAGAAGAATGAAATGCATTCTCGCGAGAAACTCACAAGAATCTGACAACTCTGGCGAGATCTCATGAGATTCTCGTGAGATTCCCAAGAATCTCAAAAAATGCCCCCCCAAATGGTCTGTACTCTGTATATGAGCAAAATGGCCACGCGTACACAGAACAGCCCTGGTGGCCATTTTTGCACAGGTGCAGACCATTTTTGCTGTTATTTTGAGGTTTTTGAGAATCTCACAAGGTCAGATTCTCATAAGATTCTTGAGATGAGAAAATCTCATTAAGAAGCCTATTTTTGATGAGATTTTCAAGAAGGGTGACAGCTGGTTTCAGACCTGTCCCTGATTGACTGTCTGGCCTGGCCCAGGTACCTGGCACCTTTTCTTCATTTGCACTTTTGCAGGTTGCTGGACATGAACAGCTAAATCAAAGCTAATGTCCGGTAACTATCTGGCTTACAAGCGTGAAATCACCGAGATCAAAATGAGACATTGCTGCCGACAGAGGCTCCAGACCACTCGTATAGCAGAGATTTCACACTAGAGCTAAGGTGAATATATTCATACAAAGTTTCAAATTCAACAAAGTTATGCTTGGATTCTGATCAAATTGGTTGCCTTGATTCGAAAAGTTCAAAGGTTCACTGTTTGTTCTCTGCTCGGTTATTTATTGTCTGTTTATTTACTCCACTTTCTCTTTTCAAAATCTGTAATCATAAATTCTGGGCAGGCCTAAGAAATTGTTGGACCTAGGATGAAAATAAAATGTGGGGCCCTCATGGCCCCAACCTCCATAGCCCCACACTCGCAGCCCCGCATGCCTGGAACTCCCTCCCTGCCCTCATCCGCCTAGCCCCCACCCTCCACACCTTCAAGTCCCTCCTCAAAACTCACCTCTTCCGCTCCGCCCTTCCTAACTCCTGCTAACCATTCCCACCCAGGATTATCCCCCACCTGTTATCTGTAACTCCCAATTTACTGCAATCAAGCCAAGAATGTGTACCTGAGCTTTCGCATCCTCATGAATGTCGCACCCCTTGTCTCTCACTCTATTCCCCCTTCCCTGTCTCCCCTCCCCATGTCTTTAGATTGTACGCTCTCGGACAGGGACCGTGTCTATCTTATTTTCTGTAAAGTGCCAGGTACATTGCTGGCTCTATATAAATGCTAATAATAATAATAATAATAATAATAGGCAACCTGGTGTTTACTTAGAAAAACAAAGAATTATAAGTATTAACGTGCATGCATGTGCACACATGCTCGTGCACACACGCACACACACAAGCACTCCCTCTTCCTTTCTATCTTATACACATTCCCACCTCTCTGGGAAGGGAAATTCAGGGGCCGGTGATATACTAAAAGTGACGGGGCCAGACAGGGCGTAACAGGAATCAGTTACCTTGGGGACTGAGAGTCATGGATAGGGAGATGGTCGCCTAGAAATACCCATCCAGGGCTTCAGCAGCACTGGGAGTCAGGCTTCCAGGATCCTTTCTGATTGTGCGACCTGAGCCATGCCTCCTACCAGCCCTGCTTAAAGTCAAAGCTGAACAGACTGGTTGGACTATATCCTGTGATGCAACAAGCAGCTCAACTACTAAATAACAAATAAACAAAATTCTCAACAACCAAAACACAGGATCATATAGAAACCAAGTGCCAAAATAACAAATCTGGCAAACTTAAGAGTGAGCAACAAATTCAAATTTAGGATTTTGTTTCATTAAATGAAAGCCCAGACATATATAATCATCAATTAATTTCAGCTCTGGCCTAAAGATGAAACAAATAGCCACTTTTGTGTTCACAAATATTATTCACATTTTTCAGAGGGTTATCAAAATACTAGCATCCACATCTGAAACAGCTGTATCTGTATCTCTCTTTTTCAACAGACCCAGATCCTGCAGTTTTGGTGCTTACTCGGTGTCTGACAGCTGTGGGGGACTGGATGAGGACTAATCGACTGAGGCTGAAGCCCGACAAGACAGAGGTGATGTTAGTGGGTAAGGTGATGGAGATGGTGACCCTTGTTATTGGTGAGGTCTGCCCTCCATTGGTACCCCAGGTACCAGGGGCGTAGTTACCATGGTGCGGGGGGGTTCAGTTGCACCCGGACCCATGCCTGTGGGAGCCCACGGCCGGCCAGAGCATCATGGCTCCGCAGCCAGGGGGCCCACCCACCACCGCCGGCCACCATTGCAGTTGCTGCCTGCCGCTTCCCCCCCTCTGCAGCTCCTAGAGTGGCAAGGCGACTGGCTCGGCTCACCACTCAAGGACCTGCAGAGGGGGGGGGAAGCGAGCAACAGGTGGTAAGCAAACTTTTTTTTCTTTTATATTGCCAGCGCCGCATCCTGGCCCCCAGGGAGGGAAAGCAGTACAGCGCTGAAGCTCGCCTCCTCTCTCCCCGGCGGGCCTAGGACGTGGCACGGGCAATTTAAAAAAACAAACAATTGCACACAGACTCTCTGCGGCAGCGTTGCTCGAGGGACTCGCACTGCCTCCCTGTGCGCCCGCAAACCCAGTCCCAGTGTGGACTCTGCAGGGACTGGGTTTGCGGGCGCAGGGAGGCAGCGCGTGAGTCCCTGGAGGAGCAATGCCGCTGCCATGCAATGGGGATCCCTGGGCCCAGCCTCAGGTTAGTGGTGTCTGCCCCCCTGCCTGCCCCCGTGTCCCTTTCCCTCCCGCCCCCTCCAGCCTGCAGTGTGCCCCATCCCCTTTCCCTCCTGTCCCACCCTCAGCCTGCCCCTTCTCCCCTGCCCCCCCAGCCTGCCCCCACCCCCCTCCCAG
>QEPC01009343.1:3120261-3135738 GCA_003113815.1 Sphenodon punctatus | reverse complement strand
CCATCTCAAAGAACCTTATTTACAAGGTAGCAACCTTCTGTTCTTCTTTGAGTGGCTCCTCACATGCTATTTTTACTAAATATGAACATGCTTGTGTGATCAAGTATTGTTAATAGCATGCAGCTATTTTGATGTGGCCCAGAGGTTTTATATGTTTTAAATATGTGAACAGGATTTTTTTTTATTCTGCTATGGCACTACCACTGATGGAGAGAAATCAAGTTGTCCTACTGGAGTCCCATCCACTTACTGGATGAGATGCTAGTAGGAGGGTTCTCTCAGTCTCCAAGTGGTAAGGTTTTACTCAGCAGCAAGGAGTTCCCAATGTAAACTAATGTTCTGCCCATCACATCTTAATGCTGAAAACTCTTTGTTGTTGGATCTTTTGGAGGCACCACCTACAATGTACAAGCCCCTCCCCAGAGCTCTGCCAGCCATAAGGTTCCGCGTGATGCTGAGATGGATGCCAGGGATGGGCAGGCCTTCCTCATCCCTTAAGCCCCACCCTGCCCCCCCTTAAGCCCTGCCCACTTTGGGTTTTCAGAGTGCGCACGCGTGCAAAGCATGCGCGCACATGAGGGGCCATAACTAAGGCTTGAGCCCGGGCCCTTCTCAATCTTGCTATGCCCCTGCCAGGTACGGAGTCTGGGGATGCTCCTTGATGTACAGCTCCATCTGGATGCCCAGCTGGAGGCTGTGGCGAGGAGTACGTTTCACCAATTACATCTGGTGTGACGGCTTTGGCCGTTTGTCTCAGGCTCTGACCTGGCCACTGTCATCCATGCCTTTCATCACCTCCAGATTGGACTATTGTAACATGCTCTACATGGGGCTACCCATGGCAATGGCTTGGAAACTGCAATTGGTGCAAAATGCGGTGGCCCGTCTTCTGGTAGGACTGGGCCACCGGGAGCATATTACACCAGTGCTCCGCTCTCTGCACTGGCTGTCGGTGGTTTTCTGGGCCCGATTCAAGATGTTGGTTTTGATCTATAAAGCCCTAAATGGACTAGGCCCTACCTATCCGCAGGACCACCTCACTCCCCAGGTGCTGGACCGACCCCGGCAGTCATCTGGGGGCGCCCTGCTTGAGGTCCCCCGAGTCTTCCGGGTGGCCACACAGGGGAGGGCGTTCTCGGTGGCCGCACCACGGCTATGGAACTCCCTTCTGGTGGTCACTCATTTAGCCCCGGATCTCCCTTCTTTTCAGAGAAGTTGTAAGACCTGGCTGTTCCGCAGGCATTTGGCGGGGGAGATGGGTGAAGGGGTGGGTTGTTGGGTAGGGGTTATTTTTCTTTTTGTTCGCCTTTTAGTTGTTTTTAAATTATTTTAAAGTTTGTTTTCGAAATTGCAAGCCTGTGGCAAATTGTAAGCCTGTGGCAGGAGGGGCGGGTTAGCAAAACTCAAAAATAAATAAATAAATAAAATATTTGCATTTCAATTTAACTGGATTTTTTATGTTTTGGATACTCATGTTCTTATTTAGAACAAAATGACCAACATCCCAGATCAATGATCCACCTAGCCTAGTATCCTGTCTCTGATAGTGGCCACCTTCGCTTGCTTCAGAGAAGTACCCAAGTCATAATAGAGCAAGAGATTCCCTGCTATTTACTCCCAGTTCCCCACAATTAGAGGTCACATCCCCTGACCAACACAGAACAGTGTAGTTATCTATGGACTTATCCTCTAAGAACTTATCCATTCCTTATTAAAATAATTAAAATAATAATAAATAATAATTAGAAGTGAATATAATTCATTCATTTATTAATAATTTATTTATTCAATTTTACCCCACCCTTCCCACGAAGGATCAGGGTTGCTCACAAATATATGCAAATATAAAAACATAAAACAGATAGAAACCATTACTTTAAACACCTAAACCTCACCCACCAACAATAACACACTCAGTATATTCTTATGTTGCCATATAAATATATTGTTTTATATTAAATTGCTATATCATTATATATTATTCTATTCTATACGTTTATATTACATGATTATAAAATATTTGGTTATGTTCAGTTGCTGAAATGCCTAATACAGCTAGGGGGAAAAACTCAACGTGGAAAAAACATAACAAAACAAACAACCTGTATCTCTGAATGAAGCAGGGATGGGTCTGTATCAGATCTGTCAGACCTGATTTGAAGTGGTCAAAATAATTGAAGGTGATATTCCTGGAGGATATTCATTCCAGGTCTACTCTCTCTCTCTTCTATATATTTCAGGCTGGCAGATTTCAGTGCTACAAGTGGATTCTCCTGATGTAAGGAATTCTTATATATTATCCCGAGAGGGTCAAGGACGTGATCATCGAGTCCCCTTGGCTCTTGCAGCAGCTTTACAGCCACTAGAGAAAAATTGGCGGTGGAGGCAAGGGAACAATCCTAGCAATGCCTTTTGCATCCTGCCGAGCACTGCTCGCCTGGAAAGTATAGGTTGATCGGCACTGAAGCTCAGGCACCTTGGGAAAGACATTATTTGAAAACATGGCAGAAAAGGTGCATTTATGTAAACATTAAAACGTGAAGTCTGCGGAGTCCAGCGTGATCCATCTTTTAAATCTTGTTTTTATAGCATTATTATGGGAGACAAGTCTCATAAAAAGCTCTCTGTAGATGTTATTATGCCGCGTTGCGGCTTTGGAAAGTGAGCTGAAGAAGCTGCGAGTTTGTGCAACGGCACATGTTAGCGTGAGTTATAATATGTCAGAGGCCCCGTGTTAACGATCAGAGAACCTATTCAGCTCCTTTAAGGTTAATCAACTCGGCATTTGTGTCAGGTGTAATGTGTAATTAAAATGATGGAAGGGGCACGAATGCCTCCTGGCAGAGGAGGGAAATGGCACGGAGAGGCAGCGTCAGTGCCATATTGGTTTGCAAAATCAATAAGAGGAGCTCATTTTATCCCAGTGTATCTGTGCATTTGCCATTCAGCAGCTCATTTGAAACGTTGCCAACTGGCTGCCTGGGAAGGCTGCAAGCTGCGGTGTTTCAAAGCGCTTCAAAGGGGCTGCATCTGGGGGCAGCGGAGGGCGATGTATGGCTTCCCCTGAGGATGGAAAGAAAGCCAGGGAAGTAGGAGGGAATGGGATCACCCTTGTGAGGGGGATGAGGAGCTGGGATGGAGGTTAGAGTCACCAGCTGGAGATGAAAAAGGAAGAGACAGACAAATTGGGAAGGGGGAACACTGGAGGGACAGTCAAAAGAGAAGGATTAATGCTGAAATGAATTCAATATCCATTGATTTTGCCCAGTTCGAACCGTATCTGCTACAATGGATAACAGCTACTTTTTCAGTTCATCTTTCCTGGATATCCATTTCAGGTTTGGACATCTTTTTTCAGGTTATTTGGTGGTCTGTATATTTGGACATTTGATTGCTTGATTATTTCATTTGGGTTATTTATGCATGTGCAGTTACAAAAAATGAAGTAACCAAACAAGTTAAGAACTGAATATTCAAATATCCCAACAGCCAAATAATTGAAAATAAATCAATGAATAACCGAACAGCTGAAAATGAACCCTCCTTCCCCCAGATATGCAAATATCCATTTCAGATATGGATATCATTCAGTTATTCAGAAGACTATCCAAAATGTGATTAATGGTACAGCCACATGATACATGTATCTCACCTTGGGCAACCTTACTCCACTCTGGGCAGCCTTACATGCAATGCAGTGAATCGTGTGCCCAGTGGCTGCTAGATGTCGCCCCTGCCACCACGTGATGAGCCGGGCATCTACCTGATACACACTGTGTCCTAAGAAAAAGTTTGGGGACACAGTGCCTAGCAGCTTTACCCAAAGTGGGGAAAGGTTTCCCATTCTGTGACAGCGTACTGTGTGCCTGGTCCCTGTCTTCCTGCCGCATGGTGAGGTCTGCTGTGGGGCTTCAAGAGGTGGGTGCTATTTCCAGTCCCATGCAGCAACATCACAGCTGGGGGTGGGATAGTGGGTGAGGTTGGGGAGGGGGAACAGTCGGGTAGCTGCTCAAGTAGCTGGCACCCTCAGTCCACCACGGGGTGTGGCAAGACAGCTGACAGCAGCATATCCGGCTTTCCCATGAGTGGGTGAGCACCATCTGGCCTGCTTCCTGTGCTGGCCCCAAAGCGTGGCAGGCACAGCAATTACCCACCATGGGGTGGGCAGGGATCAGACCCTCCGCAGCTTGTGTGGATGCAGCAATCATCTGAAAACAAAACCCACTATTCGTTTGAGGACTTAGAGAAGTCAGGTTAGAAGGGGAAGATTGGATCATTATGTGGTCACACTTAAAAGTCTTACCTAAGGGCTTCTCCACATAGAGGCTGTTGTCTGATTTAATTAAATTGGATTGGTTAATCTGGATTAGCTAACCCGCATTAAGCAGCACTAAAGAGGGACTGCTTTTGAATTAAGAGTGGTGTATTGCAGGGTAACAGAATCCTGTATCTAACTGATTTGAACACTCCTGATAATATTGTCCAGAGCAGAGTTTAATATGCATTAATCTGCCCTAAATTCACACCTTACAATCAAGAAGACATAGGACACAATCCTATGCCCCGTCTGTGCCACCTGCCTGTACAATGCAAATGGGACACTCGCACAATACACGCACAGCGTGCACACACAAAAGAGAGCTGCGCATGGTAAGCGCGCAGCCCAGTTCGACCCGAACCCCCATGCCCATGCATCCCATGGTCTGGGGGGTTGGTAGGTATGGTGCATGGAGCAGGCAATGGAGGAAGCACGGTACATGGGCACAGGGGTTCAGGTCAGGCCGGGCTGCGTACTTACCGTGCATGGCTCTCTTTTGTGAGCATGAGCCATGCGTGTGTGTATTTCATACACATCCCACGTGCGTTGCGCAGCTGGGCGGTGCATGCAGGGCATAGGATTGTGCCCATAGTGTTAAAAGGTACTTCAAAGGTTGTCTAGTATAATTTCCTGGTTTTGAGGGAGAATACTAGGGATGGGCAAACGCGGTTCGGAAGTTCGGAGTTCGGACCGAACTCGACCAGTTCGGTCGACTGAACCGAACTCCCGAACCAAACTCGATTTTCAAACCGAACCAAATTTCTGAACTCGGTACTGTTCGCCCATCCCTAGAGAATACTCTATGTTTACTGTAGCACAGATAGATGCTTCTTCAGAAGGTTTTGGAAATGTCCAGGAAAGGAGATTCCACAACTTCCTAGGCAACCTATTCCATTGCTCAACTGTTCATACAGTTAGGAAGACCCCTCCTGCCAACATTTAAAGGAAATTTCTCTTGCTGCAATAAGACCATTCCATCTTCTCTTTGATGGTAGTGTAGCAGCTCCTGTCCATCCTGTTGTGATTTTTTTCCTCCATATTTGAAACCTGAGATTATGTCTCCTGGTGGTCTTCATTTCTCTAAGCTAAACATCATTGTTCCTTCAGTCTTTACTTGTATGACTTACATTCCCACCACTTTTATCTTCTTTGTTGCTCTTTTCTGAATTCTTTCCAACTTGTTGACATCCTTCTTGAAGTATGATGACCAAAACTGAACACAACCCTCCAAGTGAGATATCAGCATTGCAATGTAAAGTGGTACCTTTACTTTCCATTTCTTGGAGACGACGTGTCTGCTAATGCAACCAAAAATGGCATTTGCCTTTTTGGAAAGAATTGCATTGTTGACTCCTGTTTGGTTTATGAATATGAGTTAGTCTGGACTAATTTGCCTATGAAAGGAAAATGTGAAATAGCTTAAATAATGTAACCTCAGTATTTTCTTTACTGATTAGAAATAGGTCAATTTGGAATTGGGGCTTTCAGCTGCATCTACACAACTTCTCATAAGGGATTTTGGGTTGAGAAATTGACTGACTGATGAGTACCTGTTGGATTAGCCACCAGATATGGAAATTGTTATTCATTTAAGCCCTGGTGGCACAAAATTATAAATTAAATAAAACTAGGTCATTAGCTTATGTTCAGATGTGACAGAACATTTGTAGATAAGGGGAAAGTGTCACAATCACCATGGAAGGAAAGAAAGAAAGAAAGAACTCACAAATTCTGAGTGCTGGGGGCAAGGAGAGGGGCCAGAGGGAGCCAGGAGGGAGGGAATGGGTCAGGGAAGAGGGGGTAGAGGCCTAGCAGAAGCTCAAGGGTAGAGTATTCATCATCTGGGGGGTGTCCCCCAGGTCCAGGTAAGTTTTAAAAAAGCAAGGAAAAAAACTGGGCATGCTCAGAAGGGCCAAATGGCTCAGACCTTTCCTAGATGGCGCTGGCAGTGCCAGCATGCTGTGGGCATCATCTTGGATGTGGCCAGTTGGTTCTGAAAATGCCCAGAACTTCTGAGCATGCCCAGAAGAACTGGCTGGCCACATTAAAGATGGCAGCCATGGCATCCCAACACTGCCAGCACCATCTTGGAAAGGTCTGAGCATGCTCAGAGGGAGCTATGCAGCCCTTCATGCAGACCTTCTGAGCATGCCCAGTTTTTTCTTTTTCTTTTTTAAAACTTACCTGGCCCTGGAGGAAGCCACACATCATCAGACCTCCTCTGGAGAGGGAGTACTGTACACCTGAGCTCGTGCTAGGTCCCCAAACCCTTAATCACCCCACCCCTGATCCTCCACCAGGTCCCTGATCCCCTTCCATGGCCCGCACTGGCCTATTCTCTCCCTGGTAAGCAGGGGGCAGGGAAAGGGGATCAGGGGTCTAGTGCTGCCCCCCCCCCATGCACCTGCCCACTTGGCTAAGGTTTTCTGAGGTCCAAAGTTTCAGGGCCCCATCCTCAGAACTTTGGACCTTGGAAAATTGAGGCAAATGCATTGGTCCTCTGTGTTTTCCGAAGAAAACCAAGGACTAAGTTCCAGCACTTGATTTGCTTCTTACACAGGCTTGTCCACAGATGAGTCAACTTCTAAAGTAATGGGAGGGGAGTGGGTGGGGAGGATTTAAAAAACTCCATGGAAAGATGACCACTTTGAAAATCATTTACCGTGTTCAGCAACAACAGGTTTTATTACTCCTACAGAATAAAGCCTAAGAACATTACTGCATCTTACTGAGTGCCATCTATTGTCACACTGATTAGACACATGCAAGGTGTCTCAAGTAGGTTTGGAGTAAGTATTCAAAGTAAACTGAATATTCACTGAAATTTGTAGAAATGGAGAACTACTCTGAGCCATCATACAATCATAGAATTGGAAAGTACCTCATAGTAATCTAACCCAACCTCCTACCATTGTAGGACAGGTTACACTGTGCATAAAGCATTCCTGACAGACACCTGTCCAATATTCTCTTGAAAATCTCCAGGAAAAAGAACACTACAACCTCTCTAAGCAGCTTGTTCCACTGTTGAAGTGTTCTAAGAGGATGCTCCCCCCTACCGCCCCCAGTATTTAACCCAATAGATCTTCCTGCAATTTAAAGTTGTTATTTCTTGTCCTGTCTTCGGTGTAAATGGAGAACAAATCCTTTCCATCTTTTTTTCCTTCTTTTTTTTTTGGCATCTTCCAAATATTTGAAAATCATCAACATGCCCCCCCCCCCCTTCAATCTGCTTTCCTCTAAGCTAAACATACCTCGTGCATAGGACTTTCCTTGTATTCTAGACCCGTGATCATCTTTGTTGCTTTTTACTGGATCTGTTCATGTTTGACAGCATCCTTCTTGAAATGGGAAGCCCACAAATGAACACATACCTCTAAGCAGAATCTGATGTTGTCCAACCCCTTCTCCAAGGAAGGATGCCCTGTACCTTCAGCATTAAAGACTTATGCTTCTCCAGCAGGTTTTTTAAGACATCCAAGGGAAGATCCCATAGTCTCCCAAGTCAACCAATTCTCTTTTTCCTATTTGCCATTTTGTTATTGATGTATCATGTGATTGGATGATTGTTGTCACACCCAGTATGCTGCACAGCAAGGTTTCTGCTAGAGTTGAAATGGGTACCAAAAAAAGGTAAACCCATCTGTGACAACTTGGCGGTGATGGCATGGAGAATGTTGTCAGGATCAGGGCCCAGAAGTACAGAGTCATCCATGAATTAGTTCAAACAGTTTATTATCACTTTTAGTCTCCACCTCTTACCTCACTATGCTGGGTATGCAACCCCTCCTCCCCCCCTTAACTTACTAGCCCCAAGCACAACCGGGTAACAGTCCACTGACTTGCTTTCAGTAACAGTCTTTACCAAAGTCTTTCATCTTGCCCTCAAGCCTCTTTTCCTTCAGGAAAGCTTTTCTTTGTTCCAGGCTCCAAAGCAGCTTTAGTGCAGCTCTGTCTCCTTCAGAGTCCAACAGAGCAAACCTCCTTCTGTTACTGAGTCTAGGAGCAGACTGAAGCTTGGCTGCCCAGCACTTCTTTTATAGTTTGGTAGGCCCGCCCAGCTATTTCCTCTTCCTCTTGCTCATCTTCCAGCTGAGTTCCATTAGCCTCTTAACACTCAGTTAGTGGCTTGAAGGCCACATCCAGGCTTTCTTAAAGGAATACCAGCCGTACAAGGCTTCACTCTGTTACACCATCAAATTCACACTGAAAGGAAATGGTGGTTAATGTAATAATTGAAATTAGTTTGCATGTAATTCAGTAATCAGTTTAGTTATTTCATTTTGTTTTTTCAGTTTGCTTATTTTAGTCATTTCGATATTTCAGCTGCATCATTTTGGCAACATTTGCACTATTGCTTGTGCACAATTGCTGAATACAATGCAACCAAAATACCACTATCTTTTTTTTTGTAAAGCGTCAGGTACATCGCTGGCACTATAATAATAATAATAATAATAATAATAATAAATAATTAATTCAATTAATTAAATTAATTAAATTAATAAAATAACATGAGTGGAAAAAAGGAAGTAACAGAACAAAAAGGCAGAACACTTTTAAAAGTTTAACAGAGTGACCAAAAATACCTGGATATACACAGAGTCCCTATTTTGGCACAGATTTTGAGGGGGTACTTGAAGGCCACCTGAAAATGAACATAATACACAAGAACAGCAAGCTCACTACTTGTCTCTGCTCTTGTTTCAGCCCTATAACAGGCATGAGAAATGCAAGTCAATGGAACGGTCCCACTGATTCAGATTCATTCTAGTCTCAGCCATAGGGTATTTTCAGACATTACGAGATCACGCTCAACCACAGACAATGCCCTGTGGTGGGGAATGGTCCCATAATGTCTGTTTGAATCCCGCCAGACGTTCACCACAGTGAACCTCCGGCGGGAATCAAAATAACCATGCTTTTGGCTCTCGTCCGGGGACCATGGCCAAAAGCGTGGTTAGCTGAACCACGGCCCAGAATCGGTGGCCGGTAACATATGTTACCGGTGCCAATTCCGGGCCATGGCCTGGACCACGGGTTGGAATCAGATGCAGGAGCTGGATTGGATGCTGGATTGGAGGCTCCCCCCGCCCATCTCCCAAAGGGAGGGTGGCTGGAGGCACGGGGGGGGCAGGGCTTTGCGGTCACACGTTGTGCCACGCGTCCCCCTCCAGATTCCCCACTGGGATCAGCCGGCACGTCTGTTGGCTGTGACGGCAGGATTCCAGCGGGTGATCAAATGGGTGATTCCGTGACGGGGCAAAAGTCGCCCTGTCACGTCTGAAAATACCCATAATGACAGTACCCACTCAGTGGGGCTGATTCCATGGTCTACGCATACTGCGCACAACCCACACATACATAGGTGTGTGCAATTTTCATGCATGTCCATTGGGATTGCATTTTGCAGTGCAGAACCCACACAGAATCCCCGCAGAGGAGGGTTGGGATTGTTGCCAACATCAATGCAGTGCTCACATTGACTTCAGTGAATTCTCTAATGTGTACTATATGACAAGAAACCTGAGTCTGTTCAAGACAATGGGAGTTTTGTTTTGATGAGTGCTTGATTTGGTACCCATAGTGTAGACAGATGGGGAAACTGAAGGCTGACAGTAGCAAGATCTAAACCCCGGTGTTCTGTTTACTTTGTCTGGAGTTTCTAACTTTGTTTCTTTCACAAAACTAAAACACTCAGAGAAACTGAATGAAATTTATCATTCACTTTTACTTAAAATGTGAGCTACTATAAAATACAACACCATGACAAAGAAAGAAGGTACCTTGATAATGTTAAATATAATGTGTACACATAAATATAAAAGTAATATTCACAGTAGCTACTTATATTTAAAGTTCAATAAAATAAATATATCTATGACAGAACCTCAAGAGTTTTCATGGTACAAAATTTATTGCAGTTCCATGAAATAAACATAGAACACCTCGCAAGGAGAGACAGTCTCAGTAACTCTGCCGAGAAAGTCAATCTTCACAAGTAATAATCAACCTTTTATAACAAACTTGTATCTCAAGAATGCGTCAAGAACTATAAACAAAAGATTTTTTTATAGTTCACATCTCACGAATATCAAAACAATATTTCAGGTTTCTGAATTAACATAACTTCTGTCTTCCTTTTTCCATGTAAGGAGTGAGGCATCCTTGGTAAATAAACTATGGGTGATTTCAGACGTTATGCCACCACGGTCAACCATGGTGAATCCCCCTATGGGGACCATGATGGCATAACGTCTGTTGGGCCGAAAAGTGATTCCAACCAGATGTTCACCCCCGGCAGGAATCATTTTGCGGCCCAACATACGTGACGTTACCATGGTCAACCACAGCGGGATTCACTGTGGTTGACTGTGGTAACGTCACATCTGCTCCTGGACCACGGCCTGGAATCAGTGCCCGTGCCCACCACCAATTCCGTGCCATGGTCAAAACCCCATGGGCTAGGCGGGTCATGCAGCCACATTGGCCACTGTGGGAGGCCTTGGGAGCGTGGGGGGGCAGGGCTGTGCGGCCGCACATTGCACCACGCAACCCCGCCCCCTCCCCCGATTCCCCTCTGGAATCGACCGGCATGTCTTTGATGGGCCGTTTTGATTCTGGAGGGGAATCAAATGGTGATTCCATGCCAGGGCCAATGGGCGCCCTGGCATGTCTGAAATCACTCTATGTCCAAAAGTTACCTTTCACCCATTTATGACATAAAAAAGAATATATGAGGGCCTCTGGTGGCCATTCTTACTCATTACACCCACATCATTAAAATTCATAACATAATATATTTTAGAGGCTAAAATAAAAGTCTATAATGGGTAATACTGGCACTTTTAGATACTGTTTCAGGTATCCTAATTGGAACCAAAGTACCGATCAACTACTCGAAAAACCAAAATGCTGACAACTGGTATACAGAAATGCCAAATTTCCCCCCAAAATCCCAAAATATGGGACAAAATCTAGAACAAAATCAGGAGTTTGGTATACCGATTGTTGGTATTTTTGTATACCGGTTTTTGGTATTTCAGTTACTCGATCGAAAACTGGTTCAAGTACCAAAAAAGTACCTGAACTATTCAGTTCAATTTGGGTACCGGAAATGTGATGAGTATACCTGTTTTTGCGGGTACTCATTTCTGTTCTAATTAATATACTTAAATTAGTTTGATTTTAACTGGAATCAAATTTCACTTTCAATTACTTTAATTACTTCAGTTTCAAACCCAGTTAATCAAAGTTGAAGTCTGACTTTGTTTAAAATACAAACTAAGATAATTAGTCATTCAAGGTTCTCAATAGAAAACTAAATGCGAAGGGGAATAATAATTAAATAAACTCTTGAATTTGTCTAAAAAAATTGACGATATTCACAAAGTTGCAGGTGCATGTTTATGGAGGGAAGGAGCTATGATCACAAGGAGAGTAGAGGAAACACCAGTGAATGAACTGAACAGTCCATGGGAATGAGAAGCTAAGGAAAAACTAGACGAAGAGTAAGGTTTTTAGAAGGGATTTGAAGGATGAAAGGGAGAAGAACAAATGCACTCAGGGAGGGTGTTCTGGGTATAGGTGAAAGGGTTACGATGTTTCAGGGAGAAAAGACTTGGAGGCAGGTGAGGGTGGTGACAGAGGAGAAGAGAAACTCCTGGGCAATAATGTGGGAAATGAGTGCATAAAAATGGGGGAAGGTCATGAAGAGTCTTGAAGGTGAAGACAATAGGGATGTGCGAACAGAATGCGGTTCAGATGTTCAGACGTTCGGTTCAAAACCTAAATTCGGGTTCGGTTGTTTGGGTTGGCGGATTTCGGTTTGACCGAACTTGGCCGAACATTCAAAAATAGCATTATCGATACCGATTTTTTTTTCCCCCAGTATTCGTATCATTTGGCCCTGAAACAACCCATGGTCTCTACCCCTGGTGCCAGGAAGTCTGCTCCTCAGCTGCCTCCCCCTTACAGTCACATTTTTCCCACCCAAAGTCACGTTTTTCCCACCCCCAATCTCATCTGAACTCACCCGAATATGACTAAACTGTTCGACCATTTTTGAGTTTGGTTCGGACGTTCGGTTTGAACATCCGAACAGACCAAGTTCAGTCCAAACTCCGAACATCCGAACCACGTTCGCACATCCCTATAAGACAAGAAATATTTACAGAATTTGTAGCAGGAGAGGGAGTCAATGGAGGGAGGAGAGTAGGAGGGCTGAACATGATCAAAGCAGAAGGCAAGGTGGATGTTCTTGGCAGCAGAGAGTAGAACAGAAGTGGGCAAGTAATAGCAAGATTTGAAGGTTGAGAGGAGGCAGAACAAATGCGTTCAGGGAGGGTGTAGCCATTAGGGATGTGTGAACGTAGTTCAGACGTTCGGTGTTTGGCCCGAACTCAGCTCATTCGGATGACCGAACTGAACGTTCAAACCCAACGCCCGAAGCCGTGTTCGTGTGAGTTCAGATGAGTTTGGGCGGGAAAAAACACTGAGTGGCAGGCCCAGGGAGGGGGTGGGGCAGATGAGGAGCATACTTCCTGGTGCCAGGGGCAGAGAGGCTTGGACTAGCAGCCAGCCTGCCCAATCACCATCCCTCTTTACCTCAGACCATTGACTTCGCAGTCTAAGATTGGCCACGGGCTAGGCTGCACAGAGCCAGTGGGACTTGTGGTAAGGCGGGCGCAGCAAGTAACAAAAGTCTTTGCCCTCTAGGGATGGGTGAGCAGAACCAAGTTCAGAAATTTGGTTCGGAAGTTTGGTTCAGTTGACCGAACTATTAGAGTTCGATTTGAACTCCGAACTTCAGAACAAAGTTCGGAAATTCAAACCACATTGAATTAAATGGAATATTATCTTTTAGGGATGGTCAAAAAGATCCGAGTCTAGAAATTTGGTTCAGTTCGGTTTGACAATCGAGTTCGGTTCGGAAGTTCAGTTTGGTTGACCAAACTGGTCGAGTTCGGGCCGAACTCCAAACTTCCGAACCGCGTTCGCCCATCCCTATTGCCCTCCCCACTTCCAACTCCTTCTGAGCTAGCCACTGATCCTATCAGCAGACATTTTCAGAAGTCTCCCTCTCCCAGCAGTTTCTGTCCATTGCTATCCTGTCAATTGCTATCCTCCTCTTTTTTCATCAATTTCCACACATTTACCTCCATAGTTTCATTTATTTAGATTAGATTAGATAGATTTAGGGCTTATTTTTATTTTTTACCCCTCCCTGTGTTCTTTTTCCCTACCCTTCATTGAATCCTTCCCTTCTCCCTGTGTATACTCCATCCCTGATTCCCTTCCCCTGTTTTTGGATTTATTTAGAGTAGCATTAGATTGATTTAGGTTTCATTTCAGTTTTGTACCCCTCCCTGTGTTGTTTTGTGTGAGCTGTCTGTGCCCCCCCCACCCCCGTATGATTCAGTTTTAATATTTTATAGTGTGTTTGTAGCACTAGGCCTTTGTAGATATTAGATAATATTCCATTTAGTTCCATAGGTTTTAGAATAGTTAATAGCAGTTAGAGCTAGTGTAGATATATATAATATTATATTACAAATTTGAATGAATAAATTAAAAAATATATAAAATCTTACTGTACATTCTTTGGGTGGGAGAAATGGATAAGGGAAGCAGGAGAGGCTGGTCTGCTGCCCGTCAGGTGGTCAATGGGGCACGTGGCAGAGGTAGCGGGGTCATGCCAGTGGAGTGGTAGCAGGCATCATCAGCGGCCTGAGCCCATCACCATGCCCCAAACTGTACAGGCCTGATTTTGGCAGTCATGCTTCCGAGGCTCCCAGCAGTGGCACTAGGGGTTTAGTTTGGCGGCGCTTCCTGCCAGCGTCCTCCACTTGTACACATGGCACTGAAAGGTCAGCACACCAGGAGGCTGCGGCTGTCTCTGCTGCAGCTGCAAGAGCAGGTGCAGGTGCTTTGGGGTCGGATGTTCATCCAGGGCCACCAATGTCCCCGCCCCCCATTGTTGAGGTGATCCCCAGCAGTCCAGGGCTGGTGCATCCCACCCCAGCTGCTAGAGGCGGGCCCAATCCCCGAACAATGTCAGCAGGGATAGGAGCAGAAGAAGCAGCAGCAGCAGAATCTATAGTGGACACAGGGAGAGTGGCAGCAGTATGGTGGGGAGTTCATCAGCCTCAGGGTACCAGTACTCCCCTTCGCAGGACATCACTCAGATTGGGGACAGCAAGGCAGACATTAGTCCTGCAGAGGAGATGTCATGTGCTGAGGCGATGGCTGTCCCTCCGAGAGCTGTGTCGCAACCAGGTTCTGTCCCTCCCAGCAGAGCTGGCAGTGGTGCATCACCCAGTGTGGGCCAGAACGCATGAGGAGAAAAACAATTCATTGTCTGGGCGCATTTTAAGTTGGTGCAGGCGGATGATCCCATGGAGGTGCAGTGCACTTTGTGCCAGAAGTTGGTGAAGCGTGGGCAGGTGCTCACCAACCTTGGCACAACTGCCATGGCGAGGCACCTGAAGGGATGCCACAGCACTGTGCTGCTAAGTGGGCAGGCAGGTGTAGTGGACGCCAGCGAGTTCCTGACTGCAGCGGCCAGTCGTCTTCCTCCATCAGTGGGCAAGCGTCCTGCTCTAACAGCTACCTCTAGCAGCAGGAGCAGTATTGATGCTAGGGGGGAGCAGAAGCAGCTCGTGTGTGCAGGGCACTCTGGTGAGCATGGACTCGTGCACAACAGGGCAGGAAGTGTGGCTGAGGGCAGTGGTGGAGGTGGTGCCTTGGTAGAGTTAAGTGAGGGAGCCTGCAGGGGGAACATCTTGACCTGCCCACCTACCTGCTTGTTGCTGCTGCGGGGGGGCTCTGGAGCTCCGCTCGCCTTGCCGCTGCCGCCGCCGCTGCCTCTGCCGAAGTCCCGCTGCTGGGGCCGCCACCACCGCTTGTCATCCCCGCCTGACACCTGCGGGGAGAAGACCATCAGACGGTGAGGTTGGGGGCTAGGGGGGGGAACACAGAGGGCAGCCACGTGGGCTGTCCTGACCCCTCCCCCCCACCCGGAAGTAGCGGGGGCATAAAGCCCCAGGGACAGCGGCGGAGCCACAGGAGCCTGCAGGGGGAACATCTTGACCTGCCCACCTACCTGCTTGTTGCTGCTGCGGGGGGGCTCTGGAGCTCCGCTCGCCTTGCCGCTGCCG
>QEPC01009343.1:3094935-3112169 GCA_003113815.1 Sphenodon punctatus | reverse complement strand
TAACCTCCACCCCAGGGATCGCCCTACCTGGTGGTGCCGGGGCTCCAGCCCTGGGTTCAGCAGTGGCGGGTCCGGCGGCGGGTCCAGAGGTGGCAGTGCTCCAGAGCGCTTCAGGCCGCTACTTGGCCTTCCAGGTCAAACTGCCTCCACCGGACTCACCGCTGCTGCCATTGCCACTGCCAGACCTGGAGCCCAACCTACATGGTGGTGTCGGGGCTCTGGCCCTGGGTCCAGCAGTGGCAGTGACATTGGGTCCAGTGGCGGCAGTGCTCCTGAGCACTTAGGCCACTACTAGGCCTTCCAGTTTGCCCCGGAAGACCTAGTTGTGGCCTGAAGTGCTCTGGAGCACCGCTGCCTCTGGACCTGCCTCCAAACCCCACCTCCGCTGGACCCGGGACCCCAGCACCACCAGGTAGGGTGATCCCTGGGGCGGGGGGGGGGTTAACTTTTTTTTTTAATGAAGCTGAACAGGGTTGGCGGGAGAGGTGCTCCACGGCACCCCTTCCATCTGCACAGCTTGGATGAGGGAGGGGGAAGGAAAACCGTAGCCCCCCGCCCAAACGGGTTTAGCCACCACAAACCCATTTGGGCTGAACAGGCCGAACCGAACGGTTTCGGTTCGACCGAACCCCGAACGGGCCGAACACTCACACACACACACACACACACACACACACACACACACACACACACACACACACACACAGTGTTTCCACATCTCTCTACTGGGGGCCAAGTTTGTGGAGCAGTTTTTGTTCCTTAAGGTGAACCTTCTGCTTCCTGTCTGCCTGTCCACCCAGGTTTCCAAGATCAAGCCCTGCCTCAGCCAGGCTTCCCATGCTCATGCCACGCTGCCTGTCTGCCCTCCCGCCCAGGTGGCCAAGATCAAACCCTACCTCAGTCTGGCTTCTGCTCATGCCACGCTGTCTGTCTGCCCACCTGCCCAGATGGCCAAGATCAAACCCTGCCTCAGACTGCCTTCCCATGATAATGCCAAAGTGCCTGTTTGCCCACCCTGTGGGCAAAGCTGAAGCCCTGCCCCAGCCTGCTTACCTCTCATGTCAAGGTGCCTGTTTGCCTGCCCTGGCAACCTTGGGTGATGTGCCCCACTGGCCTAGTAATCCCGCTGCTGCTGTCTGCTGGTTCATGGGTGCTCTGCCCTGGCAAATCCAAATGTGTCAATGCTGCCTCTACTGTCTCTGCCACGGGTTCTGAGACCGGGCAATCCAATTGCTCCTGCTGCTGCTGCTGCTGCTGCTGCTGTAAATGCTGCTGCTGCTGCTGTAAATGCTGCCTCTGCTGTCTGTGCCATAGGTTCTGTGCCCTGGAAATCCAGTGACCGCTGCTGCTGCCAATGCTGCCTCTGCTGTCTGTGCCATGGGTTCTGTCCCCCGGAAATTCAATGTCAGCTGTTGCTGCCACTAATGCCTCTTCTGTCTATGTCACGGGTTCTTTGCCCCGGATATCCAGTGTCAGCTCCTTCTGCCAATGCTGCCTCTGCTGTCTGTACCATGGGTTCTGTGCCCCAGAAATCCAATGGCTGCTGCTGCTGCCGCCAATGCTGCCTCGGCTGTCTGTGCCATGGGTTCTGTGCCCCGGCAATCCAATGTCAGCTGCTGCTTCCACTACTGCCTCTTCTGTCTATGTCACGGGTTCTTTGCCCCGGATATCCAGTGTCAGCTCCTTCTGCCAATGCTGCCTCTGCTGTCTGTGCCATGGGTTCTGTGCCCTGGAAATCCAGTGTCGGCTGCTGCTGCCAATGCTGCCTCTGCTGTCTGTGCCATGGGTTCTGTCCCCCGGAAATTCAATGTCAGCTGTTGCTGCCACTAATGCCTCTGCTGTCTATGTCATGGGTTCTGTGCCCCGGATATCCAGTGTCAGCTCCTTCTGCCAATGCTGCCTCTGCTGTCTGTACCATGGGTTCTGTGCCCCAGAAATCCAATGGCTGCTGCTGCTGCCGCCAATGCTGCCTCGGCTGTCTGTGCCATGGGTTCTGTGCCCCAGCAATCCAATGTCCACTGCTACTGCCTCTGCTGTGCCACGGGTACTCTGGCCCGGCAATCTAATATCTGCTGCTACTGGGTGGCCATGTAATTTACCACGGGGAAAGTCTTGACCAATCGCAGAATAGCTCATTCATATTCGGAGACTAGGATGCAAGCCTGCAATGCCCAGTCAAGCAAGGGTGCCAGCTCCAAGCCCTGATCGGGCCTCTGCCATGGCTCCACCAATGCCAATGAGCCTGCAATGCCCAGCCAAGCAGTGGTGCCAGCCACTCCAGCCCCAGGACCCACCATCAGAGTTCTGGGGCCTACGTTCCAGACAGGGAGGGCTGTCTTTCCCCTTGTTTGCAAGTGTACCACATTGAGGCCAACCAGCCTGCAATGCCCGGCCAAGCAGAGGTGCCAGCCACTGAGCACTGTCCGGGCCTTTGCCGCTGATCCACCGATGCCAGCCACACTTCCATGCCCAGTCGAACAGGAGTGCCAACCACTCAAGCCACAAGACCCACCATCAGGGTTCTGGGGTCATCATTCCACTCATGAGGAGTCATCATTCCACTTCATCTAGAAGCTGCCACTCTAGTCCCATGAGACCCACCATCAGGGTTCTGGGGTCATCATTACACTCACAGGGAGCTGTCATTCCATGGCATCAAGAAGCAGCCAGACGCTCCAGCCCCAGGACCCACCATCAGCATTCTGGGGCCTATGGTACAGGCACGGGGGGCTGTCCTTCCACACCATCTAGAAGCTGCAACTCTAGTCCCAAGAGACCCACAATGGGGCCATCATTCCTCTCATGGGGAGCTGTCATTCCATGGCATCAAGAAGCAGCCAGCCACTCCAGCCCCAGGACCCACCATCAGGGTTCTGGGGCCTATGTTCCAGGAAGGGAAACTTTCTGTGCAACTGCCCCACCGATACCTGGCAGCTTGAAATGCCCAGCCAATCAGGGGTGCCAGCCACCAAGCCCTTGCTGGGCTTCTGCTGCTGCTCCACTGATGCCAGCCTGCAATGCCTGGCCACGTAGGGGTGCTGGCTATCAAGCCCTGGCCAGGCCTCTGCTGCCACTCCACCAATGCCAGTCTGAAATTCCCTGCCCCCTATGGGTGCCAGCCACAAAGCCCCAAGCCTTCCCAGCCTCTGCTGCTGCTGCTGCTTCAGCTTCCGCCATCATTGCTGCTGCCACCGTTGGGTCTCAGATGGCCAGCCCTGGTGCCACAAGCACCCCCAGGTGCCAAGCACTAAGCCTGCCTTTCTGGGCAACTTGGGGTGCCAAGCGCCAAGCCTTCTATGCTTCTGCTGCTGAGTCTCAGATGGCCTGCCAGCCCTGGTGCCATGGGCTCCCCCCAGGGGCCAAGTGCTGAGCCTGCCTGCCTGGGCAACCCGGGGTGCCAAGCGCTAAGCCTTCCTGGTCTTTGCTGTTGCTGCTTCTGGGTCTCTGATGGTCTACCATGCTGCCACGGGACCCCCTGGGGGTCCCTGAAGTGCCCCAATCCTCCCGTCAGTGCTGAACTCAGATGAACATTCGGGGGGGGAAACTCTGCCAGACTGAACCCAGTAACCCAAACTAAAGTTTTAATCTGAATGGCTGAACATCCAAACTCCATCCTGTTCGCACATCCCTAGTAGGTATAGCTGAAAGCGAGAGGCTAGTGATGAGGTTGCTTGCAGCAGTCAAGGTGAGAGATTATTAGAGCTTGGACTAGGGTTTGGAAGTGGAAACAGTATGAAGGGGTCAGATTTTAGCAACATTATGCAGAGAGAAATAGGATGGATCTGAGGTGCAAAGGAAATGGAGGAGTCAAAGATGAACCCCAGCCTACCTGGCTCAGATACAAGCTGAATGGTGACAGAGTCAATTAAAATTGAGAGGGAAGAGGAAAAGAGGGGCTTTGGGGTGGTGGTAAGATCTTGATACAAATTGGAATGCCAGATGTAATAGAGTGGGGTCACCGGAACTGAGCCCACAGCAGGTGCTCTACAGCCTTGCTTGTGCTAAATAGAAGCCATGCACTGTTTTTGAGAAGGACAGCAGCCAAGTGGACTGGAACTGACTCAGCATTTAGCTGAACTAGCCCTCAGTGTATGAAAACTGTTGGAGAATGCAGATGGGCTGCTAGGCTCTCCAAGTAAGAAGCAGAACTGAGTTACTTGTGGGCAGGATGGAGGCTCACACTCCCAACCAAGGACCAGGAAGTTGAAAATCTTGAAGCAAACGCTAGACTCAGGACTTCCAGGTGGGATCCTTCATATATATATATATATATATATATATATACTGACTGCAAAGGATTTCTATAAGGACTAAGACAAGACTGCATGTTTATGTAGGTTTATGTAGCCGTAGCGCCGAGTTAAGTCACCCAAGTCATCATTAATATCAAATCCTTCAGCAGCTACACCAGGTATTACAGCTTACCATGTACCACATTACCGCACAACTGGACCAGTCCAGATAGAGAGGTGGGGGAGGGGGATCAAATGGTAATTATACAGTAATGTGGTAAATGGTAATCCAATTAACCAGAAAAACCCCATGTGCTAAATCAGATACTATTGAGATCTGACTGGATATTGGATACCACAGACAATGTTATGAAATCCTTACAGATACCAGATAGTAGTAGCTACTCATTTCTGCTCTAGTCCTGGGAATGCAAAGGTGTTACTGGAACAGCCCTGCTCCAACGCACCACCTGCCCCCTTGGCCCCATTCCTTCTTGCCTCCTAACCGCGATTGCCCCACCATTGCGCCTTCTGTGCTGCACATCATCAATCTCTCCCTCTCTACTGGGTCATTTCCATTGGCCTTCAAACACGTCACTGTCTCCCCTATCCTTAAGAAGGCCACTCTTGACCCCCTCCAACCCTTCCAGCTATTGCCCCATTTTGCTCCTACCCTTCACTTCCAAGATCCTGTAGCAGACTGTCTGCACATGAGGTCTTGATTTCCCCTTTTCTAATTCCTCCCTCTCCACTCGACTGAGACTTCCCTCAACAAAATCGCCAAGTCTAAGTGCTTCTAGCTAAGTCTAAGTGCCTCTACTCCAGTTTTGCCCTCTCTGTCACTTTTGACACTGTCAACCATGGCCTCCCCTTGGATTTGCTACGCTCCCTTGGTTTCCAGAGCTCTGTTTTAGACTGGTTTTCTTTGTATCTCTAGAACCTCTCCTTCATCATTTCTCTTGCTAGTAACTCCTCTACGTTGCTTCCCCTCTCTGTGGGAGTTCCCCAAGTGACTGCCCTTGGCTCTCTTCTCTTCTCCATTTACAGTCTTTCTCTGGTAAACTTATTGAATCTCGGCTTCCAGTTTCACCTGTATGCTGATGTCACACAGCTCTATCTCTCCACTCCTGTGCACTCTACCTCCATCCAGTCTCTTATTGCTGACTGTCTCTCTGACATCCCTGCCTGGATGTCTCACTGCCAACTCAGACTTAATATGGCCAAGACCTAACTCTTCATATCCCCCCTGAAAATGTTCCCCTCCTACTTCCCTCTCAGTTTCCACTGAGGGTGTCACCATCCAGCTGGTCCCTCAGGTGTGTAGCCTGGGATTCATTTTTGTCTTCTCCCTCTCGTATATGCCTCAGATCCAGGCTGTTGATAAATCCTGTTGGTCCACTCTGTATAATATTGCTAAAGTCTGGCCCTGCCTTACTGTTTCCACTGCAAAAACCCTAGTCCATGCTCTTGTCATCTCTTGCCTTGACTATGATAACTTCCTCCTTACTGGTCTCCCCTGCTCTGTTCTTGCCCCCTCATCTCCATTCAATGCTCTGCTGCCAAAGAAATTCACCTTGCCCTTTGCTTTGACCATGTTCAGCCCCTCCTTTCTGGCTTACACTGGCTTCCTCTATGTGAATGTATTCAACACAAGCTCCTGCTTTTAACTTTCAAGGCTCTCCATGGCCTTCCTTCCCCATATCTCTCCACTCTTGTATCCTGTTATATTACTGCCCCGGGAACTTTGCTCCTTCTTGGCCCTCACCCTCGCCTGCTTTCAACGCCCTTGTTTCTCTAAACATCTTTGACCTTTCTCTCTTGCTGCCGCCCATGTCTGGAACTCCTTCCCTGGATACATTTGTTCTATTCCCTCCTTCCCAATTTTCAAATCCCTCCTGAAAACCTACCTCTTCCACCAGGCTTTCCCTGGCTCGTTATGGGTGAAATTGCATCCTCTCCTCACCACACTCAGAATTTATTCCCAGTAACTAAGCTACTAAGTTAGTTCCATGTAACTAAGCTAAGCATGTGCACCTGCAACTACTCATGAATGTATCCTTGTGTCTCCCGATGTTCCACCTCTTCCTTGTCTCTTCCTCCCTTGTCTCTCTTAGATTATAAACCCCTTGGGGTAAGGACCTGTCTATAACTGTTGATTGTACAGTGCCAGGTAAATCACTGGTGCTATAATAAATAATAATAATAATAATAATAATAATAATAATACTTGGCCACTGAAAAATATTTGGCTTAATTTCTAGCTCAGGGTGTCCTTAGTCTCGCTAGCCCATTCTCTTTTCCTTTTCTCTCTCCCCATTTCCTCTCAACATAGCTTTTTTAATATCTGCATTCCAATCCACCCTCCTTCATTATTACTCTCATCATTCTGGTTAACATTCCCACTCACATTGCTAATGAAATCAACCCCCTTCCCCATCAGCTCTGTGCAAATCATTGTATCGCTAACGTACTGACCTTCAGCCTATATGATGGATGTAATAATCTTCCAAACCCTTCCTGGCAAAGTCTGTCTCTTGCCCCGCCTCTCCTTCCAGTCGGCATGTGCTATAATTGCTGCAGTCTCAAACTCACCCTTTCCCATTGTCTTTAGTTCTGCTCTCATTGCCACTGAAAGTTTAATTCCTTTCCCAGTCCCCACTGTTTCCCTGCTCTCCTCTTCATGGGTAGAGCTGAAATGGGTACTTATTTTAGTTTCCGCAGGTAATACCCACATTTTCAAGTACTGCATCAGTTACCCAACAGGTTACCTGGATACCCCCCAGAATAGTAACTTCTGGTACCATTTTTTCCTTATTTTCCTGATTACCAATCTGTATTGATAATGGAAAACCATTGGGTTTAAAAAAAACCAAATTGGGATAGAAATAAAAAAAGGAATATTGGGGCAGAAGTTGACCTTCCAGGACTGGAAGTTGACTTTCTGGAAGAGAAAATCAATAAATAGGTGTCAGAAGTCAAAATATCAGTACAGAAGTCAAAAAATTGATACTAGAAGTCAGTATTCTGGGACCAGAAGTTGACATTCTGGGACTTCAGGTACCTGAATTGGGTCACAATTGGGAACAGATTGGTACCCGATGTTGTCGGGTCGATTCAGGTACTGGACGTTTGTCGGGTATGCCTGTTTTTGTGGGTACTCATTTCACCTCCATTCATGGGCCATATTTATTATAGAATACTGGAAAGACTAATTAACCAAGATCTTATGCTTGTTGATGATCAGAGAAGCCTCATTCTTGGACCCTGCAAAATCAGGAAAAGCCATTGGTTGAAAAAGAAGCCTGGAACCAATCTTTTCCTCCCTTTATTCTTCTTTCTCTCTGTTTCCCTCTCCTTTTCAATAATTTAATTTCCCCTCATTTCCCCACTTTTTTTCCATAATTTAATTTACAGCATAATTTCAGATTCCTGCTCCAAACTGGAGTAACCTCTGTTTTAAAATTATTATTATTTTTTATCCTGCCGGGGCTTCTATATCTACTTCCTTTTTCTTTACTTGAAATCTCAAGTCACTTTGTTTCCTTGAATACAACAGGAGGATACATCTCACTTGGTGATGTATTGAAACATATTTTCAATGCGTGGAGCCGGGAAGCAGAGGATAATGCTTTAATCCAGCATTTTGGAAGCAGAAGGGAACATGAATGATGCAGAATGAAGATCAGGACGTGGGATTAGAGCTGAATCCAAATTTACCAGCATCCTCCCTCTGTCTTATGCTATGTTCCCCTTTCCCTTTTCTCTCCTAGATTATAAATCCCTAGGAAAGGAACTTGTCTCTAATTAATGAGTGTTCAGTGCCAAGTACATTGCTGGCACTAAATACTAGGGGTGGGACTTGGTTGAAAATATCGGATTCTGGTTTTATCAGATACCAGTTCTCGGATTATCGGGTTAAACTGGTATTACCGGTATTGGATTTCTTTCCCATTGAAATCAATGGGGAATTTTTCCCATTGAAATAAATGGGAGTACCTGTACTAAAGACAACATGTCTCTTGTAAAGATTCAGTGACAGATTCACTTCTTTCCTTAACTGCTAACCACCAGACTACAGTAACCCCAGCAGCCCCCAGAAGCTCCCAGTAGCCCCCACTACTACTTTTTTTCCCCTTTAAAAATAGAGGATTTTCCCACAGCATTCAAAATCATCATCAAATCAAATCAATAAGAAATCAGATCATAGAAACTGCCAGTGGCAGAAACTTGCACAGTGGCATGTCAGTCAAGCACGCAGTTTAGTTTGCAAGTGAGTGATGATGCCGAGTAAACAACCAACTGTATACTACCAATCCGTATCAGCAACAAGCCACCACCAGCCAGTGGCACAGTGCCACTTTAAATTTGTTTGCCAAATTTGATGCTAGGGATGGGCGAACACAGTTCGGATGTTCAGAGTTCGGACCGAACTCGGACGTCCGCCGAACATCCGAACTGAACTCGAACATGGCTGAACAGTTCGGTCATGTTTGGGTGAGTTCGGATGAATTCAGGGGGGCGGGAAAAACGTGACTTAGGTGGGGAAAATGTGACTGGAGGGGGGGGGGCAGCTGAGGAGCAAACTTCCTGGCCCCAGGGGTGAAGACCAGGGGTCATTTCAGGGTCAAATGATACTGATACATAAAAAATAATATTTAAATTCTGAATCGGTATCAGTAGCGCTATTTTCGAATGTTCAGCCAGGCTTAGCCAAACCGAACTCCGCCGACCCAAACAACTGAACCCGAGCTCGGGTTTTGAACTGAACAACCGAACGTCCGAACATCCGAACCCCATTCTGTTCACCCATCTGTATTTGACACGCAACAATTTTAAAACTTTTTTTCAGAGCATACAAAAGTAAGACAGAACCAAACAAGACGAGCAATTTATTATTATTATTATTATTATTAACAAACATTTATATAGCGCCAGCAGTGTACCTGGCACTTTACAAAGTAATAAAATAGACACGGTCCCTGCCCCTAGGGCTTACAATCTGAGAGACAGGAGCTGGGGGAGAGACTTAGGAAGGGGAACAGAGGGAGAGAAAAGGGGTCTAACATTCATGAAGATGCGAGGTCTCAAGTGCACGTACTTGGCTTGGTTACAATTGCTCTGTCAACTGCCAGGGGATACTCATGCGATGCCATACCTCCATATTGCCAATGCCAACATCATTGGGAAACATCCAAAATTCTGTGCAACCCCCAACTAGATTCAAAACCTATTCTGTCCCGCTCTCTGGGATCCCCATGATGATCCACATACTTTACCAACAGTGTTTAAATAAATATTTAATCATAGCCAAATCCATTACTACCCCTAAAACGATCTCCCCCCTATATCAAATAGTGCCAAAAACTAACTGTTTTTTTTGTTTTTGCCATTTTGGTGTCCCAAGATCCCCTCAAATCACCCACAACCACATATTGGCAATGCCAACAGTTCCAATGCCAACACAATGAACACAGTGTCACTTAATCCCAAATTTAGTGAGACCCACAAATAAACCCTCTCTCTCCCCAATTGATCATAACCCCAACCATGGGAACAGGCAGTGGATGGGACCCCCAGTAAGAGGCTCTCCATCCCCCCTGAGACAGGGCCTAAACCAGCAGCCCAGGAAGTGTAGTTCACAGAGTTAACATTGGAGGAAGGGAGATTAACCCTGAAGTACTCCTTGCAGTTGTGTTAAGCCCTGCTACTGGGGGGATAGAGAGCCTTCTGTGGTCCCATGCACTCTCTTTCCCCCAACCAGACCCAAAAAGTAGTTCACATTGCCATCACCTACCTTTATCCTGAGCCTATGAAATCCTTTATTTTCATGCCCTCCTTGCCCAACTGTAGTCTTCCGAAGGTGTAAGCTTCGGGACACAAGCCTTCCTTCAGGCTTGGAGAACTGGGAGGACTGAGGGTGTTTTCAGATGTTACGGGGCCGCTTGGCCCCATACTGAAAACAACCAAATCATCCCCTGCCGGGATGACCCCGTCACGCCGTATCAGACGTGCCGGGGGATCCCAGCAGGGAATCTGGGAGGGGGCGGGCCCACGCAGCGCAATGTGTGGCCACACGACCCTGCCCCCTCCACGCTCCCTGACGTCTGCCTCTGGGGAGACGGGCGGGCAGCGGGGCCAATGCGGCCACAGCATCTGGCTGAAATCGCCACAGCCCGGGATCCCGCTGGTGATTTTTTTTTGGTCCCCACCGGGGATCACTTTCACCACGCTTCCCAGGACATTCCCATGGCTAGCCTGTGAAGCATGGTTGAAAATGACCCCGTATGGGTATTGACCGTGGCGAACATCTGGCGGCCGCCAAACAGACGTTCGAGGCACAGTGACCACAGGTGGGTATTCACCGTGCTTCACTGTGATCTTGTAACATCTGAAAATACCCAGTGTTAGCTCCCAGTCCTGTCATGACAAGCCAAATCAGAAGAGATGAAAGGGAAGAGAAGAACAGAGGAAAAATAGGAGGGAAAGGGTTTTCTTTGGTTTACGAGAAGAGGAAGGAAAAGATGGGTTTTCAGCGGGCAACAGGGGAAAGGGGACTCCATTGTTGTTGTCTGAAGCTTTCTCTTCTGCCTGGATTTTTCTGCTTCCTGCAATGTCCACAGGGAGAGTGATGCAAGGGGTGGAATCTGATGAGATCTCGAAGGGAAAAGAAAACAAAAACAGTAAGTTAGGTGTTACTGCTGCTGAGATATTTGAATTTTATTTTGGACACAAAGAATGAAGATCTAATTATTTAGCCCCTTTCTGGATCTGTCTCCAAATAGGAGGTTCCAGATCCTTCCAATCCCCATGGGGGTAAATTTGGGTTTTAAGATATTTTTAATATACTGTTGCTTTTTTAGTGTTTTTATTGTATTTTTTATGTATCTTTTGTTATTGTACGCCACCCCGAGATGCCGTAGGCATGAGTGGGGTGGCTAATGAATATAAAGAAATAATAAAAATAGAATAAAATAATGTCATCATTTACCTAATGTTATCCGACCAGAGCACTCTTTTTTCATGATCTCTTCTGGACTGCCTGTAGCTTTCCATGGTCTAGGCTCCAGACACAGAGGGCCTAGTGACTTCAGAGGCTCAGCAGAAACATCCACTAAAGTAAAAAAAAAACTAATGCGTCTTGAAGCGCACTAGTGGGGGGTTACTGGGAGTAAAATCTTGCATTCTTCTGTTGCCATTGAGGTTCAGGACCATTGGTGTGACCATTCCATGTCATTGTTGAAGTATGAACTTCAGTTCTGGAGGCCTTCAAATGCAGTGGGATATCAAGTCACAGTAGGCCAACCTCTACAACCACACTGTAGACCGATGTCCCACCACAACTGGAGGTGCAGTGGGGGTTAGTGGGGGATATTGCACTCCATTGCAGATGAGGTCCCACAGCTGGGGTTCTGGAGGCCTCTAGACAGAAACAGAAGGACTGCAGGCTATGGAATTATTTTCATTACAGAAGCCCATTGGAGCCTGCAGTCCCACCGCGCCTGGAGGTGAAGTGGTGGTGGGGACTCATCAGATGACTGAAGGGGCTTAGGCTGGAGTTTAGGGGGGAGAGGCAGATTGAGATTGTGGGAATGCCCCCACTCCCAAACAGAGTTTCTGCTCTCCCAATGCCCTCTGCATCTCTTCTTGGGGGTTGGGGCGGGCAAGGTTTTGCACAGTTTTGTGTGTGTATGGGGGGGGGGTGTCGTTCCACTCCAGTGTGTGTGTATGGGAGTGTGGCTGGTTTGGGAAAGGTCCTGATGGGGCACTCTGCTCTGTGTATGGGAGGGGGGCTGGGGTTGAAAGGGACCTGCTGGGGCACTCCACTCCAGTGTAGTGTGGAACGGACCCCGCTGGGGCATTCCACTCCAGTGTGTGCGTGTGGGAGGAGGGCTGGTTTGCAAAAGGCCCTGCTGTGGTGCTCTGCTCTATGTATGGGAGGGGGGCTGTGGTGGAAAGGGCCTGCTGGGGTGCTCCACTCCAGTGTGGCATGGAGAGTCTGAGGTGGAAATCCCGAGCCTCCCCTGACCCCCACCCTCCTCCTCAAACACAGGGCTCCCCTCCTTCACCACCTCATGCTCCTCCCAAGAGTCTGGGGTGATGACCCCGAGCCTCCACTGAACCCCACTCTCCTCCTCACACATACATATTTGCACTGTGGGGGGGAATGCACAGCCCAAATATGTGCGGGTGTTAGCCGGTCCGAAAGCTCTCCCCTCCCCCCCAGCGTGGCTTTGCCAGCAAAGCCGCACAGAGGGGCCTTTCAAACCAGCCGATACCCACACATAATCAGACTGTGCATTCCCCCAGCAGTCCAAATATGCATGAGGGGGGCATGTCTGAAAGTGGCCTCACCATCTACCACATTCATCCCAGTAATGCACATGCACAAAATGGCCACCGGTTACCAAAATGAGAGAGGCACTCCTGGTGCCATCTTGGAAGAGGGCTGTGCATGTGTAGAACAGCTCTAGTGGCCATTGTACACCTTCAAATTTCCAGGGCAAAAATGGTAAACAGTAAGTGGTACATGGTAAATCAATATGCGGTACATGGTAAATCACAGTAAACAGTAAATTACGGTAAATGGTAAATTGAGACATATTCTCGACCGAGGCCTTGAAGCATTACTGAAATTGGTATGCTTGTGAGATTTTCACAAGAAAAAAATTGATTCTTCTTATTTCAAGCCCTAATAGTTCCAAATACACACAATTTTTTCTTCTCTCAGAGGTTTCAGGTCTCTGTCCAGAGGCTTCCACCCTGGGCACTCCCCCAGTCCAGGTCTTTGATCTAGCCAGGTTCAGCTTTGTGACAACACAATGTTCTGCAAGACATATGGTTACATCAGCTCCGCCCACTCTGACATGATCCAGCCCCCTCCAGGTGAAAGCCCGGATGGAGGTGATAACCTTATCTGAAGGAACGTTCAGGCAATAGAATATGTTGCTAACGGAAACTGTTGAATGTCCTTCACTGGAAGTTTTGGAGATGAGGTTGGACAAATGGGATGGATGCAGTATCATAAATCCTGTTTTAGTGCAGGTTATTGGACTAGATGTCCCTAGATGTTCAGTTCTACTATGGTATGAATGCATGCATAAATCTTGACCTTAGCTTGAAGAACAAAACAGCAAGGGAACAATTTCAAGTGGTCTTAGCCCAGAAGGGTCACATGGCATGGTCATAAATGATGAGTTTGGGGCGGAAACACTACCCCCTTATTTCTTCTTCCCATGATGCAATATACTCTTCGGAGAAAGTTTAAGTCAATCACTTCCTCATGGCTGCCGGCACACTGCCAAATGAGACAACTCGGATGGGTTTAAATGGTCGCACTCTTTATTCAGATTGAATTGCTTTCTGATAAGTAATCGGTGGGGTAATCACCTATGCAATTGGGTCCAGTACCACAAATAACATGACTAACTTAACATCAGGAATTGGTCCAATATACCCTCGGGTACCAATTCCTATTAACCCAAACATCTCCCCCTCTCCTCTGCAAGCTGGGAGGAGGGGGGGCAAGGCCCTTCTGGGCCAGAGGAAGGCGGGAGGTGCCCACAGGCTGGGGACAATATCTGTCCCTACTACCCTCGTGGGCCACCCCTCCCAGTGCTGCTGACCCCACCGCTTGCGGTACCCTGCTTTTGCAGCAGGTGTCACCTCCCCATCTCTTATGGAGATGCCTTATCATCTATGTTTTATTCTAACTATGTGCGGTATTGGACCCCTGCCACCAAGGGGCCACCAGTGCAGTCGTACGGGCCTGACCCCCTACCTAAACACTAAGATTTAAAACATACTGGAGTTTGTTCTTCAAGTAAAGTGAGTACCAGTCATTGTCCTCCAGAGACAAGTGGACACCATCCCTAAGGAAGAGTTCCAGCTTCTTATGTGATATGGCATGGTGGCTGATGACTTGACCCCCGAGACGCCGCAGCCATTTCCCTATGTCCCTGTTAATGGTTTTCCTAGTTTTATCTATTTTCTGGGGGGATACCTCCTGGACCCAGGACATCCGTTCAACTAGGTGGGTCAACGCTAGGGTTGTGGTCAGGAAAAGCTATTTCACCTCCCACATATCTCTCTTTATGTTTTTTATTAGCTGCACCCTTTCTAGGTGTACCAGGCCATTTTCCCTCAGGGGCACCACTAAAATGCCTCACTGAGGGACCATATCTGCTTCCCGCAACATAGGGAGCAAGTGATGCGACTTCATGCCTCCCGATCTTTCCAGCAGATCTAGGCCCATGCCAACAGCCACAATTGGGTTCCCCAGTTCATGATCCCAGCCACCTTGTTGGACCAGCAGACCAGACCGTGGCCCACAATCCATACCAGCTGTCTGCAGCGAGTAGGCGGTCCCGGGGAGATAGACAGACCAGTTAGTGGGGGGAGGAGTGGCACAAATTCCCTGTTCTGGTATGTCAGCTGTGGCTGCAAAGCTGACGGCACCAATTCTGAAAGAATGCATCCCGAACAGCCTGGGCGAGAAGTGAAGGGTGGCTAACGTAGCCCGCATAATATCCATGAACTGGTACCACATCAGGAGGCCCCCATCTGCATGACTGAACAGTAGGCCTGGGAAAGCTGATTGCACCATCAAGCAGTTGCTCAGCGCTTGCACCAGGCACAATTCCGGGGAGCCCGCCCTAGTCGGTTGAACTGTGTGTTCCCTGCTTCTCTGATTGGTCTTTAAGCAGTTCAGGTGGATGCTTAGTGTATGCTGGCCAACCCTAACATCCCCTGTGGCCAAGGCCCTGGCTGAGGTGTCCATGGAGGACTCTGTCCCCAACTCACTTGCCCTGAAGGCCCCGAAGAATGCTACGATAAACACTGCCTTGAATAGTTGAACCTCATAACTATTTACACAAACATGGGGAAGGTACTTGCACATGTCCATCAATATTTGTGGTGTTATAGGCCTGCACCTTCCCAGAGGATTATCTCGCTCCCTAACCCCTGCTTCCATTATTCGCCTAGCAAAAAAGCCCCGGTCATGTGTGTGTGTGTGTGTGTGTGTGTGTGTGTGTGTGTGGCTGGTGAGGTGCTTCATGAATCCAAATGCTTCCAATTTTCTGGCAATAGTGCCCACGGCCACCCCCCGCTGCCTCAGCTCAAAGGTGAACTGCAGCATCTGTGCCTCTGGGATGGGGAAGCCGTGGTTCCAACCCCGCAGGGAGTGTTAACCCTGAAATTCTTCAAATGCCCTTCCATATGAGGCAGTGGTGCACAGTGCCAAGGATCCCTGGACAGTGCTGTACAGTTCTAGGATCCCAGGTCCATGCCAAGGGGGGAAAGGGATCCGGGTTGAGCCTGGCTTCCGGTGCCAGTGAACAATACTGCTCCATCTGGAAGCAAGAGAGGGACTCGGCCACACCATTATCGATTAGGGATGGGTGAACAGAACCAAGTTTAGAAATTCAGGTCGGTTTGGTTCAAAAATTGAATTCGGTTCGGAAGTTTGGCTCGGTCGACCGAACTGGTTGAGTTCAGTCCAAACTCTGAACTTCCAAACTGCATTCGCCCATCCCTATTATGCACGCCAGGGACATGTATAGCTTGGAATACTATATTGAGGCATAGGCATATTAGCACAAATGTCCTGACTAGCTTCATCACCCTGGGTGATCTGGAGGACAGAAAGATTATAATATGGACCACCGCCTGGTTGTCACACCAAATAGAAACACGTGGTTTGAAAACTTGTCCGGTCACAGCTGTACTGCTAGCACTATGGGGAATAATTCTAGGAATGTGAGGTCCCTAGTCACCCCCATCTCTTCCAACTCGACGCCTCCATTTGCCAAGACATGGTCACCGATAGGCCTTGGAATGTTGGTCGCATATACCATGCAATCCAGCCAGAGGCTGGGGGCATGAATGTCCCATCTCAATCCTGGGGTGAATACTGCACGGTGGAAGGTCTCATCATACCTTAGCCACACCCCGGGGGGGGGGGGGGCTGACTCATAAACCATGCAGATTATGTCTGCATATTTGAGGAGATCAGCAGCTCGGGTAGGGAAGGCCCGGATCATGACATCCTGATAAATTGCATAGACTGCAATCCAGTTAATCCATTTCCTGTCGGCCTTGGGGTACTTGAAGTGCTCCTTGTCCTTCCAATCCTTCTGCTTGGCTGAGTCGAGTATGGGGTCAATGAATAGAAGGGTGAATAAGTTAATGAATTCACGCCTCCATATTCACTCCCGGGTTGCCCCTCCCGTGTCCGCTGTGCCAGCCAAGGGATAGAACCCTATCCCTGGGGCCTGGGTTTGTGCCAACCCTATCCCCCCCTGCCGCTGGGGCCGCCGCCGCTGCTCATCATCCCCAAAGGGACACCTGCGGGGAGACAAAACAAGAACAGTGAGGTCGGGGGTTAGGGGGGGGAACGCAGAGGGCAGCCTCGTGGGCTGTCCTGTCCCCTCCCCCCCCACCCGGAAGTAGCGGGGGCATAAGGCCCCGGGGACAGCGGCTGAGCCGCAGAAGCTTGCCTGCAGGGAGGAACACCATCTCTACCCACCTGCTTGCTGCTGGTGCGGGGGGGGATTGCCTGCCTCGCCGCCGCTGCTGTTACCACCGCCGCCGCTGCCGTCGCCTGCCGCTGGGGCCGCCGACGCTGCTCATCATCCCCGCGGGACACCTGCGGGGAGACAAAACAAGAACAGTGAGGTCGGGGGTTGGGGGGGGAACGCAGAGGGCAGCCACGTGGGCTGTCCTGTCCCCTCCCCCCCACCCGGAAGTAGCGGGGCATAAGGCCCCGGGGACAGTGACTGAGCCGCAGGCCGCGGCCTCAGGCTCGCAGCCAAAGGGCCGTGGCCAAAGGGCGTGGCACTTTCTGGGCACTTTGGGGGCTGCAGGGGGTAGGGGGGGTATAATTTGTTTTGCTGTGGGTTTTTGTTTTTTTCAGGGCTAGGGTGGTAGTGTGGGGGTATCGGTAAGGGTGGGTTAAATGAGGGGGGTGGACCCAGGGACTCCCCCTGGTGAGAGCGGGGGGAG
>QEPC01009343.1:3055967-3092368 GCA_003113815.1 Sphenodon punctatus | reverse complement strand
GCTGTGGAACTCCCTTCCGGAGGAAGCTCGCCTGGCCCCAAGCCTTTTGACATTTCGGCGGAACTGTAAGACCTGGCTGTTTGCCCAGGCCTTTGGGAGGGAGGGTGGGGGGGTGATTTTAATCCCCCGCCCATTTATTTATTCATTATTGTTTTCTAGCCCTGTTTTATTGATGTTTTTTATATTTATATTTTAAGTAATTTTAATTGTTTTTATTACTGTTGTCAGCCGCCCTGAGCTGCATTGCAGGAGGGGACGGGATACAAATTTGTAAAATAAATAAATAAATAAATAAAAATCCCGCCGCAGCTGCTCATACCTGTTGTTGGGAAAGACTGGGGGGGAGCATATTTCCCCCATCCAGCCTTGGAACCCATGTGGGCCGCCCAGGCCCATTTGAAACCTACCCCCCAACAGGTGGTGGTGGTACCAGCTGTGGGGCCAAGACCTGGGCTGACAGGGGGCAGGGGTGCAAGCTGTGGAGCCTGGGTCAAAGGGGCAGGCCAGGGGGAGTGGCACCGGCTGGGTCTGCCCCTGTACATCCCCATGTGGTGGTAGCTGGCCCCACCCTGCGAGGGGGGAAGAGTATTTAGAAATAGCAGTAACCACTCACGTTTGTGTCTAAATCACCCATTATCCCCTCTTCTTGGAGGCTGGGTAGTTGCCAGGTAGCCCTGCCAGCTGACAGAAGACAGAAGGACCCACAGCAAAACAGAAGAGGAAAATGGGGAAGTGGGGAAGGGAAGACACATCTTTTCCCTGAGGACCTGACAGGGAATGAGGCCTAACTTTGTAACAACATCCACAGCAATGAAAAAAACTATGAAGAAACAAGGAGAACTTTACAAACAAGAACATGTGTCTGCATTTATTAACATTTCCAGAGTGGATTTAATTCCCGGCAAGTGTTCCAGCCTACACAGAGCCCATTGCACCATGCAAAACCTCTCGTTAAGTTCCATACGAGCCATCTTTCTAACGCGTCCTCCAGGGGAATCTTCAAACAGATTCCATAATCTCGCTGATAAATGGCTCTTTTGCAAAATGCTATTTACATTCCTCTACCAGAAAGCCAGCCGATTATGTTTTTTCTTCTTCTCTCTTTTTTAACCCTTCCCTCCTGGTACCTTCAGAGAAGGATCCTCATTGCCCAATACCAAATTCTGTCTTCGCACCAAGCCCCCCAAAGATCTGCCCCCTCAGCTTGGAGAACACAAAGCAGCAGCAGAAGCCAAGTCTGCTCTGTACCCAGGCCTCAAACCAGTACCCCTGGGGCCCTGGAGTGAGGGCCAGCCGTGCAACACACCATTGCATCACCATGCCTATGCACTAGCCATCCCTCAGAGGAACTCTGTTATACTGGTCCAGCCAGGTCCTTCCAGCAGTCTGTCTGGTCTCTGACTCCCAGTTTATTGCACTTCTACCAGCTTCCTGATTGGCTGCCCATGCAGTTATAAATCTATACAGAAGCTTCAGGAAGCTAGGTGGAACAATGTTTTACTCTCCATTCCTGCTTTGGTCCTCTGTGTTGCATTGGCTGGCTCTCCCTCCTGATCTACCAGTCTTGCTCCTAGCTTAAGCCTTGTCCTTGCTTCCCCAGTTCCCCAGCCTTCTTCTTGCCTTTGCTTTAGCTCTCTTGGCCTTGTCACAATCCCCAGCCCACCCTAGCCATTGCTCCCAGCCTTCTCTTACTCCCTACTCCAACCCCAGTCTTGCCTCACCTCTCTGTCACTTCCATCCCTTTCTCCCAGCTTTATCTTGACCCTTGCTCCCTACTTGCTACTCCATGCTTCCAGCCTCACTCCAAGTTTGTGCTGAAACTCAGTCCTTGGTTTCCCTCAGAAAACACCAAGGACCAGTGCATTCGGCCTTGATTTCCTGAGTTCTGAAGTTCTGAAGAAGGTCCCTGGAACTCTGGAACTTGAAAAATTGATGCTGAGCGCAGGGAAGGTGGACAGAGGGCAGGTAAATGGGGACTGGAGGCCAGCGCTAGGCCCCTGCTCCCCCTTCCCTGGTCCCCACTGACTGGGGAGAGAATAGGGTGGCAGGGAAGGGGTGGCAGGGGCCTAGCAGGGGGTTAAGGGTGGGTTGGGTACTTAGGGGTAGTGGGTGGCCTAGCAGGGTGTTCGGGGTGGGTTACTTACCTTTCAGCCGGGTCACGCACCGATGTGTGGCCTCTTCCTGGGTGGTACCTTTGAAAGTAAAAAACAAGCATCTGAGTTGTTTTTTGTATTTTTTCTTTCAAAGTTACCAGCCAGGAAGAGGCCATGCATTGGTGCGGGATCTGTTCAGAAGGAAATTAACCCACCCAGACCCCTCCACTTCCCCTAAGCACCCATCCCTCCTTACCCCCAGAAACTCGCAAGTATTCTCCAAGGATCCGAGTAGCAGCCCGCGCACTCAAGACCACTCCTTGGACCCTCAGAAATTCTTGCACAGTTTCCACAATGTGCCCTCAATGTGGATTCGTGAGGTTTGTGTGCAGTTTGCGCATGCGTGATCCGCATGGAATTGGATCGAGCCCACTGACTCCAATCCCAGACAGCCTCCCCCCCATTTTGAAACCCCAATTCCAGGCCAGCAGTGCTATTAGTCCTGGCAGCCTCTTGTGCAGCCTCTTCACACACATATGCGCTGCAGTAGCTGGGTTTACTCAGTCCTTGCACTTCCTTGGGTATGTGCAGGAGGCCGCAGAATGGGCAGCAGCTTCCCATGGGCAGGATGCTCAGTGACAACATTACGGTTGCAGCAAAGGTGAAGGGAGGAGTCAGGGCAGGAGGGGGACACAGTGCCATTGTCAGCACGCATGCTCCCCCAGGCGGGTGCTCCGGCACAGCAGGCCCACTTACCTGGAAGCGGGCCCGCCTCGGAGGCTCAACAAGAGAGGCAAATGCGGTGCTGGGAGAATGAGGGGGCAGGGTCACTTCACGATGCAACACGCTTCTAGCCATGCCCCCTGAAGCCTCAGAGCGGCATTAGGCATAGCCTTACCGAGCTAGGTATTAGCGTTAAGTCTAGTTGCCTCTGGTTGCCCTTATCTGTACCCTACTTGTGTATTGAAAGTGTGTGGATTCCTCCTTTTCCCCTATCCCTCCAATACTCCATCCCATTCCCCCATGACAGCCATCACTTATTGACTGGACATGGGCACAGTGGGCAGAGTGAGTGATGCAGCTGATAGGAGAGCAAATAAGGAAACTGCTAATTTGCCAATGAAAAGTGCTTTGTCTAAAACACTTACTTACAAGATATATACTATTTATTATTTATCAGTTGTTACCTGAACTAAATCTCTATGGAAGACAAAAAAAAAAAAAAGAGACAAAAATTGGAAATACAAAGATTATTACCCTCATGCACATCCCTAGTTAGGAGCAGAGACCAAGTTCCTAAGGAAATCAGGAGGAGAGTGGCACTCAGGCAGGCAAGGCCAGATCCAGATTGTTCTGGTTGTGCAACCACACTGGAGGACCCTCCCATGTACTGGAGGGCCCTGAATATTCCCCCTTCCACTACAAAGTCTATGAATCAACTTGAGTGTGAGGAACACTGGGTGTTTTTACGTACACATTTATTCTGCATGTTTGTTGTTACATCCTGAAATTTCTGTGTGTCTAAATCATTCACCCAGCTCTTAAACATCTGGCACTTTGGACTTCTGCATAGAACTTCTCACACAACTTTTGTGTGTAAAAAGTTCTCCTGGTAAAATGCTTTGCTCCAGGCAGCTGTGGTCACTTGGTTTCCAAGGTAGCCTGTCACGACTACAGCTGTGGCTACTTTAGGCTGCCTCAGGGCAGCGTTTGTGTGAAGAATGCATCCGGAACTTGCTTGTGGACTTGTAAACCCAGAATATTGAAAGACCAGCACTTTAAGGTGTATGTAAAAATGCCTACTGGTGTAAAATGCAGTGCAGGAATCCTGCACTCCAGAAAATTCCTCAGCCATGGCCAGCAGGAAACCCTCTGTTTACTCAGTCTCAGTCATATATACCTCTGGCTGACCAATGGGATGTGCTGGCATCTCATGTCCTAGTACCATAACCACAAGCTGGTCTTCCAGCTAGGCTGTATCTGAGGTGACAGCTCTGAAGTGCTTGGGTTGCTGGTGGGACAACACAGTGACTTCTTCCCCAACACCTCCCCCATGCAAGGACTGTGAAAGACCCCTTATGCCTCACTATTTTGCTGCATGGCTCACTAGAACAAAATCCTCAAAGGCACCTGCAGAATTAAATTCTGGGGTTTCTGAGAATCTTGTGAGATGTTCAAGAAATCTCAAGAAATGCTCTGTCACCGGGCCAAAAAATGGCCACCGGGTTGCACATGTGCAGAATGGCAGCATTAGTGATTTTGCGCATGTCCAGGTCATTTGGGGGATTTTCAAGAAACTTACGAGGCCCTCAAAAAACATAGCGAGATCTTGCTATGAGATCTCCCAAGATCTCATAGCAAGAGCTTATTTCAGGTAGTCAGGTACCCAGCTGGATATTCAGGTATTCATCATGATCCCAATAAACTGCCCCCAATTTGGGGTATTACCCAAGGGTGCAGAATCTGCTACCCATTTTGGCTCTAGATCGGGCATAATGCTATTGTGATTTCGGTTTCCAAAGTGCTTTACAATACTTATCTAGTTCATTTTCACAACCTCCCTATGAGGTAGATCATTATTTCCCCCATTTTACAGACAGGGAACTGAGGCTGAGAGCTATGACTTGGCCCAATGCCACCCAGAGAGTTCATGGCTAAGACATAATTTGAACCTGGATCTACCAGTCTCATCTTCTGGCTACAGAGTCCAGATATCTCCTCTCCCCCTCATATGGCTGCTGCTGTCTACCTCATGCTGCCTGTAGGCACCCCTACCTCTCCGAGGCTACTCTTCTGGGCTAGCATACTCATTCCATGAGACTGCAAACCCCATTTCCCCCACACTGTCTGGAGTTGAAGCAGTCAGCCTTCTCCCTCTTCCAGCACATTTGCACGCTTGGAGTCTGTTGGTTGGAAGGTTTCTTATAGAAAGTCTCCCATTACTTATCACAAGCACCCTTGACCTGCCCATGTACACTGAGATGATTATGACATCAGCAGCTAACCTCATCACCCTTCTCCCTCTCCCCACTCATTTTCATGCTTGGGCTTTATTGGTAAGAAGATTTCTTCTGGGAGCTCCCCTGGATACTTCCCACCCCCCGATCAGACCATTGTGAACTGTGTTGATTTGACATCAGTAAACCAATCTACTTTCTTCCCCTGCCAACTCATTTGCATACTCCGAGACTATTGGCTGCAGTGCCTCAAAAGGCTACAGACCATTTGTTCTTACATCCTAGCTCACTAGATTATTTATGTTATGGTTAGTTTTTATGTCTGTTGGTGTAACGCAAATTTGAACTTGGGGTCCCATGGTACTCAGGGTTCATTCACACATAGGAGCTGACATAGATAGCCCATGTTAGCTTGTCCTGAGCGCTGTTCAAATGGGTTTATTTTTTAAGGCAAGAAAAACCAGTAGGAGGGATCATAATTTTTGAATGAGTTCTAATTAGTATTGCTACCTCTCTGAGTTTTGACCCAGGGTCTCTGGGTCAGATCAGCCAGAGGCATCCACAGTAGCCTAGAGAAATGAGGGCTTCTGGAGGTAGCATTGGGCAGCCACATCAGAAAGGGCATAGGTGAATCATGAGCGGGGTATGAGGGCATGTACCCCCCCCCCCCCGATTTTCAGAAGCTCTATACAATTTCTGTTCTCCCCCACTATCGACAGTTACTGGGCCATAGGAACATAGCGACATTGCAATATTCTGTAAGGGGTGAAGTTACCTTAGAAAGAGACATAACAGCCCCATTGCCGCTCACCTGGTGACATGGCCTGACTTGTTAACTCTATCTTAGTTGCACAAATACATGGTAATTGAGAGTTTTTGTCTTGTAAAAGGTACCATACAGCTAGACAAAATAGGTGAAGGAATGGGATGGGAGGAAGGAAGGAAAGATAATATTTATTTATTTATTTATTTATTTACATCTTAATCTCACCCTAAGTTGCCATTAAGTTTCAGGCTGGTTTAAAATACATAGGGAGATGACTGGGATCTCCTCATTCCCTTGGTTTCCCCAGCTTATGGCCAATGGAGGGAATTTTCTCTCTTCTTTAGTCTTTGATTGGAAGCTTTCCCTCCCTTCCCCCAGAAAATTGGAAGACTACGGTTAGCGTGGAATGCACTCTGGACAGCTGCACACTCTCCTTTAGGTCAAACACCCGTCTCCTTCTATCCCTTGGAGGGGGCATGCTGGCGAAAAGAGTGCGGTCATTATCCATTAATGGGGAAGTCAATTAAACGTCTGCCATTGCAGAACACTTTTGAAGACTTTAATTATCCTGTAATTGTATTATCTCATTCAGTGGTGCATCGCAGAGCAAAGACCCACTAGGGAATCTAGGTTTCTTCTTCTTCCTCCTCCTCAGACATCTGTGTGTATGCTGCATTCTTTATGGCTTTAAAAGAAGGATGCTGCTTTTTCTAGTCAGCATAGGGCTGAAGTGGCAATTCCTTTTTCTGCTCCATCATTTCATTCCACCATTTCAGAATTGCCCGTGACTTTCTGCAGCTTTTCCACTGACATTCAGCAAATTCCACCAGCATTCTGCCAATTCAGAAACTGTTGGAACAAACATTGTTCTACTACTTCACGGTGCTGATGGAAATTGCAGAAGATCAAACCTGTCAGAACAAACATTGTTCCGCTATTTTTTCAGCCGGCGAAAATAGCAGAATGAAAGTAGCGGAATGAACATCTCTATCACACTGCGCCGCTCACTGAGGAAGAGCTTTTTCCACAGCAGCTTGCTGTTTCAGTCCTGGTCAGCAATTCCCTCAGCTAGGGAAGCCTTCTAGTAGAAATAAAGGTGCCACATTAAGCAGGAAGGGCAAAACAGTATGATTCACTTCTCTTTAGGAGCCACTGATGAAGTAATGATCCATCATGGTATTGCGGGTGCTGTGTGAAATCCCACTCCAGCTCTGTCTTCAATCCTGGGTTTGTAACAAGGAGTAGGGCTGAAACTAGGAATCATTGTGAATACTGCTTCCATTGGAAGCAGACCATTTGCCGCCCTTCAAGTGATGCAAAAAATTACTGCTTTCTTGCTGCTTTAGTGAGTTTCTCTTCAGGAATGTCTTTATTCGGTTCTTCCAGTATTTCTGCTGCTTTGGTTGGTACCTTTTCTGCTACTTTGTTTGCTACCTTGGACTTTTTATACTGCCTTTGAACCATAAATAACAAAATAGATGGCAAAAGTGACAGAACGTGACACAAAGGGTGGGACAAAAATTACTGAAAGGTGATGAAAATTAAGGAAAACAATGGAAAATAGCATTCCCGATTTCAGTGGAAGTGCAATAACAATATGGAATGTAGAAATACCATTAACACTCCCGAAAGGTAGGGCTTTACAAATGGTATGGGAACAGCTATTCCCGATAACTCTTAGCTGATATAAGTCTTTCCGCGTGCTTTTATTTGCAGTGCTCCCTGTAGAGCTCTTTACTCTTCTTCTCAAAGTCCCATAAATCTACCCCCCTTCCCCCCGAGCAGGCCACGGTCATCTCACTGGGCATTCCTTACCTCAGGTTCATTAGAACGTGGTCATAGATGAGAGAAGTGAGGCCTGGGGAAATAAGGGGATCCATTGAAGGTCACGGATAGAGCTGAAATGATTAGTGCATTTGATATTCATTAATATTATTTGCATTTTCAAATAGCCCTCCCAGTATCAGCAACCAAAATGGATATTCACAGAGCCACTTATTTAGGTCTTCAGGGTTGACTACTTCATTTATTTCTGTTATTTCACTTTAGTCATCTCAGAATTTGGTTGCTGTTTAGTAGGGGTGGGACACCGGGGAGAATACTGGATACTTTGGATCTTTCTGGTACTAGATTTACCGGTATCAGCAGACTGGATTTTTAACATTGGCTGCGTTACCGGATTTTTTACATTGAGGCTATTGACTTCAATGGCCGCAATGTAAAAAATCCGGTAAGGCGGCCAATGTTAAGAATCCGGTATGCCGGTACAGGTAAATATCGGATTTATCGGATTAAGCCAATACACCCAAATACCGGCAATATCGGATCTCGGGAGAATCAGAATTCCCACCCCTACTGCTTAGTATGCTGTCTGTATGGGATTGGTTAGAAATGGTCCATCTACAGCTAGTAGTGTCAAAGCAAAATAACCAAAATAGCAAAATGATGGACCTGAATAACCTGAAAATACAAAAATAAAGGAAATAACTGAACCAAAATAACCAAACTGAATATCTGGAAAAAGCAGATTGTATCTCGGAATAGCAGCTTCTATCCACTTCTTAAGATTCACCATAGGACAAGGACTTTTCTGATGATTCCAGCGAAATGCAGACCAAAATATGATCTAGTTTATCTTTTGGGGGAACGTTGGATTTATTTCCCCCTACATCACGCATGTGCAAAATGGCAGCGTGCTGTACTGCATGTGTGCAAAGTGGCAGCACCCGGTTCTGAGCCACCATTTTTCACATACATAGTACGGGTGCTGCCATTTGTGCTTACTGTGTGTGTGCTGCCATGCTATCTATGCACGGTGCAGGACTCAAAATGGCGGTGCCCTGCAGCTGTGTCCTTGGACAGAATCCCAACATGACTTAAATCCATGGCAGAATTCCAACCGACATTCTGAAAATGCAGAGATTTTCTGCAAAAATGAAACTTCCATTTTGCCTCAGCACTAATTCACTACAGATATTCACTTCAGCTTTTGCCACAGAGAACACAGAAGCCTTGTGTCCTGGCTATGTGCTCTAATTGCTGTAAACATTTCATCCCATGATGCATCATGGGGCAAGAGGTTTGCATAAAGGTACCAACCAGAAGGATGCAAAAGCCATTGGAACTCCTGGGAAGTAGGAGTGTGCACCAGGCCCCCATGTAGTTTTTGTTTTTTGTTTTCATTTTCATTATTCAAAAATGTCATGTTCGTTATCGTTATTAACAACAATGTTATTTTCATTATAATTTTTGGTATCGATATTGTTATCGATATTCGTTATCACTATTTGTTATTGTTATTGATACTGTTTCAAACAAAGATTTTATTTTTGGTATAGGTATTGTTACCGATTCCTGTACACAACTAATACCTATCTAAATCTAAGGGAGGCAGGGGAAGGGAAAAGGAAAACTATCTATTATCTAATCAATTATCTATATAACTATTCTAATCTAATTTATATGTCTATAATATATATCTGTATCTAATCTATACCATCTATCTAAATATAATGTACAGGGGGAGAAGGGCAGGGAAATCGAGAACATCAAATGTAGGGTATGAGCAAGAAAAGTATTGGTGGTAATACAATGAGGGCTAGGGAGGATTTTTTGTGTGCAAACACCACAGTTTTGTAAATGCAACCTGACAAGCAGAGCTCTCACAGAATGAAGAGAAAGAGCCTGTCCCTGTCAATATAAAGGGATGCAGTGCCCTCCCCCAGAGCCACCCTGATTGGTTGTGGGAGGCAGCAAGCATTGAGCAATCACAGAGTGCCATGAAACTGCTGGAGACTGCTTGTGCTGCTCATTGGCCAGCGATACATCCATCAGATACTGCTGAGCTGCTCGCTCCTCCCAACACAAACACAGTTCAAGAGTTCAACCCTGTTAAGACTCCGAGATGTCTGCTCCCTCCTCCCCTTTCCACATTTTTCCTCCAAAACCCAACTGACACAGCACTAATAACGACGACGATAAATACATTGTCGTTTTCATTTCTTGTTATCATTTTTGATTGTTTTTATTATCATTTGTTATCATTTTTGTTATCATTTTATTGATATTGTTATCATAAGTATTCTCGGTTGTCGTTTTTGTTATCGTTGTCATTATTCTCGGTTGTCATTTTCGTTATTCTCGGTTGTTGTTTTTGTTATTGCAATAACGAAAATGAAAACAACAGTTTTCATTATCATTATTCTAATAATGAAAATGACATGCACACCTCTAGGGAAGTAGGTTCTCCCCCCGTCTTCTGTTTTTTCATAGAAGCAAGCAAGCTGCTCTATTGTCAGGGACCCATGTTCATTGTGTTTTCCCCATTGGCAACAATGGAGAAAATATAGTGAACACAGGTCTCTTTCTATTGTATGGGGTTTTGTCAGAAATGGCCTGTCTCCAATTTTTTTTCTGTTGCATCTCCTTTTCTGATGCTCTTTTCACAGATGACCTTCCGTCCTAGTTCCTGCATCCACCCTAACTTTGAATCTGCTCACACTCAGGTAATTGCTTTTAGATGGGGGTAATTAAGAAGCCATTAGTGTAACGTTTCATTTCAGTTTACGCCTTGCTCTCCATTTGAGCAGAGAAATATGAAATTAAGGTATTAGGTCTTTTCAGAGAGATGAGTCATGAGGTAATAAGTTTTGAGAGTAGTTGCTCAGCTTGTAATGATTCTGCTCTTCTCATTCCAAATCTATTTCTCTCTCTCTTGCTCGCTCCCCCTCCCCCCAACTCTTACTTCTGGAGCAATTTAATGGGGGGGGGGGGAATCATAGGCAGTATGGGAGCAAGGAATGAGTAATGCTGCCCCAGTCATAGTAGTATCCTCACAGAAGTGCCTTATGCCAGGAGTGATGCATAGCAGAGACTTGAAAATGATCTATGTTGAGCTGAATTGAATATTCATGGTGAATATAATATATTCAATGAATTCCCCCTTTTCTGATGTGTCCACTCCTAGAAGCCCTGATTTCTTCAGGTTACTGGCGCACCCCTGGCTGACCGTAAAAAATCAAGACTTCTCCTGGAGCCTGTGGGTCAAACAATTACCCAGAGAGACAGCACCCCTACTCTGAGGTGATGTACACAGGTCTCTCTCTGGGGTTCATCTCATGAGCATAAAGGTCCAGTGTTTTATGGGTGCTTCTCTGAAACTAGCCAGCAGTAGTGCTGAAACTTGGTCCTTGGTTTTCCTCAGAAAGCCCCAAGTTTCACGGTACTCAACTCACTTTTCAGAGTTCCAAAGTTTCTAGGAATGGCCCCTGAAACTTCAGAACTTGGAAAATCTTCAGCTGAGTACAGGGAAGGCTCCAGCTCCCCTCTTTCCTGGACCCCACTGGCCAGGGAGAAAATAAGCCAGTAGGGGCCTAGTGGGGGCTCAGAGGTGGGTTGCTAAGAGGGTGGGGGCCTAACAGGGGCTCAAGGTAGAGTACTCACCCTCCAGAGGGGCTTTGGTGACATGTGGCTTCCTGCAGACTGCGTAAGTTTAAAAGAAGAAGGGGGGGGGGAAGCTGGGCATGCTCATAAGGGCTGAATGATCATGCTCAGACATTCCCAAGATGGTGCTGCCAGCGTCAGGATGCTGTGGGCACCATTTGGAATGGTCTGAACATGCCCAGATTTTTTTTTTTTTTAACTTACCTTGTCTGGAGGAAGTCTCATGTCACTGGAGCCCCTCCAGAGGGTGAATACGACATTTCCCCAATCTCTCTTCCCTGGCCCATCCCCTCCCCTCCCCCCACAGGCTCCCTCTGGCCCCATCCTTGTCCCTTGTACTTGGAATCCCCAAGTATTCACCGAGGGTCTGAGTTCTGAGTTCTTGGGAAAAGTTCCAAGTTATGGCTGAGGACTCAGTCGTGGTACTCAGAATGCCAGAAATCCTAGCAAATACTCAGAGCACCTATTTGATGCAGCCTTAGCCAGCAGCTTCTCACCCAGATCCAGCTGGGAGCAATCCACCATTGTCATTAACTATCAAACTATTAATGTTTCTTCATGCGTTTAGGCCTCAAAGGATCATATCATGCAACCACTCTCCCTGGTTCTCATTCTAAAGGGGCTTAGGCTGTTCCTGTCAGTCACACTGCACCTCCCCAAACAGAGTACATTGGCTTGTGACACAGGGTGCAACCCAACTGCTGTATTACGCCGACAACAGGAGCACTGTGTGGAAAGTCCACTGGCGCTCAGGCGCATATGCGCCCCATGCGCACAGCAAGCTTCATGGGGAAACAGCACTCCCCCTCCCATGCGACACCCCCCCTGAGCCCACACACCCCACAGCCTGGGGGATGGAGCATCCTGCTCCATCCACTGGTCTGTGAGGTGTGTGGGCTCAGGGGGCAGCTTCAGAGGGGGTGCGCAGTTTCCCCATGCAGCTTGCTGCACATGAGGGACACATGCATGCCTAAGTGTGCACCATCCCGTTTTATTGTGTGCCTGCCGCAGGCATAATCTGACAGTTGAATTACACCCAGAGAGTATTAATTAGTCCAGTGGCCAGTCTGGGTCCAGAATACCCCACTAGGAAACAATACAGGAGTGTTGGGGCTGGTGGAAACAGCAGCAGGAGTGTTAGGACACAGGTCTAGAACCCTCAACCCCAGGGTTATTGGAGCAGTGTCTGAGCATGCAGAACCACTGCATTGCCTTCATTTGGACCCAGACACCCCCACTAGAGGCCTCCCTGCCGTAACCTAGCCATGGCTATATGCAAATGCTAGAAGTCTAAAAGGTAAGATGGGAGAATTAGAGTGTATGGTGCTAAATGAAGAACTAGACATTATAGGCATCACAGAGACATGGTGGAACAAGGATAACCAATAGGACACTGTAATACCAGTGTACAAAATATATTGGAATGACAGAGTAGATAGAGTTGGTGGTGGGGTGGTTCTATATGTAAAGGACAACATTAAGTAAAGTACAATTAAAATGTTAAAGGATGCAAACTGTTCCCTAGAATCTCTATGGATAGAAATTCCAGGTATAATTGCAGTAGGGCTATACTATCATCCCCCTGACCCGGACAGAGAGACTGATAACGCAATGCTAAAAGAATATTAGACAGGCTACTAAAGTCAGCAACATAATAATAATAATAATAATAATAACAATAATAATAATAATAATGGATTACTTCAATTACTCTAATATTGACTGGGTGAATGTTTTCTTGGGGCAGGACGTTGAGGTCAAATTTCTGGATGCCGTAAATGACTGCTTCCTAGAACAGATGGTTCAGGAACCAATGAGAGTAGGATCTATTCTACATCTAGTCCTGAGTGGCACGCAGGACCTGGTGCAAGGAGTAACTGTCGCGGAGCCACTAGGTAATAACGATGATAATATGATCACATTTGACATAATTTGAGAAAGACAAACAACAGTACAGCAGTAGTATTTAACTTTAAAAAGGGAGACTATGACAAAATGAGGAAACTAGTTAAAAAGAAACTAAAAAGCCCAGTTGCAAGGGCTACAAGTTTGCAAGAGGCATGGAGGATGTTTAAAAGCGCCCTTCTAGAAGCCCAGATTAAATGCATCCCGTAAGTTAAAAAGAAGCAGGAAGACCAAAAGTCTTCCACTATGGTTAAATGGGGAGGTGAAGTAGACTATTAGAGCCAAAAAGGCATCCTTTAAGAAACTGAAGGCTAGTTCCGATTAAAATAATATGAAAGAGCATAAACACTGGCAATGTAAATGTAAGTGTTAATAAGGCAGGCCAAGAGAGATTTTGAAGGGAGTCTTGCTAAAGAGGCAAAAGCAAGCAACAACAACTTTTTCAAGTACATCAGGAGCAAGAAGCCTGCTAGAGAGTCAGTTGGGCCATTAGATGACAAGGGAGTAAAAGGGGCACTTACAGAGGATAAGGCCATTGCAGAGAAGCTGAATGAGTTCTTTGTGTCGGTCTTCACTGTGGAGGATTTTTGGGAGGTATTCACGCCAGATCCTTCCTTTGTGGGTGAGGAATTGGAAGAGCTGTTTCAAATCAATGTGATGTTGGAGGATGTTCTAGGGCAAATTGACAAACTGAATACTAACAAGCCACCAGGGCCAGATGGCATTCACCCCAGAGTTCTGAAGGAACTCAAATATGAAATCGCAGACCTACTGTTAGTAATTTGTAACCTGCTAAAATCTGCCACTGTACCCGAGGACTGGAGGGTGGCAAATGTAACCACAATATTTAAAAAAAGATCCAGAGGCGATCCTGGAAACTACAGACCAGTAAGCTTGATGTCTGTGCCAGGCAAAATGGTGGAAACCATCATTAAGGGCAGAATTACAGGGCATGTTGACAAACATGGCTTATTGTCCCACACTCCGAAAGGAAGACACTGACACCATTAGTTGGGTTAAAGTAGGCTGCCCCAAAACTTTAATGAAATTCAGTCAGGTAAGGAGGGGGCTATGCCCCTTCTAGTCCTGCCAACCTTAACTATTAACTCAGCTAATAATACTCATAATAAACTTAAGCGGTCTGAAGTTCCTCAGTACCGCAACAATGCTAACTATAGCTGCTGCAATGTCACACCTGTCCGGCTGCCCCCAGCCGGATCAGGAGGCCCTTGCCAACTGTGACCCTAAGAAGGAAGCGAGGAGATGCTCCCCTATGCCCTGGACTGCCTCTGTCCTAAGGCCCCTGGGGTTGTCCCCCTCGTCCTGGCTCTGAAGTGATGCTGGCCGGTCAAGCTCTAGCCTTCACTCAGAGCCCACCTCTTAAGGAGATGACTTGGCAGCAGACTATCCCTATTTCTAAACTAACTACCTTGCAGGACCCCTGTCACTAAAGACTTCCAGCTTCTGCTTGGCTAGTCTTGCCCCCTCCCCGACTTCTTTAATAACCGTTCCAACTGTTCCCGTAGAGCCTTGAGATAAATCTCAAGCCCTTCATCATACAGGTGCACACCGTCCACCCTGTACAACTCCGGCCTACTAAATTTGATCTCAGGGTGCCTAATTACTTGACCACCCATTTCCACAACCAGTTTCCCAATCTCTTTGTTGACCTTTCTCCTAGCTCTGTCAACCTTACTTGGGCGCACGGCATTCCTCCAATTTATTCGCTCAAGCATCTCAGACCATACAAACACGGTTTCTGGGAGAATCCTTCTAGCAACATGCAAGTCCCTCTTGATACTGGTGACCAGGTGGAGACCTGTGTCAACCAGCAGGTTGTTTTCTCCCAAGTGGATTACGAGTATGTCTGGATGCGGTTGCGCTGCTAAGGAGTGGATCAGTGGCAGGAACTGGGCCCACTTCATCCCGTTCCGGCTTCTCCATGGTACCTTCACCAAATGGCCCAGTCCCAGCTGGGTCCCCCAATAGGAGCATCCTGCTCATCTCCCGGCCCAGTAGACAATACTGTGACCAGCTATGATGACTCACTGCTGCTGGCCAGGCAGCTCGCTCCCTATGAAAAACACATTGATTGTTAACAAAAACTTTACCCTTGGGTTAGCTGACCTTATCCCTAAGCTAAAGGGCCCTTTCCTTATAACTGAACCTTTCTGACATAAGAGCGGTAAGCTCCAGACTTCCAGTGGCCTATTGACTTTACTTGCTGCTCGGATAATCCCGCAGCCATCACACAACTAGCCGAGCCAATCCGAAAGGAGTGGGAACCAAAGTCCTGGGTTGATAAGCCAAGTCCTTTTAATGCTTTGTTCATTACTCCAGAAAATTGGTATCTCGTGAGTTTCGTACCATTTTCGTGTATGACAGCTGTCCCTCACTTTGTGTGCATATACCCAAGTAATCTACCACTGCCTTCACCGGGCAAAGGTCTTCATCTTCTATCCTGGCCCACTTTATTAGCTGTCCCCTTTTTCTCTGATCTGTTTTAGATTCCTGCACAACTACTGTCATCCCCTCCGTCCCCACCTGGATGTCCTCTACACGCAACACGGGCCCCCCTAGATTGCGAGCTGATGGAATTGCTAATTTGCCCACCCGGAAGGCCCTGAAAAAGGCCAATTTAAATACCATTTGAAATAACCGGGTTTCAAACGCCGAAAAGCACACCCTTTGAAGTTGCTGGCACATGCCTCGCAATATTGCAGGTGTAATGGGCTGTCTGCTGTCGCCACTCCTTGATGACTCATGTTCCCACCCTTCTATCATTTTTTTTATGAAACCTCCCCCTCCGGTTAGGAGATTGGAAGCAGCCAGCTTATTATAAAAGGCTAAGGCTGACAATTTCCCAGCGATAGTGCCTGGCGCCAGCGCTTTATTTTTTAGGCTTATTGCAACCTGCAATGTCTGAGCCTCCTTAATTGGGAACTGTCTCCCCCACCCTTTTTGGTTCCTAAATTCCTGGAATTCTGCCAAAGCCTGGAGGTAAGCTGCTCTCGTGCGTGGCACGAGTGAACCCTGTACTGCCCGGAACATTGTTACAGTCCAATGTTCCAGATCCCCTTGGGAAGCTCCTCTGGTTCGATCCTGGCTTCCGGTGCCAATTGCCTGAACCGCTCCATCTGTTGGCGAGAGAGTGCATCGGCTATGCCATTGTTAATACCCGGCACGTGCTTATCCGTGAACAATATGTTGTTCACGAGCATTGCCTCACGAACCCTCTCACCAATCCCATTACTCTCTTAGAGTGGGATGATAATGAGTTCATCACCTGTACCACCGCGAGGTTATCGCACCAGAACAAAATGCCACCGCCCTGCGAGCCGCTGCCCGTGCTGGGGAGGGCCACGTGGCGACAGAGCATGGGGTAGAGTCAACATGGATTTAGTAAAGGTAAGTCATGCCTCACTAACCTGTTGGAATTCTTTGAGGGTGTAAATAAGCATGTGGACAAGGGAGACCCAGTAGATATAGTGTACCTGGATTTCCAGAAAGCATTTGATAAGGTCCCTCATGAGAGACTCTTGAGAAAATTAAAAAGTCATGGGATAGGAGGTAGTGTCTTACTATGGATCAGAAACTGGTTAAAAGATAGAAAGCAAAGGGTAGGACTAAATGGTCAGTTTTCACAATGGAGAGATGTAAAAAGTGGTGTGCCTCAGGGATCTGTATTGGGACCGGTGCTGTTTAATGTATTCATTAACGATTTGGAAAAGGGCGTTAAGAGTGAAGTGATCAAATTTGCAAATGACACCAAGTTATTCAAGGTAGTTAGAACATGAGCAGACTGTGAGGAACTGCAACGGGATCTTACGACACTGGGTGCCTGGGCATCTAAATGGCAAATGAGATTTAATGTGGACAAGTGCAAAGCGATGCACGTAGGGAAAAATAATCCAAACTATGCGTACACAATGCTGGGTACTAAGCTAGGAATTACCACTCAGGAAAAGGATCTGGGTATGGTTGTGGACAATACAATGAAATCCACAGTGCAATGTGCAGCAGCAGTCAAAAAAGCAAACAGTGTTAGGAATTATTCAGAAGGGGATAGAGAATAAAACTGAGGATGTGTATACAAATCAATGGTGCGACCGCACCTTGAATATTTTGTGTAGTTCTGGTCACCCCATTTCAAAAAAGACATAGTTGACCTAGAAAAGGTACAGAGAAAGGCAACAAAAATGATCAAGGGCATGGAAGGGCTCCCGTATGAGGAGAGAATTGGTAGGTTGGGGCTGTTCAGTTTAGAGAAGAGATGACTGAGAGGAGATATGATAGAGGTCTATAAAATCATGAGTGGTGTGGAACTAATAAACAAGGAAGTTATTTACTCTCTCAGATAGTTCTAGAACTAGGGGACAGTCCATGAAACTCATGGGTGGCAAGTTTAAAATAAATAAAAGAAAATATTTTTTCACTCAGCATATAATTGGGTTGTGGAATCTACTGCTAGAGGCTGTGGTAAGGGCCAGTACTATAGCTGAGTTTAAAAGAGGTTTGAACAGGTTTCTGGAAGATAGGTCCATTAGCAGCTATTAGCCACACAGGATCAGGGAACATGATGGGAGCTGGGGGGAAACAACAGGGAATGGATCCCCCATTGTGACCGGTTGGGTGCTACTCCCAAGCCACCATGATTGGCCACTGTCGGAGACAGGATGCTGGGCTAGATGGACCACTGGTCTGACCCAGTATAGCACTTATTATGTTCTTATGTCCCCTGTTGTCTTTCTCCAGTCCCTGTCACACCACCCAGCTTCCTGGTTGGCTGACAGCCAGCATATCCTGCTTGGTGGTAGCTCAATGAAGTTGGGTTTCTCAGGGAATGTAATGTTTTCCTTTTTTGTGTCTGTATGTGTTTGTATTTTTGCAATGGCCATTGGCTACGTACAATAAACTAAACATCAACTAAACATCAAGAAGTTGGGTGGAACTAGGGCTGTAACTCAGTCCTTGGTGTTCTTCAGAATTTACCGAGGACCGGTACATTTGGCCTCGGTTTGCTGAGGCCAGAAGTTCCAAGGAAAGGCCCCAGAACTTTGGGACATGGCAAAACTTTGTTTCAGTTCAGAAACAGAGGGTTGTGGGTGCAGGGAAGCAGGCAGTGAGGGTTCAGGTAAGGGAAGTAGGTAGCGGTGACCGGGGGGGGGGACTAAAGAGTCCAGGGAAGGGGGGGCACTCATCCAAAGCTGCAGGGAGCCAGGCGTGTGTTTTAAACACATGTAAAAGATAAAACCATTAAAATACAAAATAACCCCCCCCAAACAAACACACCCAAACCCACTCCAACCCCCTCACAACCCCCACCCAATACCACTTCCACGTTCCTCACATCTAATCCCCTTCACACTCCTACCCCAGACCCAATCACCAACCACCCCATCCCCTATCCCTGCCTGCCAAATGCCTTTTAAAATAGAAAAGTCTTACGCCGCCCCCAGAAGATGCTCAGGCTCAGGCTCAAATGAACCTCCAAGGGAAGGGAGATCCACAGCACTGAGACAGCAACCAAGAATGCCCCCTTGTGAGCCCTTGTTCTGTGAAAAAGACTAACCCATGATACCCACAATGAAGCACTCCTGGCCAATTGCAATGGGTTGCAATGAGGTATGAAAGGACAGTCAGTCTTTCAGATATGTGGGGCCCAGAACATTTAAGGCTTTAAAGGTCAAAACCAGCTGTAACAGGGCAGCTCCTGTGAGCGTATTGGAGTCCTGTTCCTGAGCTGCCAGCAGCTATACCATCAGGTATCAGCCTGTTGAAGTGTGTCCAGTGGAGAGGACTAAAAACTCTGTTGGAGTCTAAGGCCACTTTCAGACATGGACCCCGTGTGCATATTTGGGCTGCGGGGGGTGGGGGGGATGCGCAGCCCGAATATGCACAGGGATTGGCTGGTCTGAGAGGCCCCCCTCGCATGGCAGGAAATCGAGCTCTGCATCCCTGCACGTCTCTGCCGGCAAAGCCGCGTGGGGGAGCATTTCAGACCGGCTGATCCCCGCGCATATTTGGGATGTGCATCCACCCCCCCCAGAGCTCAAATATGCATGGGGGGGCCATGTCTGAAAGTGGCCTAAATCCTGGGGCATGCCCAGTTGGGTTCAGGGGATGTTCTGAGTTCTAAGTGCTGTGACATGCTCAGTAGGGGCTGGTCAGACAGAGCATGCTCAAGGAATATAAAGGGCCTGAGCTCAGTCTGCCTGGAGAGGCCATAGAAGCTGTTGCTGTGGGCTCCCTGCTCCAGGGAAGAAACCCTGTTTGAAGGGCCTGCTCTAAGCAGGTGGGACTTGCCTAGGTTGGGACTAAGGTGAAGAACTGAGAGGGCTTTTGGTAGAAGCCCAGGCTTTGGTAGACTCCTAAGGAACTGTGCACTACATGGAGGCATAGACCTTGGCTATAAGGGAAAGTTGGAGGCCAAGGGTAGGGACCCTACTGGGAACCCTTACAAAGTGCACGCACCCCACTCTTAGGGGATAGAGCCAGAGTGAAGACTGGAAGGGCATGACAGCAGAGTTACTGATTCCCCGAAGTGACCCCCCAGTGCCCCCATGTGGCTCCTGGGACCCCGCTGCTACACCAATACCTTGAATTGTGCCCGGAAAACTATAGGATGCCAGTGCAGACTTTGGAGAACCAGTGTAATGTGCTCTCAGCATCCCACCCTTGAAAGAAGGTGAGATGCTGCATTGTGCACCAGCTGCAGCTTCTGAACAGTCAGCAAGGACAGACCCACATACAATGCATTGCAGTAATCTAGCCTTGCAGTGATGAAAGCATGGATGACAGTGGCCAGATCTGAATCCAAAAGAAAAGGCCACAGCCTCCTTACCAGATGGAGTTGGTGAAAAGTCCTCCTGGACAACTTGACAATCCAGGCACAGCAAGGGATCCAGAAGGTCTCCAAGGCTGTGAACCTGACTGACCAGAGGGGACCAGAGTCAGACTCCATCAACAACAGTCACCCCAGTCCCCTCCAGGTCACAAGACCAGCCAACCATCATCACCTCAGCATTGTCTGAATTCAGCTTCATTCAGTTCATCCTCATCCAGTTCCCGAAAGCAGCCAGGCATCAGGTTAGCACTGAGACTGCAAGGCCTGTCTCAGATGAAAAAAAGAGATAGAGCTGGATGTCATCATCATACTGATGGCACTTCATCCCCAAACTCCAAAAGACCTCACCCAGCGGCCTCATATACACATTGACCAAGAGGGGAGACAGAATGGAACCCTGCAGGACCCCACAGGAGAGCTCCCAAGGAGATGATGAGTAATCACCCATCACCAGTCTCTGGGCCCTCCCTGGCAGGAAGGAACAGGAACCACTCAAGAGTGGTCCCGCACACCCCTACCAGGCCCTGCATTCGTGTCAACAACACCTCCTGATCAGCTGTGTCAAAGGCCACCGAAAGATCTAAAAAGATGAATGGGGTGGAATTCTCTTTCCCAATCTCTAGGCACAGATCATCGACCAAGGCCACAAGCGCAGTCTCCGTGCCATACCCTGAATGAAAGACTGTCTGAAACAGGTCAAGGAATCTGATATTGAGATGAGCCTGGAGCTTCTGGCCAACCACTTGATCAATAATCTTCTCTAAAAATGGAAGGTTAGAAACAGTTCTATCTGGGAAGTCAGCGTCCAAAGATGGTTTCTTAAACAGGGGTCTGACTACTGTGGTTTTAAGAACGTCCAACACCCTATCTTCCCAAAGGCAATCATTCAGAACCCCAGCCAGCAATGGCTCCAATATCTCCCAGCTGGCTTTCACCAGCCAGGACAGGCAAGGATGTAATTCACAACTGGTCACCCTCACTGCCCCCAGCATAGCTACTACATCAGTGGGTGATACCGACTGAAACCAATCCAAAGAAACAGGAAAAGACTGAGCTTCCATAACCCCAGTCTCTGATTCTGCAGAGAAAGTGTAAGCACCCAAGTCATGGTGAATACAAGTGATTTTGTCTGCAAAAATGTGACATCGAGCATTAGATGACGCCATTTCCAGGCAGAGGCAGGCCAGGTTAACCAGGCCCCTCACCACCCGGAACATCTTCACCGGATGAGACTTTGCAGATGCTATGATAGTGGTGAAGAAAACTTTCTTTGCCACATCACAGTCCTTGGCATAGTCCTTTCAAAATGATCTATACTGCAATTGGTCATCTTCAGTGCGAGTCTAGCGCCACCTGTGTTCTAACCGCCGACACTCCTGCTTCATATGCCTCATATCTTCTGTAAACCAGGGGGACCTGTGCTGCCACAGCAGTGGAAGCAGACACCTGGGTGCAACTGTATCAATGGCCATGATCAAGATGTCATTTCCCAAGGCAACAAGGTCATCGACAGAGTAGCTGCTAAGATAGATAGGTAAATCCTCCAGAGAGTTCGGGAAACCAATCAGATCCATTAGGCTCTGGGGCAGACCAACCTAACTGGTCCACCACCCCAATGAGGGCCTAGGAGGGCTGGGATCTTGGTCTTTAGAAGGCAATGATCCGACTATGACAACGATGTTGTAACAACAACCCCGATAACGGGAAGCCCTGTACCCAGGCTTGTGCTAAACATCAAATCCAATATGTGTCCTGCCTCATGTATTGGGCCAGATATTATATGGGATAGGCCCATGATTGTCATGGCAGCCATGAACTCCTGCTTTGCCCCTGAAAGTCTAGCCGTAGTGTGTACGTTGAAATTACCAAAGACAGTACATCTGGGTGATTTCAACACCACCTCCGATACCAGCTCGGCTACAGTAGTTCGGGAATCAGCTGTGCGGAGGGGCGGTCGGTACACCAAGAGGATTCTCAGTCAAATCCAACACAAGGTGGACACACTCTGTATCAGACGAGTTAGGCACCAGATACCTCCGAAAGGCCAAACTATCTTTACAGATCACAGCCATTTCACACACAGCCCCCGAGCCAAGACCAATGTTGCACTGGCACCATCTGGGACAATACTGGCCCAGATGCTTCATGCAGCCAGGTCCCCTTAATGAATATGAGGTAATACCACATCCTGAGTCAAATAATGGCTGAGACAAGTTTTGCATAATTTCATGAGCTCACACAGAGCAGTGCCATGCCTCTTCCACCCTGGGCCCCAGCAGTGCCTTGTCAGTGCCATTCGGGACTCCGATGAGCATGACCTTTCCCACAGCAACCCCCTGTCACTCCCAGCTGGATTCCTCTTACAGTGGTGCCAGCTGCATCAATAATTCTCTTTCCTCGCTTACAGGACTCCCCCATCCCCTTGATGTGCAGCTCACTCCTGCCCCCATTTCCCTGAAGAACATCAGCTGGGAGTGGAGGGTTCAACTCAGAGACCAGCTCTGAATTAACTCCTGTGCCTGCCAAGAAATTTGGCTGGACAGATGTGCCTTGACAATCATCGTAGGCAGCTGAGACTCCTGTAGGGTGAGCTTTCTTTCAAGCGGTGCCCTGTCTCTGACAGGGAGGACTGCAGCTGGCAGCAGCAGAGGTTTCACAGCTAAATCAGTGACAGTTGGAATGGTAAATACAGTAAATCAAGCCTTAATTAAACAGTTCAATCTCTGGGCAAGGAGAAGGGTGGGGGCGGGAGAAAAATCACCAACCCCACCTTGGTCAGAAACCATGAAATGCTGCGCTGATCATCAATAATGCATCACAGTAATGTTCTTGTATGAATTGAAAATGCCAGACAATCAAAGGCCATATGTATTTAGCTTAGACCCACATGACAGCCATGTATTTTTAATAGCCTACCCTCTTTGAAGTCTAGGTTTGCCAAGCTGGGAAGCTGCAAAGGGGGAGAGAGCAGCTTCACCTGATGTAGAGATTTTCTTTTACCAATTGCCCCCACTGACAAAGATGGATTTTCTTGTTCACTTGTGCAGGAAGTGGCATGGATAGCACGTTGAATTTGGGATGTAAACCTTAAAATACCAGGTTGTGCAATAGGGATATATATCTGAATACAGTCAAACTAATGTAGTCTAATGAACAAGGTGTTAGTCTTGGACCTGGGAAACCAGCGTTAAAGTCCCCGCTTAACCAGGCATTCACTGGGTGGCCTCAGTCAAATCACTGTCTTTCAGCCTTTGTTCCCCATCTGAAACATGAGAATAAGAACACCCTTCCTCCCAGGGTTGTTCTGAGGGGGAGCTAGACATGAATCGTAATGCACTTTGAAGACTGAAAGCACTCTATAAATGATTATTTAAAATGTAACCTGCCATATAGTATATCAAAGTCAAGCTATAGGCCCAGATAAGAGAGTTGTCTGGATATACTGAGGGATTCAGTGATGATCAGATGTTGAATTTCATCAGCACTGAACCTCACTACCACCACCATATCTGGATTTATCTTATAGTGCTGGACAGCTGATGGATGTTAGGCCTGAAGTGGTAGCATTGTTTGCCATTCTGCTTTGTGCTGCCACTTTTTCAGTTTGTCTGCCACCAATCCAATGGCAACCAATAGCAATTTATGATACTTCACAGCAATTTGAGACATTTTATGGAAATTTACAGCATTTTACAGCAGTTTATGGAAGTCATGGCAGTTTATGGCACTTTGTGACATTTATGACAGTTCACGTTAATTTGCAACAGTTATGACAGTTTTAATGACATTTTAGGGATGGGTGAATAGAACCGAGTTCGGAAATTCTGTTCGGTTCGGTTCAGTTTGGAAATTCGGTTCAGTTCGGTCCGAACTCTGAACTTCCGAACAAAGTTCAGAAATTCAAACCCCATTGAACTAAATGAAATATTATCTTTTAGGGATGGTCGAACAGAGCCAAGTTTGGAAATTCGGTTCGGTTCGAAAATCGAGTTCGGTTCGGACGTTTGGTTCGGTCGACTGAACTGGTTGAGTTCGGTTCGGTCAACTGAACTGGTTGAGTTCGGTCCGAACTTCGAACTTCCGAACCACGTTTGCCGATCCTTAGACATTTACAATTTGCAACAGTTCCCACATAAAGTTTATGACAGTTTACAAAAGTTTATGGCAGTTCATGGAACTTTACGACAGTTTCTGAAATTTTACAACAGTTCACGCAAGTTTTTGGAAGTTCCCAAAAGTCCCCGAGAGTCTCCAGCACTTTCAAAAAGGCCAAAAAGGGCAACATGCTTGATTGGATAGCGGGTGTTGCAACAAATATTGGCAAGTGCCGCTACTTCAATGGGGGCTGCCATGTCATTAAGGTGGTGTTTGATTGGCCATTACCGACACAAAAAGCTGTTGCTGTTGCTGTTGCTTGCCATTTCACCACTATGTTCTAGACCTCTCTCTATTCTGGATATGCTCAGCTGAAACTAGAAGAGACATCATCATGTCTGACATACAGAGAGATTCAGATATAGGAGGTCCTGACTAGAAAGGTTCTACTGGGTGAAATCCCACTGGAACAGCAAACTAATTTATTTCTTCTCATGTACCTAAGCTACTACCATGGTCCTGTAACAAGATAACTCTCACCACTGGACACTGCTGCCTTTTAATTACCCCTTTGTGCCATTTTCACCGTAACTTAAGGGAATTAGCAGGGACATAGCTAGTTGAGAATGGACTCTGGTGCGGAAAACGGAATGAGCCCCCTACTAGGGTACTCCACTCCAGTGTGCATATGCATTCTACATGTGAGTGCCCCCACAGTCTTTTAGGCCCCAGTGAAGCTGCACCTACTGCAGATATTATATCTGCGCCTCATGGGAATTAGCTCCATCACTGGGTTACAGACACCTCTCTTGGCTCTTTCCTCCAATACTAGGGACAGCTCCCAGAACCAGCCTGCTTTTGCAAGAGCTCCTGTCCTGCCCCAATCACACCCTCTAGCAAACTGACAGGCATTCTAGGTCTGCTGCTATTTTATAGCGCCAGAAAGGGGTGGTGTCAAAAGGGCTAATTTTAAAGGGCTAGTGTCTGTTCCATTGCAGGTTCACATTAAACATGGTAACTGATTGATTGACAGTCCTTGATATATTTTCCTTAAAGCACCTTAGTGAGATACGATATCTCACCAGTTTACATTTTGAAAACCAAGGGCCTAATTCATTTTCTACAGTACTGTGACCCCAGGGAAAAAAGCACATGGAACATGTCCATTGGTTTGCTTCTCCTGTGGATCAGTTGTGTTTGCTGAAATAGCTACAGAGGAGTAGGATGTATTTCCCCATTCACTGGAGTCTTTACGTTCAGATTGGATGACACTTTCTAAAAGCTATGTTCCAGTTCAACCCCAAATCATGGGCCTTATTCAGGAATTAATGGCTGTCAGAGGCAATACAAATGTTCAAAGTAAATATATTATTTGTCAAATTTGAGCACTTCAGACCAAATCTGATGGAGCAGATATTTTCCCACTCTGTTTGTAGACCCATATAAAATATTTTGGTTCAGTTTGTTTTGTTTACTGCACATGAGCAATAGCGTTCAATACTGCCAAAATGAATAACCAAACAAAATAATAAATCAAATGACTGAATAAGCAAACCAAATAAACCAAACAACCAAATGAATTAATCAAACAGAATAAAAAACCAGATAAGTGGATATGGAAATATTCATTTTTGATACTGATATTATTCAGATACTTGGAGGGCTATCTGTGTATGCTAATAATATCAGTGAATACAAAACTATTTGTTTTGTTGGTATACTACACTTTCTGTGATGCAGGAAGTCAGACCAGATGATCACAAGTGGTTCTTTCAGGTCTATGTATTCAAAGTGACTGGAGCATCAAATTATGCCAAGAGAAAATCACAGAGATAATCTTGCTGTATTGGTGACATGATGGACAATTTCTTTACCGATTAATAGATCAAGTGGAAGATTTGGCTGTGGCACCTCAAAATGAATAATCCCAAAATGACAGCCCCAAATTCAATGGAAGTTTTTGAAAAGTGTTGGCTGGAATGACATTGCCACAATCAGTCAGTGGCCACTTGAGATAGAATACAGCAGGCCTGACTCCTGGTGACCCTACTCTAAGGCCACACTCCAGTTCCTTTAGTAACAAGTAGCGGTGGGATCAAACTAAAAAAAAATGGGTATCGGTTTTACCAGTTACCTGTTTTAAAAAAATTGGTTTTTCCGATAAAACCAGTTTACTGGTACCTGGTTTTTTTCCATTGATTTCAATGGGGAAGTGTCCCCATTGAAATCAATTACACCCCCCCAAACCTCCCCCTCCTAAGCTGCGCGGGTGGAAGGGGGGACACCCCCCATCCACCCTGCCCAGCCTGGATGTTTTTATTTTTAAACCGGACCTGTGGGCTAGTCCGGGCCGCCACCTTACCATTGGCTGCCTGGCGGCAGCCAGGTCAACTATTGCTGAAGGTGTAGGCAGCTCTCCTCCAGAAGCCCTCCCGACTGGGGCAGAACTCTGGGTTAACCCCCCCATCCACCTTTTACGTGGGCTGCGGGTGGAGGTGGCGGTGGCGGCAGCAGCACGGTGTGGGTCCACGGCTTCAGTGCTGGCTTCACTTCAGCATTTCACTAGGCCTTCCGGAGAAACCCCGAAGTTCCCGGGAAGGCCTAGTGAAGTGCTGAAGTGAAGCCAGCACTGAAGCCGCTGCTGAACCTGCGCCGCGCTGTTGCCACCCCCGCCACCCACAGCCCAGGTAAAAGGTGGATGGGGGGGGGTTAACCCAGAGCGCTCCCCAAGTCAGGAGGGCTCCCGGAGGAGAGCTGCCTCCACGTTCAGCAATAGGATCCCTGGCTGCTGCCAGGCAGCCAGCAGTGCAGCGGCGGCGGCCCAGACTCGCCTGCAGGTCCAGTTAAAAAAAAATAAAAATCCAGGCTTGGCAGGGTGGGTGGGGGGTGTCCCCCCTTCCACCCGCGCAGCCTAGGAGGGAGAAGGAAAGGGAAAGTGCATGCATGGTTCTTGGTTGTTGTTTTTTTACATTGCAGCCATTGATTTCAATGGCCACAATGTAAAAAAAATCCAGTAACAATCCGGCACCGGATTCTCGGATCTATCCAATATCCCCAATACTGCCAAATACCAGCAGTATTGGATATCGGGAGATCTGAACTTTCCACCCCTAGTAACTAACACCATTGCTTCCCCCTGCTCCTGGGGATTCCTGGAGTGGGTAGGGCTTCAGATGAGGGGTCAGGTCTTAAGTGACAGGATGGGAGTGGGTCTTCAACTGTGAGTGGTGGGACTAAGGAGATAGCTAAAGTGATAGGGGCAGAGCTCCAGACCTGTCAAGAGAAATTTTGGGCTTTGATACATCCAGTAGGGCTCGCAGAACCTGTTTGTAAATACAGCTAGCTCCATTAATCAGGACACTGATGAGTGGAATAACCACCGAAGAGCTCTACAAGTGCTCCACAATGCTATAATTGTGACTAAAATTCTCTTTTCATTAATTGGGACAGCCTTTTATTGGTGGTATTTTCAATCTCCTGAGGCATTCCAATAAAGAGGCTTCTGCTACGTCGAAACCAATTTTTGCAGATACCAATACTTTCTTTATGCAGACTCTATTTGCATTTATTAGCTGAATCTCAAAGTTAGCAGGTAATGATTAGAATAATCTTATAATTCTGGACACTCCTCTAAGTTTGAGGCTCATATACACAGTTGTCCCTGTTTGTTCACCCTTTGGATTGTGTGATATGGTGCAGAGATGTTTTCGGTCATGAGTGTGATAGAGCCAAAGACTGATGGCAGTGCTGTGCCCCTTGGCCTGACCCAAATGTATCGTACCCTAGATGATTTCCTCAGCTTCCCTATCTATCTGCCCAGCAAGGGCCAGATCCAGGTAAGTTCAAACTGTGTGACCACACAGGGCCCTATGTGTTGAGGGGAGCCACATACCCTCTCCACAATACATGGAGTATATGAATAAACTGAACATGAAACCAGTAGGGTTACCATACCTCTTGTTTAAAAGAGAACACTTATGAAAAATACATGGTGAAGGGCTGCATTGGTTCCATTGCAGCCCTGCAACATGTATTTTTATTAGCATCTTCTTTTAAACGGGAGGTTATGGTAACCCTAGAAACCAGGAGTGTGAGAAGCTCTGGCATAAAATGCAGGCTTACTGCAAGGGGCATAGGGTGTGGATGTCCAGGATCAGAGACTAGACCAGGGGAGCTAGGGCAAGAAGCAAGGTCAAGGCTGAATCTGGTTACCATACTTCCCCTTTAAAAGGGGATGCTTGCTGGTGAGCTGGTCACTATCTATCATAGAACCCAGAGTTGATAGTTCAAAATCTGGGTCCCTATATCTACAGGTTCTCAAACGCAGGGAGTCCTAGTTTGGGGAAAATCCATGATGATTCAACAGGGGTCCCCTGCTGCCATTTTTCATGGGGTCCAGACTTTCCTGGATCCAGCACTACTATACCAGTCCTACTAGCGGTTGACTACTTCATTTTCTTAGTTTCCCAACCGTTACTCTTACTCCACCCTCCCTGGAATCAGATACATTCATTGTCCTTGTGACCCTCTAATACAGACTTAAGTACACAGCCAGAATAAAAGAGAGGAATAGCGGAAGAAAGAAGGGAAGGAAGGGGGGTTAAAAGGTGTGTTAATATGAAAACTAATTCTGCTCCTATTTTTGGTTGTGAACTTGCTAAATTGCCTGGTGGGTTATGTAAGAGAAGTCATTGTGTTTGTGTTCAAAGGGCAGCCTTGTACGAAAAGCCGGCAACACTGCTTGAATGATAAGTGGCCAGGCCTGCACAAGGGAGGCGGAGGGAATGGGCCCTGTTCCAAATTGATTAGTTCTGCTGCCTTCTCATTATTGTTCCGTGTGAAGTTTGGCATGCGAGCAAGGTCACTCCATGTATGGTCCTGCCTGTGTCAACGCAGCCAATTCCGCTGCAAACTTGCCTTCTCCTCCTCCTCCATGCCACAAACAATGTGCTTCCCTCACTAGAGAAAATTAAAAAACAGCCCATAAATTTTACATGAGTTCCCGAGACCAGGGGAGAAATTAATTTGATGTTGTCTTTTGATAAAGATGTAGCCCCCCCTCCCCCCCTTCCTTGAAGGTTGCGGTTCAGTTCAGGCAATAAACTATATAAATAAATAACTGACTTCAAATAACCCCTCACCAGCTTATAAACAGGAAAACTGAAAGGACCATGGGAGAGAAGGGTGTGTGTGTTTGATAATAAAGACTATAGACATTTTTTAGATTAAAACTGAAAAACTCCAAGTCTCTTTTGTGACCTTCTCGCCCTCTCTCTCACTCTCTGGTGCTTCAGTCACTGGTGTGCTCTGATGTTTCAATCACTGGTGTTGTCTATGTTGCAGCTGGGTTACTAGCTCCTGGTTACTCACTCTCTTGCACCCATGTGCAAATACATTCCTATGCAACAGATGCACAAACTTGCTATATGCATGGTGGGTGCATGGCCCTTCAAACTGGAGTCACTCATATGGTTGCTACTAGAACTGAAAGAGGGTACCTGGAAAATGGGTATACCCATCAAATTTCCAGTACCTGAATTGTCCCGATAACATTGGATACTGAACGATATCCAATTGCAACCCGATTTGGGTAACCGATGTTCAAGAATGTCAACTTCTGGTCCTGGAACGTTGACTACTGGTACCAATTTTAAAAACTTTTTTTGTCAGTTTACCAAGTTGTGACACCTATTTTTTGGATTTCTATCCAAGAAAGTCAACTTCCAGTCCCAGAAAAATGGCTTCTGGTTCCAATTTTTAAAGATATTTTTGTGGTTTGGTTTTCCACCCAATACTGTTCGGTAATGGAAAAATTGAATAATTGCTAAGGATAATCGGTAAAAAATACTGGTTTTTTGGGGTATCCAGGTATCTGATTGGTACCCAGGTAACCCATTAGGTATCCAGTGTGATACCTGAAAATATGGGTATTTCTCATGGGTACTAAATTAACCCATTTGTCCCAGAAATCAGTGGAGCCAGGCCTAAAGTGGGTGGAACATCCTTTCTGATGTGCTATTTGTCAATTCCTTGCATACCATTTTTACTCTAGATGCTTTGAGTCACGATTGCAATTTATTATTCCTGCTACCAAATGACCATTCAGTATCAGCCCCCAGCATCCCATATAGTTCCATTAGGAATTAACAGATAGACTTTCGTGTGTTCCTATTGCTCACAGCAACCTTTCCCCAAGTCACTCGCTACCTGTCCATATCCAATTCTCTGGCAGAAGGGAGGGGTATGAGGTCCTTCTCTGCTGGCCTCTGACCTCCTATTCTAGCTCTTGGCCATAGCTCCCTCTCACAAGAGCCTGCACTGGCTTCTCTCAACCCTGCTCTCTTCCCTGAGCAAGCACTCACCTCTGTATAATCCAGGTGCCTTCCAGCTCATTACCCATCAGCACTCAGGAAGGGAAGCTATAGCAAAGCCTGGGTGACAAGTAGGGATGGTTCAGGGAGCTAATCCCTTAAGTACTTAGTTCAACTGTCACACAAGGACACTCTCCTTTAAAATATCACAACGTCATGCTGCTCCAATGCGCCTGAGCCATGTCAGAAAGGGGGTGGGACAAAGGGACTTCCCTGCTTCTTTCTGAAATTGCGTCCGCTTCCCCAAAAGATGGGGGGACGGCAGGCGCCTTGCCAGGCCTGCATGGAAGAGGAGACAGGACACGTCAGGGTGCTCTTGATGCACCGCCAGGGTTGCAAGCCCCAGGGCAGTGAAGTGGCCACGCTTATGAGAGCACGGGAAAGTTTAGAACCCTGCCAGGGTTGCTAGGCAGCCACAGAAGTGCTGATAGGGTAGAAGGGCCCACATGGGCAGGAACTAAGGGGCGGAGCTTAACTCTGCAGTGCAAACAGCTCCAGCCTCAACGGACAAGCAGCACTTTCAGTGGACAGAGATCGTGCTGTGAACCCCCCACCCACCCCACCCACGACTCGAGCTGACAATCTGCCCAGGGATGGGCAAGGTTAAAAGGAAGTCACCCGCTACCGTGAAGAAGTGGCAGCAGGCTCCCAGGAACGTGGAGGAGCTGGATGAAGCCCCAGGGCCTGAAGGCCCAGGGCAGGGAGCGAGGGGCTTCGAGCCTCAAGGTTTGGTTTTTTGCCCTCCTGTTTAGTGATCCCATAGTGGATCCCACTGAGCAGGGGGACAAGAAAGAAAAGGAGCATTTCAAGCACCCAAAAGCGGAAAGGAACTGGTCCAATTGGATGACTGCCTTTTCAAACTAACATGGGGTTATGATCCAGGCATTTCCCGGGCGCGCGACCAACTTACTTAAATATGCCAACATTGTGAGGAGGGCATACGAGGCAGGTCCCGCTGGGGCCTGGCTCAGGTATGACGCGGTGTTCAGACACCGGACCACTTATACCCCAGGGCTTAGATGGGACTTGCACTCAAATTTATTTATTTATTTATTTATTTATTTAATTTTTACCCCACCCCTCCTAAAATAGCTCGGGGCGGCTTACAACAATAAAAAAATCACATGTAAAATATATCTAAAAACAGTTAAAACATATCAAAATGCAATAATCAAGTATTAAAACAGGGCCCGGGAACTCAATAAAACAATAAATAGGGTAAGGGAGATAAAACCCTCTAACCCACCCTCCCACCCTCCCTAAAGGCCTGGGGGAACAGCCAGGTTTTACAACTATGCCGGAATGTCAAAAGGCTTGGGGCCAGGCGAGCTTTTCCGGGAGGGAGTTCCAAAGGTGCGGCCCGGCCACCAAGAATGCTGTCTCCATTGTGCCCCCCCGCTTAACGCGGGGGACCTCCAAGAAGGCACCCCGGGCAGACCGAAGGAGCCGCTTGTGACTAAACTGTATGAGTGGATTGGGCAATGTCCCGTGTTCAGATAGCAGTCACTTGCTGGCTAAAGAAGAGGCCTCCTCTGCAGTTGAGTCCTTTCAGGAGGAGGGGAAAAAGAGCCCCGCTGGCATGACAGCCCAGTGCTGGGAGTATAGCCAGACAGGTAGGTGCTCCCGGGAGGCTTTCAGGTTTCGGCACACTTGCCATAACTGTACAGGTTTCCACCCTGCTGAAGCCTGTCCCCAGGGAAGATCAGGGGCAAAAGGTAAACCCCTGCCCAGGAGGGCAGGGAGGGGCGAAATGGGAGGGGGTGGCAACGGCAGCCCAGGCAAGGGCCCCTACACCAGTTAGGCCAGACAGACTGAGGCTGCCCTCCTGGGACACCCCAACCGGGAAGGGGTAGCCTATGTTGCCAAGAATTTTAGCTTAAGATTTAGGATTCCAGCAGGGAACATTCAGCGGTGAAAGGTCACCCCAAATCTAAAAACGGTAGTGGGGTTGGAAACAGTAGTCCAGAAGAAAACTGATAAGGAGTGAGTTGAGAGCTGGGTGGCAGGTCCTTTCCCAACCCCCCCTTTTCCCAACATGATTATCTCACCATTGGGTGTGGTACCACAGAAGGCCCCGGGCGAGTTCCAGTTGATTCACCACCTGTCCCACCAGCGGGGTGCCTCGGTAAATAATTCCATCCCAAGGGAGCTTGTCTCAGTCTAGTACACTTCATTTGACTCAGTGCTCGCACTGGTCCGGCAGTATGGACCGGATGCCATGCTAGCTAAGTGCGACGTCAAGTCAACTTTTCATCTGCTGCCAGTCCACCCTGAAAGTTTTCCTCTCTTGGGGTTCCATTTTAAATGGTGGTATTATTATGATAAGGCCATGCCAATGGGGTTCTCGATCTCTTCCTCAACATTTGAGAGGTTCAGCACCCTCATTGAGTTGATTGCACGGCAGTGGGCCAATGCGGGGGAGGTTACAAAATATCTCAATGACTTCCTCTTCATTGGATGGGCTGGAACTAATGAGTGTGTGGAGCTGATGCAGATTTTCCAGAGGACGGTAGATGAACTGCGTATCCCCTTGGCTCCAGAGAATACTGAAGGGCCAGCCACAAGACTGACCTATCTGGGGATAGAGCTGGACACAGTAGCATCCGTGTCTTGCCTACCTCAGGACAAGCTCAGATCATTGTGGGAAAAGGTGGGGGAGTGCCTACTGGCCACCAAGGTGACGGCCTGTACCCTTCAATCACTAATTGGGAGCCTTGATTTTGCATGTTGGATGGTGGCACCAGGCTGGGCCTTTTTATCACGCTTGTATGCAAAATTGGGGGGCAACCCCCCATTACCACATTAGGCTTACCAGAGAGATGAATGAGGACTTGCGGACTTGGGCATCATTTTTGGCAAATGTCAATGGCGTTAGCTTTTGGTGGGAACAGCTGTTGCTCAAAGCAGAGCTGCAGGTGCACTCCGATGTGGCGGGCAACTCAAGTCAATGGGGTACACCTCATTAGAATGATCAAACGGGACTTTGAGAGGTAAAGCAGCTGTTCCCATCAGCTTTAATTATATGGACAGATCTGGTAGAACGAATCTCATGGGGAAGTGGGGTTCATCCTAGAAAGATAGATAAGGCCCAGAAGAACATTAATAAGGATGTGGGGAGGTGGTTAGTAAATTTGGGAGGTGATCAGATTGGCAGCTATGCCCTGACCCATAAACGGCTGGAGTTGTTCCACCGAGATGGGGTAATTTGTCACCCGAGAGAAACGAGCACTACCTTAAGGCCCTGAAAGAAAAGCTAGAGCAGGTTTTAGAGAGTTGGTAGAGTAAATTGTAGAAATAGTTAGGAAGGTGGGGGTCGGGTTCGTCCAGGTACACCCGGCGAGCCCTTAGTGGCAGGGGTCCAGTACTGAGGGTTAAATCATAGGTTAGAATTTGATAAGCACAAGTCATCTCCTTTAGAGATGGGGAGGTCACACCTGCCGGAAAAGCAGGGGTAAGGCAACCGGTAGGGTGGAATCCCTGGAAGGGGGGGTCAGTGAGGGCTGTAGGGAGACGTATGGTCCCCCGCCTGCAGGCCTATTCCTCCTTACTCAACTCCGCAAGAAGCTTGGTCTTCCTCGCATGCGGCAAGTGCCACTACGAGGGGGAAACGTTTTTTAGTTTGAGGGGTGGTAATCGATGGTACATCAAAACCACCCGTTTAGTTGATGTTAGGATGATGCTCAAGTACTGGACCCACGTCGCACTAGGCGATTTCCCCCCACCTAATTGCAATTCATACAATCTGGTTTAATAAAGAGTGCGGCCATTTAAACCCAACACTTGGTATCTTGTCTCCTTTCGGTGCGTCGGCAATGACCATGGGTCATTATGGGCATTTTCAGACATAATGATACTGTAGGTGTCCAAGCTTTGACCTGTGTGGCCACCTGCCATGCCGTCACAACCGGCCTGCCAGATGTTACCCCTGGGTGGATCCAGTGTTTCCCTGGGCCATGGCAGTTTTTCACCTGGGCTGTAACTTGGGTCCATTGCCGTGTCACAGCCAGGACTAAGCACTGTTTTGGGCCGGAAAAGGGGCCATCACATATGATGGCCTGCACTACCTGACCCTGGTCCAGGGCTGTTCCAACTGGGCACAGAGGCCTAATAGGCTGCCATGCCTGCCTGTCAGGGAGTAGGGTGGGCTGCGCAGTGCCATCTGCACGTTGCCCCACCCACTCCCTGGCCCGAGTCCTGACACGTCTGTTCGGCAACTGGACTAGATCCTGCTGAGGGTGAGAGCCCTCACCCCGAGCAGGATCAAAGTGTGACGGCGTGGTGCGCTGTTGTGTTTAAAAATACTCTGTGACATCACAACATGCTACAGGAGACGAGGACTTATTTAAAAAGCCTCTTTGCCTCATCCCCTTTCCAATGTTGTCCTGACTCCTGCCCCAGCTTTACCCACAGCCTAGAGATTCTGGATCAAAACCCGTGTTGGATGTCTAGTGATTCCCCATGTCACTCACTGTTCAAAGTCTAGGCAAAAGATTTTTCATGTGTTACCCGCATGAGAGACAAAATAGATCCTTGGAACTCCAGATTTTGGAAATGTTCAGATCCAGTTATGGTGATGTAGACTCATCGGGGCCCCATTTAGCAAGGCTGAGACCTCACTTGTCATCCTGACTCCTAGACTCAGGCAACCTATGGTCTAAGGGCCATTGCACAGTATGAGATGGGAACAAGATGTGTGGACAAACCCCTATGTGAACCCACACTATGGGCACTGTGGCTCACCACCAGGCTCAACTGAGCAGCGGGGTGGAGTGGGAGGAGCAGCGGGAGCAGCAGCACAACCAGGCATGGAAATCAGCCCAGGGAGTGTACAGGGAAAGGAGCGTGGGTCACACCTACCTGCCTACACTGCAGCTCCCACTGCTCTTCCAGCCCCACATGCTCTCCCATGTTGGGGACTGTGGTGCACCGCCTGGCTCACCTGAGCAGCGGACCAGGTTGGGAGCAGCAGCCAGAGGCACAGCCAGGCGGGTGATTCACCCTGGGGAGTGCGCGGGGAGCCCGTTGGGTTGCATTTCATTGCCAATTGGTCCCCGAATGTGACCGGGTCAATTCAACACCCCAAATTCGATGGGGTGACCATTTTCTGCATGCTCTCTTTCTTCTCTAGTCTAGTCCTTCAGTGCATGTTCTGTTGTAGCCTAACCGATAAGGTGTTAGCCTTAGACTTGGGATACCATGGGTCAAATAAATCCTGTATCAGGCCTGAATTAACTCAGTAGGCGGTCTTGGGCAAATCACCATCTCTCTGCCTCAGCCGCCCAGTTCATACCGGTGACAGAATACCATCTGTAAAAGGGGAATAATGACTTCCTCATCTGTAAAATGGGAAGATGACCTGCCACACAGGGTTGTTGTGAGCGTGAAATAGAGCAGGATGGTAAAGCTCTTTGAACACTGAACACTGTAGAAATTATAAATAATGTGCTTATGAAGCATGTGGGGCTGCCTCCTATTGGTGAGAATACTGGGCTCAGTGGACAATCAATCTGGCAGTCTTTAGAGGAATAAATGGTCAGGTGATGAGATCTCTGGCTGTTGGGGGCGGGGAGTGAGTAGCAAAAATAGATTATGATTAGAAATGCATTATGACCTGTTGTCCATTTCTTTGAAGCAATCCAAATTGTCCACTGTCAGAGACAGGATGTTGGGCTAGATGCACTATAGGAATCATTCAGTATGGCATTTCCCGTGGTCTTAGATCCAAATGTAAAATACCTCCAGGATGTTATCCACAGAGAGAGACTATATTAACAATAATAATAATAATAATAATAATAATACCACCTGATCATAATATTTCTTTTTAAAAATGAAGAACAATCCTTGAGAAGTGTGTGGGGGGGGAGGGGGAATATATTAATTTATTTTTACCTGGAATACTTTGAAACAACATCAAGTCTCTCT
>QEPC01009343.1:3033002-3054923 GCA_003113815.1 Sphenodon punctatus | reverse complement strand
CCCCCCCCCCCCCACTCCTGAGTGCACCCCTTAAGCAACCCCTCTCACCTCAAATTCTTTGTGGCCCCCAGAGCTTGCATTAATTTTCTAAGTGGCCCCTGGAAGGGAAAAGACCTGCCCGCCCTTGGCACTAAGAACAAGTACGGCATGACATTCTGGTTCTATTGAAGTGGAATGGGAGTTTTGCCATTGATTTCAGTGCAGCTGGGATTTTACTCAGGCTAGTTAATGCAGCCAAATAAACAATACAATTTTCTGCTTTTTCCTTCCCTCCCTGCTGTGCAATAGGGACATTAGCTTGCCCACGGGATCCTATTTCTCCCTGGATTACCCCCTCTTTGCCTGCTATCCAATGAGCAAACCTTGATTTTCCCGATGTTTAAACCTCCCTTGTTGAGGGGGGGAGGGGGATTTGTTTCCCTGTCTTAATTTCTAGCTTAATAATTAGCTTATTATTCCCCAATTTATTCCCATTTTTCCCTTGTCTTTTGGTCAGCTGAGCTCTGGGCACCACCAATTTTCACTTAAAAGCTAATTTAAAGACCTTGGGGGGTGGGGATGTGAAGTAAGCCGTCAGTTCTCTTTTTTCTCCCCTCCTTTCCAAAAGAGAAACCTATCAACCCCTCACAGAAAAGTCTCCCTGCCACAGGAAAGGGCTCCTTTGTATGCGAGTTGCAGCACCTATTTTTCAAGATAACCTTCATTTCATGTACCAAGTGTTAGCTCTGCTGAAAAAGAGAAAAGCAGCGATAACTCCTTCACCTGTGGAACATTATTAGGCTTTCTCGAGAAAAGGGGGGGGGGGGATGAGAGAGAGAGAAGAAGAATGAGTCGTTCAGGTGCATGATAATGGAGGTGGAAGAAATCAGAGGGAGGTGACCTGCCGAATTGCATCTCTCCCTCTTCCTCCCTGTCTATCTTGCTCAATCTCCGCCCATCCCCCCCCCCATCTGTCTTTCACATGCACATTCTCTCTTTTTCTCTCTTTCCATCTCCTCTCTTATGCATACACGTATTCAGGGCTGGCTTTTACTGCTAGTGACACCAGCTGGAAAACAGATTGAATCCATTGCTATTTTTTAATGGTGTAGAGCTGAAATGGGTATCAGATTTGGTACCCGTGGGTAATATCTGCATTTTTTAGTATTGTTTGGCATATCCGAATTGGTATCCAAATACCATTTGAGAATTTGAAAAACTGAAATTTTGCTTATTGTCTTTTTCAGTACCTGAAATGACTCAAAACCCAAATGTATACTCCCCCAAATTTCCTGAAATTCAGGATGAAATTAGAATGAAATTGGTATTTTGATATACTGCTTGTCATTATTTCGGTCTACTGATTTTGGGTATTTCAGTATTTCAGGTGTCTGATAAAAAACTGACTTGGGTACCAAAAAGTACGTGAAATATTTGGTTTGATTTGGGTAGTAGAAATTTTACAGGTATACCTGTTTTTGAAGGTACATGTTTCAGCTCCAGTCCTGGGTGGTGTCAATAGCTGGGCCACCTAGACTAGTGGTTTTTAACCACTGGATCCAGAGAGAGCCTTAGGCAATTCCCAGGTGGTCAGCTGGTTGGCCCAGTGGTTCCACAAGCTCTGGTGCAACTTCATCTCATCTCTTCCTGCCGCTCTTTCCACTTGCTATGGCCATCTGTGCTGCTGAGGGCTGGGGCGGAACAGGGAAAGAAGGAGGGATGTGGCTTCCTGCAACTTCCTGCATCTATGCCTCCAGCTGCTTCCAGCCACCTCATGCTTACTTGGTGGGTCTCATCCGCAAAAGTGAGCTGAAACGAATACCTGCAAAACCAGATATATCAGATTCCAGAGGCAATTCTCCAACTTTATTCTAGAGATATTTACTGACTGATGCCAGAGGCAATTTACTGACTTCCAGTAACAAATACTTTGGCAAAATGTTCTGATTTTCTCGTTTCCCATTACTGAAATAGTTTGGAAAAATGGAAAATTGTTAACTTGCTAATGGTGATACCCAGTATATTGGGTAATCGAGTACCCAGCTCTGTATTTGACTACCTGTCAGGCACACACCAGTGACCTAGACAACTGTCCAGGATTTCAGTGGCAGAAGTAGACTCACCAGGAAGTCAAAGTGCATATACACAATGACAAAGAGAAGATTGTGTTCTTCCCTCCATCCCCTGATGGGCAAGCATGGTGTGTGTGTGTGTTTGGTATGTATGCCAGCAGGGAGTCCCACCAATAGAACTTCACCTGGACCAGCTGTGGTGGCAGGAGATACCATCAGTGAGGCTCCAGACAGATACCGAGGCTTGCTCCAGAAGGCATCCGCAAGCTCCCCAGAATGTTCCAACCCCGCTGCACTGAGAAGTCAGCAAGCATACTTGTACCAACTCAGCAACAACAATGTTTCATCCATGTTGCAGAAGGTGACAGCTTCCACAAATTCAGCTGACAATCTGACCTGGAAGGTGTGTGTGTGTGTGTGTGTGTGAGAGAGAGAGAGAGAGAGAGAGAGAGAGAGAGAGAGAGAGAGAGAGATGAGGGGGGCGAGGAATCCTTCCTGCCCGCAAATGAGACAATTAGACCAGAAGTGAAAAACCATTTTTTATCTGAGGGGTCATTTTGACAATTTGCTTAAATGGTTGTGCTTAGGATGGGGAAAGGAAAGGGAGGGTCCAGATCATGGATCTGTGCTATAGGTTTATCCCCTGTCCTTGAGTATATATCCTCATCTCTGATCCCTTCCATGAGATCATTCTTCCTTTGCTTGTGGACAGGAAGCAAGATCTAGGGGCGAGATCTAGGAATTGAAAAGGGGCCAAATCCATGGGACAGACCACTGAGTTAGATCCAGAGTATGTATACAGGACACAATCGGCGAGCACCTGAGATAAAATTCCCTACTAGATAGTGGCACCAGAATGCCCCATCAATGTTCTGTCTCCAGTTATGGCTAGAGCTGAAATTGATACTAAATTTAGTACCTGTGGGTAATACCTGTATTTTTGGGGTACCACATCGGGTACCCAATGAGTTGCCCAGGTACCAACTAGGTACTTGAATACCCCCCTAAAAAACCACAAATTAGTACTTCTGGTATCAATTTTTCAGTTTCCCGATTCCCAATTGGTATATCAGTATACCAGTCAGTATACTGGGTCAGAAAACCAAAAAATCGGCATTAAAAGGAAAAAGGAAAAAAAAGTAACCAGAATTTGCTTTCTGGTACCACATGCTGACTTTCCTGGACCAAAAATTAATTTTATGGGAAGGAAAACCAATAAATAATGTCTTAAGACATTTAATTGCCAAACAAGTTACAAAAATTGGGAATGGAAGTAGTTTCCTGGGACAGGAAGTTGCCACAAAATTGATGGAAGTTGACAGAAAACTGATGACCCGATGTCAGCAGTCAGTATATTGATGAAAAGGTTGAAAAATAGGTCCCAGAAGTCAACATTCTGCATCTGGAAGTTGACATTTTGAGTCATAAGAACATAAGAACATAAGTAGTGCCATACTAGTCAGACCAATGGTCCATCAAGCACAGCTTCCTCCTGTCCTCCAGCAGTGGCCAATCTTGATCACATGGGAGAAGAACCAACAGTCACAATGGGCAATCCATTCCCCGTTGTTCACTCCCAGCTCAGAAGTTCATCCCATAACCTACTTGGTTAACAGTCATTAATGGACCTACTCTCCAAGAACTTATCCAGGTCTTTTTTAAACCCAGCTATACTACTGGCCTTGACAACAAATTTCATAAGTTAATTATGTGTTGATGAAAAAGTACTCCCTTTTATTTGTTTTAAATCTGCCAGCAGCTAGTTTCATGGAGTGTTCCCTAGTTTTAGTACTGTTTGAGAGGGTCAATAACCATTCCCGATCTACTCTGTCTACAGCACTCAAGATTTTATAAAATTCTATTGTATCCCCTCTCAGTCTTCTCTTCTCTACGCTGAAGAGACGCAGCTTGTCAAGCCTTTCTTTGTACAGAAGCCATTCCATGCCCTTTATCATTCTTGTTGCCCTTCTCTCTACCTTTTCTAGTTCAGCTATGTCATTGGGTACCTGAATTGGGTCACAATCAGGTACTGATCGATACCTGATGTTGTTGAGTCAATTCAGGTAATGGGAATTTGGTGGGTATACCCGTTATTGTGGGTACTCATTTCAGTTCTAGTTGTGGCCATCTTGGATGGTGTATGCGAAGAAAAAAAAATCCCAAGTCACTCCACAACGTTTCCTCTCACAGTACTCATGGAGTAAGGTACCTCGGAGCACAAACAAAGGTATTGAATCTGGCTTTTACACTTTGGGCAAAATGTTGCAGTTTCAGCTGCTAACAAAAAACTCCAGTTATTAACATTTTCACACACACAAACATATATCAGGCTTCAGACAATGTAGTGATGTTACATTCTAGGAACTCAGAGCAATATGGGATATCATGTAGAGGTGATGCAAATAGTGGGTTTTGTATTCACGTATATTATTCTACCTAAATATCCAGCTAATATCCACGATCAAAATGGATATTCACATATCCATGTATTTGTTTTTTTCAGTTGTTGAGCTATTATATTATTTTGGCTCCTTTATTTTGGCTACTGAGTTTGCATCAACAGTGACAAAATAATGGAACACTCAGTCACCCAAAAAGTTGAATAACTGAATTGAAATATCTGAAATGAATACCCAACAAAGCAGGAATCAAATAACAATTATTACTCACTTTGGTGGATCCAGCATGAATTTAATGAATAAGATGTTCGCCAAGGATATTTGTTTCAGCTCTAACACCGTGTGCATTACATAAGTGGAACTACAGAAGGAGGATGAAGTTGTAGGGAGAACTTAGTTTGGTGTGTCACGAGGGGCTAATAAAGAAAGCCAATTTGACCCTTTTTGCTCATCAACAATAGAGCTCCTGTGTGTAACATAGACCTTGTGGCACATACAATAAAGATCTCTTACCTCACCACCAACCCGCTGCATCAGTTATTTCTAATGAAACAGCATGTGCATCGTTCCACTTGCATCCCACCTGGGATCAGAGTTTTAAACCAAATTGGAACGAGGATTAATGATCTGTTAGGAGTGTATTAGCAGACGCTTCTCCCCTTGCGCTGGAGTGGGCTAATCGCAGGCCTGCTCCATGCTGTGGGTAGAGGAGGGATGGGTTTATGCTGTAATCACAGTCTTGTATATTTGCAGAGCTTGTTATTTCACATTGACAGGTACCTACCAGCTTGGGAAAAGGTCCGGAAGCCCATGCATCAGCGAGTGCTTTGCAGATAAAACAGCTCGGAAGTTGCTTGCGCAAGGTCCGTGCTGCACCATAAATTACAGGGTAGTTATTTCTTAGTTATTTAGCAGTTACAGTGTAATTAGTTCCACTTAATGTCAACTTTTGCCAATACATCTTCCATTAGTTGGGGAATTATAGCTGGGTTTTAAAACTGTGGCAGTGCGTGTGCAGCTTATGGACTTCAGAGTAGGCATGGGAGATGGGCAGAGGGGATGAAGAGTCTGGGGAAGAGGAAAGATTTGCTGTGTGAAAGTCAAGCCCGGAACTGCTAGTCTGGACTCTGAAAAGGAAATCTAACACCTTCTGAAGATGGTAATGAAACCTAGGCTGCAAGGGAAAAATCTAACAGCTCCACATAGGCCTTTTCAAATGGGCTGGTGGTGCGGGGGGAGGGGGGAGGTCTCAGCAGGTGGGCAGTGCGTGGGCGGCCCGTTTCATGGATGCCCACTCACCTCCACCCATCTCCACACACGGAGCATCTTCTATTGGCACCCATTGCTCCGTGCATGGGTGATGGGTGGAGATAGATGGAACTCGGGAGTGTGCACGTACCCCCACCTACCCACCCACCCACTGCAGTGGTCGCACGGATGCCCGCCCCCACCTGCACACATGGGCAAGGGGGGCATCCATGAAAAAAGGATGACAGTCTCACCTTGAATTAGGATGGAGAGGGGGAACCCCTAGATTGCAGGAAAAGGTTCCCCATCCCATATAAGAAAACAGGAAACTTTTTCTCTGTGAGAAAAGTTCCAAGACTAAACTTCCCATACCGACTATTGGTACTGGGTGCCTTGTTTCCTGGTTGACCAACCTAAAACCCCTTAAAATTAGCTTGATTTATAGAGAGCTGGAGCTGAGAAATTTCTAAAAATCAGACCCTTTTGTGGTGCCTCATGCTGGTCCTTTAAGAAGTGTCTTGACTACAAGTGATTTGAGAACCCTTCCCTCAATAATTAAGAAATGTTACTGAGATCTCATAAAGATCTCAGTAACGATCTAAGATCTTGCTAGAGTCTAGAGAAAAATTTTAAAGTGAGTAGCGCATGTGCAAATCGCAGCAGCGTTAGCACCATTTTGGAAAAAGGCAGCAGTTCTGCACATGCACCAGTGCTGTTCATTAATGTGCCAATGCTGCCAGCACCAAAATGGGCTGTGCATGCACAGCACAGCCATGTCGGTCATTTTGTGCATGTGCAGTAGGGTTGAGAAATTGTATTGAAAATCGAGATCGGTTCTAAATTGTATCAACATGACTTTCAATACGATTTAAGATTGTATTGATCAGAATCAGTTTCGATTCCAACCAATATGGCCTAAATCCAATGTCTGTCTCCAGCTCTGCCTTCCCTGGACTTCTGCCAGGCCCAGGCTCTGGGCAGAGGTCTAGGGAAGGCAGAGCTGGGGGTAGAGGGGCTGTGCAGCGATGGGCAAGTGGTAGTTGTCTCCCAGAGCCCCTACCCAGTACCTGCCTCCTCCAGACCCTTGCCCATGCCTGCCTGCCTTCCCCAGCGCCTGCTGCAGCAGCACTGGGATGGGTGGCTAGGCAGGATTCTGGAGGAGCCGTGCAGTGCCAGGCAGGGGTGTTGGGAGAAGGGGTGGGAACTTAACTTACCTGTCTTTTTCCTCTTTAGGCTTGGAGTTGGTCCAGCGGCATACTGCGGTACCCAGCTCAGCCTTCTCAGGGCCAAGCCAGGCAGAAATACTAGGGAAAACTGTGCATGCAAACAACAGCCTCCAAGGCCATTCTGCGCATGCGTTGCCCTTTTCCATCACAGGCCCTGTGAGCCAAAATGTTATGCATCTGTTTTAGTATATTCATGGACCTTGCATATAAAGGGCTTCCTTCTGGATTGCCACAGGCCCTCTATAGACCCAAGGTTCCCCAAGTCTGAGGCACTGTGGGTGCAGTGTTTTCTCAGGCAACTCAGTCATTGAATAGGGTATGTTCCAATACAAACGCAGAGTCATCTCTTTATCAGGGACAAGAGCATTTTATGCCTGGGTTGAACAGGTGTGAAATGCCCTGGTCCCAGATAAGATACCTCCATGCCTGCAAGAGTCCTTGAATGAGCCTAGCAATTATCCTTACACAATATAGCACTGATGGACCTTCTTCTGACCTGGGTTGGGATCTTTTGACAAACTGCCAATGTTTGCCTGAGGATATCAAAGGAACTCCTGTGAACTGCTGCCCTGCTCATCTCATTTATTATGTTCCCTTTGAATTTTATTTGAAAATACTGGGTGTTAATAATAGACATGATGCTGCCCAGTTTGACCCGCTCACCCCACATGTATTTTTCCAGGCCCCCAGATGTGGGCCCAGTACAGACCATGGTGAAGTAGGCAGCTGGCCTGGAAATGTGGGCCAGGAAGGAACTGGGTCCAAGGACCCCCCAGGCAGGTCATAGCGGATTGAACTGGGCAGGGACATCTGTTTCTGCACCAACCCAGTCCAGCATGGGGGCTTGCCATGGCCGCCAGTCATGTTTGCCTATTATTGGCAGCCATGGTTGTCCATCATGGCAGGGGGAGGGGCACCAGTCACAGCACAGGAGCAGGGATGGCTGACCTCATGTCGCTTCCTGCCTCCCCTCTCTGGCCGGGTCAGGCTGGGGAACATTTATTCCATTCGCTGACCTGTCCAAGCTGGGGGAACCCCTCCACCTCTCCCAGGGATGTATAGCCAGCACACTTGCTGTGCATTTTTTTTTCAGCAAGTATTATTTGTGATTACAATAAAATGCATTGGGAGCCATGGCTAAAATTGCTAAATCCAAATTTGCATTATAATTAGTGTTAGTAAGAGGTGCACTCTATGATCAAAGTCAAAATATCAAAAGAAAGTTTAAAAAGTAATTATAACAAATGTATAGTATAAACTAAGGGTAAAAACAGATGTAACACTAACTCCACTTGAATGCCACTTTCACACCACTTTCACATTTCTTATGCATATTTCAGTGCTGCATAAGGCACCAATACAGCCCTGCAACGTGGATAAGAAATGTTAAAGCGATGTTCAAGTGGAGTTAGCATTATGTCTGTTTTAACCAAAACCTCAAGATGAATAACTGAAATAACTGAAGCAAGTGGGCATATGGGAAAATCAAATGCCTGGAAAAACTTCAGTCTAGTTTTATAAGAGCCCTACTGACAGCCCCGCCGGGGATAAATGTAGTGGCTCTGGGCTTGGAATGTGGTTTATTACCATTGGCTGAGAGGATTTGGATGGGGGCCATATCCTATCCATATCCTAGGATATGTCCAAGAGATATCCTATCCATATTGGCTTCGGCTGTTTTTTAAAATGGCTGCCCCTCTGTCAATGTTGGCTTTGGAGGATAATATTTCGAACAGTTGGGTTACTGGGGTGCATAATAAGATCTGTCAATTAGGTTTTAGCCCTGTAGTTTTGGAACCATTGAGGTTCAAGGGAGCTCAGAAACTATTGGTGGAGAGATTATCAGATATTACCTGGCAAGAAGTAAGAGCCATTATCGGTGAGAGTAGGGCCTTGGGATGTCATCCCGAGATTGCTAATAGAGAGCGGTCCCCTATGCCCTACCTGGACAGTAGCTTGTCCCAAAGGGCCAGAAGGTTATTCTTTATGGCAAGAGTGAATTCCTTCCCTTCATTCAGTCCATAGTTAGATTTAGGGGAGTAGTTTTTGATGATTGACTATGCCAGTGCTCCTTAAAGAAAGTAGATACTTTGGAGCATATATTGTTGGATCACCCCCTGTTCTGTGGTGCTCGGGAAAAACTGATTGCTCCCTTGATTACCCAGCTGCCGGGTAGACCTGTGGGCTTCTGCGTTGGCTATTCATTGGGTGACTGCTCGCTGTCGATAACTATGAATGTAGCTTCATGTTTGAGTATTGTGGGTATAATGAAAGAAAAATTGTGCAAGGAAGCAACTTAGTTAGTATAAGTATATGGGTATTTTCAGATGTTACGAAATCACAGTCAACCACAGTGAACCACGGTCAATCCCGAGGCGGGGCCAAAGCGCCCTGAATGTCTGTTTCACGGGCGCCAGATGTTCACCACAGTCAGTCCCCAGCAGGGGTCAAAATTAATCATGCTTCCGGAGCTCCGGCCCAGCCATCTCCGAAAGAGTGGTCAATGCGATTCCCAACGGGAAACAAAAAAAAGTAACTTCTGAATGGCAACCACCGGCCGGAATCAACCAAAATGATTCCCAGCTGGGGACAAAGCATGCAGCATCGCTGCCAGGCAACCAGCAACAACAATATATAAATAAATAAATAAATAAATAAACACAGGCATCAGAGGGAGATTTAAAGGGCACACAGTGGCAGGGGGACATGGCGGGATGCAGCGAGGTGGAAGGGAGAGGAGAGTGGAGGGTGAGAGAGCAAGGGAGGAGGAGGAGGAGCTGGTGGTGGTAGAGGCAGTGGAGGCGCAGGTGGAGGAGGGGGTTGTGCTGCACATTCAGGCAGCGGAGGGGCAGCAGCAGAAGCAGCCAGGACAGGCAGCCCCGGAGACATCAACTGGACCGGGGGATGAGGCACCCCAGAAATGGGTAAGGCAACCGAAGGGGGGGAGGATCAGCGGCACAGGGACATCAAGGGGGTCAGCCGGGGAAGCAGGAGGGGGAAAGGGAGGCCACGGGACAGGGGCAAAAAACATCTAAACCCGCCCATGACCCACAGACACGGAAGCGGGCCCGGGAGCCTGAGTCCCCAGAGGAGACGGGCACTGGCCAGGTGAAGGAGGAGGAGGAGGGCCCATGTGAGAGAAGGCCCTACCATCGAGGGGGGCACTGGGGGCACAGGGAAACGCAGGGCTTCATCCGCATCTGAGGGACCCTGGAGCATCAACTGCAGCTCGCAGTCAATCAGCGGAATGAGCACGTCTTCCGGGAGAACATGCAGGACATGGAGATAGCGGGCTATCACAGGACCTTGACCCAGTGCTGCTCAAAGGTGAAGTAACTAAAGAGACCATCCAGGACAACAACCAGTGGTCTGGACACGGTGCCCGGTCCGCCCCCTACTTTGATGCCCTGGACCATATACTCCATATGAAGGGCTCCATCGTCACTCTGTGCCTCATGGGGAGCGCCGTGGTCCAGGGCAGGGAACAGGCTGAGGTACCCCGCTCCTCTTGCTACCCCCAGGGAGGACACTGGCTCAAGGGCCCCTGCCCCCCCAGGAGGAATGCCCAGGGACCTCGGGAACCTGCAGGGTCCGACAAGCACCAGCAGCCACCACCCCCTGTATAGACCGGGAGACTCTGAGGCCGGCACACTTGTCACCCTCAGCCAGTGGACAAAGGGGGATCCCAGCAACACCAAGGGACTGGTTTTGGAGGGCTCTGAGATGGACACCAAGGGTAAACACATGGGTGGGAGGGGGGCTGGACCAGGGGGAAGGAGAAAGGAGGGGAGAGGGGGGACACACTGGGCAAGGACCACCCCGCCAGCCACCCGGACACCCCAGAACATGGGAAGAGGGCCCGGGGGGCTGCTGGGGGACAAGGGAAGCCCACCCCCACCCAACCCCTCCTGTATCCCCACAGGGCATGGCACGCCCCGTCCCCAGCGACAGACAGGCAACGAGGATTCCAGAGAGCAGCCCCGGGAACAGAAAGCAGTCCCCGGTAAGGAACACCACCAAGTGGGGGGGAGTAAGGGTGCTGGGGGAGGGCACCGGGGACCAATCTGATAGGAGGGTGGGTCCCTAGACCCCCAGCTGTGCTATGGGACAGGGGGCAGCTGGCTGGGGCATCTAACCAGCACCTATTGTGTACCCAACAGGGAAACCCGAGGGGCCCTAGCAAGTTGGGCCCATGTCCCTGGTGCAATGGATGAGGGAGCACCGGGCATGAGTACAGCACCAGAGGGAGGAGCAGGTGGAGGACATTGTCCACTCTACCACCGAACAGGGCAAGCAGATGATCGTGGCCATTGATTGCATGGAGGTGGTCATGGAACGATCCCTGAAACAGGCGAAGGCAAGGTACCAGAGGCTCCAGGCAGAGGTGCAGCTGGAGTGGAGGCGGGAGTGCTGGGAGCATAGCAGGCAGCTAGGGGCATTTGGGCTGCTGGAGCAGGCCATTGACAGAATGGTGTGGAAGCATTCAGCAAAGTTGAACCACTTGCATGACATCAGCACCTCCCTGCTCCTGCACGCTGGCACCATGAGTGCATACGTGATGGCAGCTGCCCCGCCAGGCACCCTGCCCATCCAGGCCCCAGTGCCGAGTTCCTCAGTGCCCCCACCACCGCCACCACTGCCCCATCTGCCGGTCCACCCGCTCGGCCCATGCATCTGCCTCCCAGTCCCTGTAGGCCTCCGGAAGGAGCAGCCACCCAGAGGGGTCCATCTGGCCCTGGGCCCACCACCCTACCACCACCACCTGCCTCTCAGGACACCGAGGCCTGTACGACACAGTTGGGGACACAGACAGCTGGGGGGGAGCTTCCAGAGCTCCACAGTGCCCACAGGGCAGCCGAGGGTGAGGCCCTGGAGATCTGGGGGATGGGGGGAAGGGGGAAAGCGGTCAGAGGGTGGCAAGCATGGCACAGGGAGGTGGGTGGTGGTGGTGGGAACACATGTAAATATGTTTTGAAATAAAGGTTCATGCACAACTATTGCCTCCTTGGGTCTGTTCATGGGCCCGTGGCTGTGGGGGGAGGTGGCCATACAGATGCGTGCCCAGGCCCCAGGGCCCGGGGTGGCAGTACAGATGCGCGCTGGTGGAGGGCCCGGGGTGGTGGAGACGCCCACGCCTCAGCCTCCCAGCTGATCCACCTGGCCAGGGCAGCACTGATGCGCTTAGCGTATCGGTACTTGCACAGGTTATCTGCATTCACATACAGGGGCACAGGGCCGGGAAGGCACTGGGGCATGGGTACTTGAGGGCATCCCCATCAGTCTCACACATGTTGTGCAGCACACAGCAGGCTCCGATCACCAGGGCAGAGGTCTCCACTGTGTAATCCAGGCATCCCGCGAGGCTCCTCCAGCACTGCTTGAGGGCCCCAAAGGCCCTCTCAACCACTTTCCTGCTTGCACATAGGTGGGTATTGTAGAGAGCCTCCACAGGGTTGTGGGCAACCGGGTATGCCTTCATCAGCCCCCGGGTGAGGAGATAGGCCGGGTCTCCCAGAATGCAGGGGGCCATCAGCACCCCCTCGATCTGGGTCATCCCCATGTCTGCGAAGTCCCCGTGGTACATCCGGGCATAGAAGGGGGAGATGGCCATGATCCGGGCATCGTGACTGCGCCCAGAGTTGCCCGTGATGATGTCTATGAACTGCCCCCGGTGGTCCACCACAGCCTGCAGCTACAGGGAGTGGTATCCATGTCTGTTAATATATTCTGCGGCCTCGCCAGTGGAGGGGCGGAGGATGTCTATGTGGGTGCCGTCCATGGCACCAATGCTGTTGGGGAACCCTCCAGCCATGAAGCCAGCCATCACAGCCGCTTGGTCCACCAGCTGGATCGCTTGGTCCAGGAGCACTCCCTCCACAGCCTTGCAGACATCGCACAGGATCCCAGCAATGGTGCTCACCCCGACGCTGAAGTACTGCGACATGGACCGGCAGTAGTCAGGAGTTGCTAGTACCCAGACCCCGATGTCCACCCGCTGCACCATGGGGATGGGGGTCTGCATGGGGGTGTGCTGCTGCTCCAGCCAGGGCATTAACAGCTCCACGAATTGCAGTAGGGTGTGTCTTTCCTTCCGAAAGTAAGTCCTCCAGGTGGCCTCATCCCACTGAGTCAGAACCCGGGACCACCACCCCTGTGCCCACTCTGTGACCCATACTTGCTGGTCAATGGGTATAGTGAGCAGGGCTGCGCGCTCCATGGTATCTCTCCACCATTGGAGGTACCCGGCTGCCTCGCAGAGACATGCAACCCTATCCTGCACCCCACACCTCACTCGCTTGCCATGCCATGTTGCAGCCGGTGGCTTTATTGGCTGGCCTTGAGGCCCCCTGCATCCCCTTCCATCCCTCCAGGGATTGTGGGGCCCCTCTGTCCTCGCAATTAGTCTCCTTTGTTTTCTGGACCATGGCTAGCTGCGCTTCCACCGGACACCCGGCTCCCAGTGCCCATGGGGCCGCCCATCGCTGGACCTTCCACGAGACCATGGCCCTATGTGACCTGTGGCATTCCCCAGCTGTGCAGTTGCTCCTGAGATGCCTGGACAGCCTGTCTGGTGCCTATGCGAGTCTGAGCTCAGGGTTGCACTACTTTGGCTTTGAAGCGTGCGCCCGCAATTGCCAGCTGCATGCGGAGACCCTGGGCCTGATTCCCTTTCCCTATGGGAGCATCCCAGAAATGAGGTGCTCGCATGTGGGGTGGCTGGCAGTGGAGACTGTGTCTGCTCTGTCTGTGTGCAGCCTGGCCACCTACACAGCCTGTCTGAATGAGGGGGGCCCTTCCCTGGCCGTGTCCTACTCTGGCTGTGTTTACAGGGTCTGTGGGTACCAGCGATTGCATGGGACATGGTATCACCAGCTGTTGGAGCTCGGTCACCTTCCATGGCCCCCAGCTGCTGACTATGGCTTGTCCGAGCCCACCGAGGTGGAGCTGGCTGTGCTGTTTGGTGTGTGGTCCCATTCCGATGTGCAGTTGGGGCTCGCCATGCAGGATCCCTTCGAGGCGTACTACCTGGTCACCCACCACATGTCTGTGCTGGGATACCATTGGAGCATGCTTCAGTGGCCCCACTTTGTTCACCTGGCAGGCCACCCAGCCCCAGGCCCCTTTGTGGCCTCCTGCGGCTGGCTGTGAGGTCCCCTCTGCCTACTGTGCCCCTGTTGGTGGCCCCACAGACAGCTCCTGTTTCCTCCCTGCTTCCGCGGGCCGGTGCCTGCTTCCTCCATGGTGTCCCGGCCTTGACCACGGTGTTCTGGGGCACCTGGTCTTTGCCTCCCAGCATCCGCCCAGGGGTTTGTGTGCATCTGTGGACCACCTGCACTGCTCTGGTTCTCCTACATCCCCTCCATGGCACCTTCAATGGCACTTGGGGTGCCTGTCTGCCTCCTGGGCTGTTCCTGGGCCGCTCCCTGTTCCATGTGGCCTCCCCCTGTGCCTATGGCCTAGCCTTTGGGGGGGGCATTCCAGGACTGCCTGTGTCGCTGTGGGGGTGCCTGTGTGGACTATGCTGTTGTGGGGGTTCTGGGTGCCATTTACCGTGTCCTGCCCTGCCCCTGGGCCACCCCCTCCCCCCGTGCCCATTGTGCTGTGTGTGTTGTCTGTCCCGCTGTGTCCCCCCTTCCCTTCCTTTCCCTTGCGGGTGTGAGTGCGCCCGGGCGTGTGTGTGGGCTGTATGTTCCACTGTGCCCTCGTTGTCTCTGTGCCTACTCTGTGTGTTGCCTCGGCGGCTCTTCTCCCTCTTCCCGCTCCCTTCCCATTTACCTGTGTGGGCATTCCCTTTTGGTGCTTTTGGCTTCCTCTGCCCTCAGTTGGCCATGTCTTCCTCCCTGGTGCCTTCTGGGTGTTTTTACCACAGCTGGGAATCGACGTCACATCTGTTGCACTGCCCCGACCCATGGTCTGACGGCCCGATTCCATGCCATGGTCCCGCTCCTGTCACATCTGTTCGGGGCCTTCTTTGACCATGGGGGGTGGTTGCTCGGTTCACCACTGCAGGGAATCCACTGTGGTGAATTGGGACCACGTAACATCTGAAATCACCCTATGTTTAATGATTCGCATGCACTAGCTAGGGACTTTATGACTAAGTTGTGTTCTATTGTTATTTAATTTAATTTTGTATTTTGTATTTTAGTTTAAATGGTTTTAAAATGGATGATTGTTTGAAGGGACTTTAGGATCCCCCCTGTTTAGGGGAGTTTGCAAGTTTTGTAAGTTTTGCAATGACCATTGGCTAAGCAATAAAGTATTATTATTATTATTATTATTATTATTATTATTATTATTATTATTATTATTATTATTATTATTATTATTATTATTAACTAAAGCAAAATAACTAGAGCTCAACCAGTTAACAAATTTTGAACCCGTAATACCCACAATTTCATGTAGCCTGTTGGTTAACTAATGAGTATACTCATACCGAGATGGGTAACTAAATATCCAAACTACCAGAGATGAAATGACTGTTACCAAGTAACTGACTTTCCATTTTACCGACCTGTTCTGACTTACCGTATTACTGTTTTAGTATCTTTCCAAATGTATTAATTTCAGTTTTCATTGCTGTGTATACACACAAGAAGGGGCATAGAACAATGAATGGATAAATGGAAACAGATGTAAAAATAGATAAATTAGCACCTTGGTAAAATGGCATAACATGGAAAAACGGTAACTGGGTAATGAAGGGAACTCATTTGGGCACTGTATGGGTGCCATTTTTGTTGGTTTTGAATATGTCACCTTTCTGCTCCAATTTAAAGAGCTAATTTGAAAAAGCTGAAATTTTCCAGTGGATGAAAATTCCATTTCCCAAACAGATGTAGTTGCCAGTCCATCTGAGATCATCAGGGTCTGTTGCCTTGATCCGTTATATCAGGCATGGGGAACTCTTTTTTCACCTCTCAGGGGCCACTTGGAAACTAATCCAAGCTTCAGAGGAGCTAGGTGGGGGCTACTTAAGGGGTGCACTCAGGAAACGAAGGGTCAAAACCATATGTATGTGTATCATGCATTTGTCTGTTATCCTTTTGTGCATGTCCTCATCTCTGCCTGTCACCCTGAGCTCAGTCTTTCAGTGCTTGGGAGAATGGAACTGGACTCAGAGTCCAGATCCAGGAATTAGAAAGACCACATAAAAACTATCCATGGGCCACATTTGGTCTCCAGGCCTGAAGATCCCCACCCCTGCCTTATATGATAACACAATGTCGGAGCTTTCCTATATTGTCTCCAGCAGAGATGGGCTCAGACTAATTGTCTCTACTGAGAGGCTTGGAGATATGACTGAGAAAATACAGCAAAATAGAGTAGAGGAGGAAGGGGATGGGAAAGGTTCAGTCTGAACAAGGGTGAGAGAGTGAGCCAAAGGAATGACAGACTCGACTGAAAGTGACTAATGAATCATTCAGGTCTTTATCAGTTCCAGGTACAGGTAGCAGGTGTGTGGTAAGCATTGCGTTCCCCAGAGCACAGGTTACTTACTGCTTGGCTTTCTTGTTTGGTATTTTAGCTCTGCTTTCTAATTTACTTCACAGGACTCTCAGTTCTGTCGTCCCCATGGACCAGTAAAACCATATATTGTTCTCCTACACAGGGGAGTTTCAAGCATTTTTGGCTGGAGTCTCAAAAATGAGAAGAGCCTAATTTTGTTTTTCTTCACAAAAGAAAACAGTTATATAAGTCAACAGGCCACTGAGTCTGGAGTCCACCACCTGTTGCAAGGAGAGGTAAAATCATACCAAAGAGTGAGATGGGTAAAATACTACAGTTGAAATGAGGTTTCACAAAAAATGGGGATCCCTGTCTAAATCCCAGTTCCTGATACTGTCTTGGTTGAATCAAGAACCTCTACATACTCAACAATGTCTCAATTGATATTTTATTTCTCAATTTACTGATAATTTGCTTACCAGGATCCCGCTTACCAAGATTTCAAGATTTTATTAATAAGGCTCTAGCTTTCATCATGGCCAGGTTACTAGTATTTACCACTTTGCCATTTACCACTTTGGTGGTTTTTAAATGGGCACGGTTGGGGGGGAGGGGGCAGGTCCATGTGCACCATGTGGATCACCCAGAGATGTCCACTTAGGGGGAAGAATCCAGTCGGCTGAGATGAGTGTGCGCTGGGTGTGTTCCCCATCTCACACACTGCCCACTCCTGCCTCCGCATGGAGCATCCCAGACTTCCCCCCAATGCTTTGTGTATGGGCATGAGTGGGCAGTGCATGGGTCACAGGATCATGCACCCACTGGTATGCAGATTCCTTTACAAATTTGCAATCTAGTTCTAGATTGATCACAGTAAAGGGAACATCTTACAACAAAAATTCTGATTGCAGGCACTGGAATGGAAGAACTGTTTTTTTAAGCTGTGTTTGGGCAGGTACGGGGAGGCCAAGGAGTGGGCTGTTTGTACAGTGATTGGCTCAGAAATGTGGAAACAATGAACAGACAGAAACCCAGAAGCAAAACAGGACCCTGGGCAATGTAGTAACCAAGTAGGCAGTAAATGAATGGAACCCAGTGCATGGTAAATGGAAAGTCGGTAAATCTGGACAGGATTTTGCGGTATTGCAAGAACTGAGAAATCATATCGGTGTTGGGAAATGATCAGGAAATCGATCCCAGTTCATGAGATGATGAAATAACTTGAAAGTAAGGATTTTGCTCTTTGTTTCAGCCCTAATAACTACAGCCAAGCTAGAAAATGTAGGCGCAATATACCACTGTCGTGCTGACATAATTATTTTTGTGGGACAGGGAGGGGGAATCACAGTAATGTCAAAAAGGGGCAGGGCAATGAAGCTATACTCCCCCTTTTCTAACATGGACCTGTGCTCAGTAGGGCATTGCAGTGTTACAATGCTCCGAGCGGGACTGCATCAGAAAGGTGTGGAAGACTCTCTTTGCCCTGGCCCTTTCTGAGATGGTCATGTTGCTTCCCGATGTGGCCATACCCTTATGGAATGTTGTGACATCACCATGACATTCCAAAGGGGTGGGGACAGAATGCCCACTGTACCTATACTACTTACTGACAAAGCAAATGAAGTAGCTAGCAAGTGCTGAAATGCCAAAATACCAAAGCAATGAAATACATGAATTTGACGCCTTTCCATATTTTGTCTGGAGAGTGGAGACACCAGATTTTGAACCAGAATGTCCAGGTTCTGGTGGGGAATCCTCCTTTCTCTGAATCAAACAGGGGCATCCCCAGTAACTTGGAGAAACTGGGACTTTTAGGGGCAGCAGGGGGGCAGTCATGTCAGAAGGGGGTGGGCCATAGGGACTCCATAAGGGGAGTCTCTCAGGAAGCTCCATAAGGGGAGGGGTTATATCCAAAGGGGGCGTCGTTGCCAATTTGTCCCACCCACTTTCCAATGTAGCTTGCTTCCTGCAGACTTTCACATTGCTTCATAAGGGCAGGGTAACGAACTAACGATAGACAGCAGATTGACAGCTTCATTGTCTCCCCCCTCCCGTGATTGATGTGGCCCCACCTCCTCTGGATGAAAGACCAGAGAGAGGTGGTAAAACTAAAATTAAATAAATAAATGAAATTCTGAATTTTGCAATGTTGGCAAAGATGAATTTGGATATTTGCTTGTGGGAACAAATATACCAATTATCTTTGTGATTATGAAAACTCATTTTCCTTGCCCCCTCCACTTAATGAGGGGCTATTGCCACACACTTATATCTCATGTAATGTGGGAACACTACCGAGATAGCACAGGGATTCTCAAGAGGTACATCTATCTCTATGTGAGCATGTGAGTGTACAAACCTATACTCTCTTGCTGCACACCTGTTAACCTCATTTCCAATTCTGCCTTCATTTACTGGATAAATAAATGTTCATTTGTTATAGGTGGGCTGTAATTCCATATGTTATTGGAATGAGCCATCACCACAGCGGAGAGAGCTGCTGCCCAGACTGACCGCTCTCACTCATTTCCCTCCTGCTTTATTTTCCTTTCCTGGCATGAAATATGGCTGTGGCTGTCAATGATGCTGCCCCAGACTCCTGACACCCATCACTGTAACTCTGGCCGGTAGAGAGTCAGCAGGGGAGGGAGAAGAGAAAGCTGAAATTTCACCATAGACTAGACAAATCATGACCAAATCTACTGAGCAGTCCTGGACCAGATTAACCTCAGGACCAGAGCATAGTGAGCTGAGTGGGGCCTTCATCCATTGGAGAAAGGTCTGTGGAGTCACTTTTCCAGTCCTTCCATTCTATCTAGGGCTGAAATGAGATCTCACATATCTAGAGAATCTCATCAAGAACTGGAATCACAATGAGATTCCCAAGATTGGGAGCAAATTGAGAATTGGCCAATTCTTGACGTGTTCTCGCAAGACTGTCGATAACTTTAAAATCCCCTAGAAATTCTCTGAGCATGTGCAAAATGGCTGCATGGGTGGCATTCTGCAGATGTGTGGCCCTTTTCCAAGATGGCACAGGCCATGTTGGTACCATTTTGGAAAAGGGCAGCTGATTCTGAGCATGTGCAAACCAGCTGGCCTTTTCAAAAATGCAGTCCACACCATCTAGGAAAACAGCTGTGCATGCACAGAACAGCCCCAGTAGCCATTTTTCACATGCTCAGAATATTTTAAAGGGGGGGGTGTTAAGGTTACTGAGAATCTCACCATTTGTAAGATCTCTTGCAAGTTCGCTGTCGGTTCTTGATTCTCATTTCAGCCCTAGTTCTATCCACTTAGGACTTAGGAGAGGGTAAAGTGTTGATGAGGTCCCGATTGCACAAAAGACTGTCAGGAAGATCTGGGCCCACCAGGGAATGGTGAGGACCTCAGAAACCAGAGTCTTGTTTAGACAAAACTTTTGACCAAAGCCTGAGAGCATTGGGCTGTGCAGTGAACCCAGCCCAATTCAGCCATTCTTCTGATGGTGGGTCTGATGTGTCCATGGGTTATCCCACCCCACAACGTATCATCACATCGCAAAGATTAGAAAAAGGGATTTCCAAAATGCCTCTGCCCCCTAAAAAGCACCACAATGTAATGGAACTACATAGAGATGCGGCCCTCTGTAGGGATGTGCGAACAGACCGGAGTTCGGATGTTCGGACATTTGGACATTAGGACTAAAAACTTAGTTAGGATTAACAGGTTTGGTCCCATGGGGTTTGGACCCCCCCCCCAAACGCTCAGAAAGTTCGATCCGGCCTGGAGGCTTGGGGCGCTCCAGGGGGGGGGCGTGGTGGCATGGCAGGCCATCGGAGACACAACAACAGCAGCAGCAGAGACTGGGAAGGATTGGGGCTTGGCACCCCGGGTTTCCTGGGTAGGCAGGCTTGTTGCTTGGCCCCTGGGGGTGCCCGTGGTGGCATGGCTGGTCATCTGAGACCCAGCGGCAGCAGCAGCAGCAGAGTCTGGGCATTGCAGGCTGCCAGGCTTCAGTGGAGCAGTGGCAGAGACCCGGCCATGGCTTGGTGGCTGGCACCCCTACTTGGTCAGGCGTTGCAGACTGGCATCATACTCAGCCGATCTCAAGAAGCTCTACTGAAAATTGGTCAAGCCTTGCCCGGTGGTGAATCTCATGGACACCAAGCCCCTGCCCGCTGGTGCACTCATCTGAGCTATGCCCATCTACAAGAGGGAGGAACAAATGGCTGACATGCAGTACCAGAAGCAGCAGCAGACATTGGTATTCCCGGGCACAGTAACTGCATATGGCACTCCTACTTGGCTGGGCATTGCAGGCTGGCTGGCATCAGTGGAGCAGTGGCAGAGGCCTGGCCAGGGATCAGTGGCAGGTACCCCTTCTTGGCCATGCGTTGCAGGCTGGCTGGCATCGGTGGAGCATTGGCAGACAGTGAAGTGGAACGACATCCTTCCCTGCCTGGAACGTAGGCCCCAGAACCCTAACGGTGGGTCCTGGGACTAGAGTGGCAGCTTCTGGATGATGTGGATGGACAGCCCTCCCTGTCTGGAATGTAGGCCCAAGAACCCTGATGGTGGGTCCTGGGACTGGAGTGGTAGCTTCTGGATGAAGTGGAATGACAGCCCTCCCTGCTGGAACGTAGGCCCCAGAACCCTGATGGTGGGTCCTGGAGCTGGAGTGGCTGGCTGTTTCTTGATGCTGTGGGATGGCTCCCTGTGAGCAAAATGATGGGCCCAGAACCCTGACAGTGGGTCCTGGGACAGGAGTGGCAGCTTCTGAATGAAGTGGAATGACAGCCCTCCCTGCCTGGAACGTAGGCTGGCTGTCATCGGTGGAGCAGCAGCAGAGGCCCCACAAGGGCTCAGTGGCTGGCACCCCTATTTGGCCTGGCATTACAGGCTGCATTTGTATACAGTGAAGTGGAATGACAGCCCTCCCTGCCTGGAGCGTAGGCCCCAGAACTCTGACGGTGGGTCCTGGAGCTGGAGTGGTTGGTGTTTCTTGATGTGGTGGAATGATGGCTCCCTGTGAGCAGAATGACATCCCCAGAACCCTGACAGTGGGCCCTGGGACTGGAGTGGCAGCTTCTGGATGATGTGGATGGACAGCCCTCCCTGCCTGTAATGTAGGCCCCAGAACTCTGATGGTGGGACCTGGGGCGGGAGTGGCTGCTTCTTTATGCCGGGTATAACACCTAAATCTATCTAATCTAATCTAAATAAATGAAACTATGGAGGTAAATGTGTGGAAAGAAATGGGTGAAATAGGAGGAGGATGGCAATGGATTGCGTGGAACATAAACTGCTGGGAGAGGGAGAGTTCTGAAAATGCCTTCTGACAGGATCAGTGGCTAGCTCAGAATGATATGGAAGGGGGGGAGGGCAATGACTTTTGTTGCTTGCTGCATCTGTCTTACCACAAGCCCCATTGGCTCTGTGCAGCCTAGCCCCATGCCAGACACAGACTGCAAAGCCAGTGGTCTGAGGAAAAGAGGGATGGTGATTGAGCAGGCTGGCTGCTACTCCAAGCCTCTCCACCCCTGGCACCAGGAAGTCTGTTCC
>QEPC01009343.1:3013017-3032928 GCA_003113815.1 Sphenodon punctatus | reverse complement strand
CCCCCCCCCCCCCCCCCCGGGCCTTCCAGACCTGTTTTTTCCACCCAAATGCCACCGAACTCATCCGAACGCGGCTGAACTGTTCGGGGCTTCAGCCGTTTGGTTCGGCCGTCCGAATGGGCCAAGTTCGGGCTGAACACCTAACAGCCGAACCGCATTCACACATCCCTAGATTGGACTGTTTGAGAATCCTCTTCCATCCTGGCCTTTGATTAATCCTACACCCTGACTGCACCCCGGTTTGGGATTCTCCACTCCTTCTTGCTATATTTCTCTCTGGGCAGGGAAGTGTGTGTTTGGGAACTGCAGATGGATGGCATGGGTGGACTGTTTAGCAATTTCACTTTCACACATGAGACATTACACGACCAAGTTTTGGTAATTTTTTTCTGGTGCTGTAGACTCCTTTTTCATGTGTCCCTAAGGTAATTTTCACACGGGCACCCCCACACCACCACACATGTGTGCGGTGGATGCCCGTGCGAATGCCACCTGCAGTGGTTGGGAGATAGGTGGGAGCCCGTGGGAACACTGCAGGCAGTGGGTGGAGGTGCATGAGCTGGTGGTGCATGTAGCTGGTTTGCACATCTTCAGAACTATCTGTCATCTTCAAAATGGTGCCAGTACTGCCTGCACTATCTCGGAAAAGGGCTGTGTATGCACATAATGGCCCCATTTTGTACAGTCTAAGACCATTTTCTAGGGGGTTTTAAGGTTATTGAGAATTTTTCAAGAAAGCATCAATGCCCTTAAAAAACTCTAAATTCTCGGTTCATACTCAATCTTGGGAATCTTGTTGAGATACTGGTTCTCGGCAAAATTCTTGAGATATGCAAGAACTCATTTCAGCTCTAGGCTGAGAATAACTGTCCCTGCCACTGCAACAGTAGCTACAGGAGATGAAGACACAATGGCATTCTACCTACCTTATGCTGGAAAGGCTGCTGATACAAACCATGCAGCACATCTATGTGGAGGGCCCAAAAGCAATAAGAAAGAATCCCTCATCTCCCATTTCCCCCATGCAGTGAAGCTTTATGGGTGACTCAGTACAGCTGCTGAAACCACTTTACGATGCCACTACCACTAATCTGATTTGGGCAGTCTTACCACATTGTATAGCTGGTAACCCACAGATGTTCACCCTGACTTGGGGCGGGCAGCCAGATGCTACATGCTGTGTCCACTGGGGAAGGCTTGGGGTGGAACATTTAGAAGCATTGCCCAAAGTGGGGTTATGCAGCCTGGATCTGGTTAAGGGGCTTCCACCTATGTGGCCAGTCCCCGTGCTGCTCCACCATGCAGCAAGATCCACAGCAGGGCCTTGAGCAGCAGGCATATTCTCCATTCCTGTGCAGCCACAACATGGCCAGCAGAGGGATAATGGGCAGGCTTGGGGATGGTGGGTGGGGTGTGGCTGTGTGACCACACATGTGGCCAGAACATTGGCCTGCTACGGGGCATGGCAGAACCTCTGACAGTGGCCCACCTGACCAGGTTCCCCGCAGGGGGAAGGGAGGTCCTGTGGCCTGCTCCCCTCGCCTGCCCAGTGTATGAAGGCTGCAATTGTCGGCAGCTATTTCATGTGGCTGCAGCCATATCCAGCAGTGGGGATACAGTCCTTAGTCAGTACTTACTAATAGTATTGTTGCTTGAACAGCACACTTTAGAACTAGCAGCAGAATTTCCTGAGGCTGGCAGCTACCATGCTGCACAGCTCACATGAAAGTTGCTGGAGGGCCTGAATGACTGCAAGTATTAGGGATGTGTGAACGCGGTTTAAAAATTCGGAGTTCGGCCCAAACTCGATCTGTTTGGACGATCAAACCCAAACCCGAAGCGGCCGAACCGAACTTGATTCCGAAATCCAAAATGACCGAACACTTCGGTTGGTTCGGAGCGACTTCGGATGGTTCAGTTGGGAAAAAGGTGACCTGTGAGTGACCAGTTCACCATTGCCTGACCCAGGGAGGGGGGGAGTCAGCTGAGGAGCAGACTTCCAGGCACCAGGGGTGGAGAGGCTTGGAGTAGCAGCCAGCCTGCCCAATCACCCTCCTATTTCACCCATCCCACCCATTTACCTCCATATTATCATTTATTTAGATTATATTAGATAGATTTAGCTGTTATTTTTATTTTTTACCCATATCTTTGTTCTATCTCCCTACCCTCCATTGAATCCATTCCTTTCCCTCTCCCTCTCCTTCCATATTCCATCCCTTGTTCCCTTCCCCTGTTTTTTTATTTATTAGATTGATTTAGGTTTTATTTCCGTTTTTGTACCCCTCCCTGTGTGAAATATTGTATATATATATATATATATATATATATATATATAGAGAGAGAGAGAGAGAGAGAGAGAGAGATTATAGTAGTTAGGTAGGAGTTAGTTATTAGTTATTACAGTTAAGTTAGCTTAGTTATAGTTTATAGAGATCAGTGATTCAGTTTTAGAGTGTATTTGTAGGACTAGGTGTTAGATATTCCATTATTAAGGTCAATTGGTTTTATAATAGTTAGATAGTTAATAGCAGTTAGATTTAGTGTTTTATATATATATATATATATATATAATATTTGATAAAAATAAAAACAAATATTATAAAATATTTCTACATTCTTTTGATGGGAGAAATAGAGAAGGGAGGTAGGAGAGGGCGAGGCCGGTCTGCTGCCCGCAAGCCAGGCAATGAGGCACGTGGAAGAGGTCACAGGGGCCGTCCCAGCAGAGTACCAGCAGGCAGAAGCAGCAGCCCATCACCACATCCCAAACTGCACAGTCCTGACTGTGGGTCTTCCTCTCCCAGCACTAGTGGCACTAGTGCTCCCAGTGGCACTAGGGGCAGGGGGTTAGGAGTCACCTCCTGGCAACATCCTCCACTGACATGCAGGGCACTGCAATGTCTGCATTGCAGGTGGCTGAGGCTGTCTCATCTGCGGCTGCAGGTGCAGGCAACTCAGTGCCTAAAGCTCCTCAGAGGTCACCATTGTCCCCCGACTCCCCCATAATTATAGAGGCAATCTCGCAAAGCAGTCCAGGGCTGATGGATCTCACCCCAGCTGCTAGAGGCATGGCCTGATCCCTGGGCAATGGATGAAGGGAGCGTAGCAGCAGCTATAGGGGGCAGGGGGAGAGTGCTACTCAGAGTGGGAGCAGCAACAGCCTCCGTCACTCTGTTTGGGGATGGGGATAGCAATGCAGAGATTTCCGTGGAGGAGGTCTCTGTATCTGGTGCTGATGAGGTGATGGCTGTCCCTCAACGAGCTGTGTCGCCAGTGCCACCATGCCCTCCCTCTCCCAGGAGTGCAGGCCAGAAGGCAGGAGGGGCAATAAATCATGGGTATGGGAGCTTTTTAATGTGGTGCAGGCAGATGATCCATGGGAGGTGCAGTGCACTTTGTGCAATAAGGTGGTGAAGCATGGGCAGGTTTTCACCAACCTGGGGACAACTGCCATGTTGAGGCACCTGAAATCATGCCACAGTGCTGCAGTGCTAAGCGGGAAGGCAGGGTCAGTGGATCGTAGCAGGTTCCCGACCCAAGCGACCAGTCGTCAACCTCCTTCATTGGGCAACCATCCTGCTTCAGCAGTTGTGTCTAGCAGCAGGAGAAGTATCGCTGCTAGGGGGGAGAAGCAGGACCAGCCGCCTTGCCAGCAGTGTCAGCCCACAATGGAGGAGCTGGGGTGGGGGCATCTGCCAAGGCCATCAGCCGCTGGAGGGCAGCGTGGCTTTCTCTTTCTCGCCTGTTGGGCGAGATGATCGCTGTAGATGGCCAGCCCTTCTCCATTGTCGGGGACACCGGGTTTAAGCAGGTGATGGGGTTCCTGGCTCCACAGTTTACGCTGCCATCCCGCACCACCCTAAGTCGTATGGTGGTGCGAACCTTGTACGGGACTTTGAAGGAGCGGGTGAAGGAGCAGCTGGCAGGGGCTGGGAGTGCCACTGTCCATTTCATCACTGACCTGTGGTCCAGCCGGAATGCCCAGCACACGTACCTGGAGGTGACGGCGCACTGGTGGCAGGACCCAGAGTCAGCATTTGACAGTGGCATGAGGGGTCATGAAGCAGGGTATAGGTGGGCCCTGCTTCAAGCGGAAGTCATGGACTGCCCCCACACTGCCAGGAACATAGAGGCAGTCCTGAATGCTGTGGTGGGGGAGTGGGTCATGCCAGGTGCACCGTTCACCCCGGGGTGTGTGGTGACTGATAATGCGGCCAATATACTCTAGGCAGTCTGCGATGTGAGCTTCATGTACTTCCCTTGCACTGCACACACCCTCCACCTGGTGGTCAGGGACGCTCTGGATTTGGGGGATAAGGGAATTGGGGAAGGCACCCTTTGATCCCTGATCCAGCAGGGGAGGGAGCTGTCTGGGTTCTTTAATTGCAGTGTGAATGGTAGCAATTTCCTCAGGGCCAAGCAGGCAAAGCAAGGCCTCCCAGTGCACCAGCTGGTTCAGGATGTCTCCACCAGGTGGAATTCCACTTTCCTGATGCTTGAGCAGCTTGTGGAACAGAAAGCTGCCTTTCATCAGGTGCAATTGGACACAGACAGCGGGACACCTCCAGGCTTCAATGGGGCAAAGTGGGTGCCCAAACGGTGTTTGTTCTGCAACCATTCCTGGAAGTGACAGAGACCATCAGCTCCTCCATGGCCATAATCACATGATTGAATGAAATGTGCCTAGCCATTCACTAATTCTAGGGACATCATTAAACTCCCATAGGCATTCCATTGTACGTGAATCAGTCATGCCCGCCCATCCCAGGAACCATCAATGAGATTCTGGGACCATCATTCCAGTCACTGGGGGCTGCATTCCAGTCCACTGCATCCAGAAGCCTGGTACCCACACGCCAGCCTGGCCCCACTACCAGCCTACTCCTCCGCACCCACCCGCGGATGCCAGCTGAAGCTGCTGGGGAAAAAAGCCCCTGTGACCACCAGCACCCTCTGCCTGCTGCCTGCTGCCCACTGCCAAGGAGCCTGTCTCTCTTTCTCTCTGGCACACCCACACAAACACAAGCCCTTCCCCTCCTGGGGGGCTGTCTGCAAGTTGAGACCCTGCTTGCACATCTTGGGGGTAGCAGACTACATTTGCTGTCAGGTAGGGATTTGACAAGCTGTACAATACAATGAGATTCTGCCACCTGCCAGAAGCAGCACAAAGGGATAAAAGACTGGACATGTCAAACAACGCTGTGACAACAAATAGAACTTTTATAAAACCTTTTCAAACACCAACAACACAGAACTGTATAAAACCAAAACCATGCATATATAAACAGAAAGGAAAATTATTGGTCCATGCTGGGACTGTCCCCCAGAACTTGGGGGAAAGGCAGAAGGGCCTGACAAGTTCTGGGGCTGGTCCTGACATGCTCCTCCATTGGGTAAATGTTTCGGATGCCATAGTCCACGGCCACTGACACAGCCTCCTGTCACTTGCAGAGGGACTGGTGGAACAGCTCCAGGTTGTTCGACTCAGTGGAGACGTACTCGGAGATGTACTTCGAGTATGCCTCCACCTTCTTTTCTCTGACCTCAACCTCCTGGAACTGCTCCACCAGCCCATCTATAAGGGACTTCATTGGCCTCTAGGCTCGGGCCCGGAAAGCCTAGGCTTCTGGGGACTCCTCCTCTTGGTACTCCCCAGCTGAGCTGGTAGAGGGGGAAGGTTGGTGGTGGCGGACCTTTTCCTTCGCCTTACCTGCCATCTTCTGTTGAAGATGCTCCACACTGGAGTCCCACCGTCGCACCACCTTCTGCTTATGCATGTTTTCGGCATCACTATCATCCCCGAAGTGGTCCCCTGGCTGTGCCACTTCATTCCTTTTCTGCAGGTCTAAAGATAAAGAACATAAAAAGATAGGAACATAAGAATTTCCATACTGTGTCAGACCAATGGTCTGTCAAGCCCTCCCAGCATTCTGTCCCAACAAGTGGTGGGTGGGTGGCCATTGGCCAATCTCTCTCTGCAGGGGACTTCCTAACAGGTCATAGGGCAATCTATTCCCTGTTGTTGCAGTCCCCGTGCCTTACCTTACATATGACTGTGTTTTTCTCTCGTGAGGTCATACCACCTCCAGACATCGGATGTCTTCTTTCTGTCTGGCTGCAGTGGCTCCTCCGACCTTCACCTTCGGGTTCGCTGGAGACTGGCATCTCTGATACCAGAACACATAAGCACCACATAATATCATGCATTTATTATGATGCCTCTGGTCCTCCCTGCTTGGAGTCCCAGGCTGACACGTGCAAATCCTGCCCTTCCGGGGGACGCTTGTGGCTAGGGAGGGCAACTGGAGGGAGAAAGATCCTAGGGATGTCTGGCATCTTTGTACGTGTTTGGGTGGGTGCTTCCATTGGCTCATGCCTGACTGCTGGAAGATCCCCCCACACCCTCTCTCTCTCTGTGGCAGACACCCGCTGCCAGCCACCCGCTGATGCCCACTGTTTGTGCTGACTGCCAGTGCCCACCACCACCCCACCCACCCACCCGCATGCCAGCGAGCTCACTCTAAGGGATAGTATTCTTCTTGTCCTCAAAGTTCCAGGGAACAATAAACAAAAATTAACTTTACAAACCTGCCGATCCCCCCCCTCCCCCCGATGTTCCAGTGGCGGAAGGCTCTTTCTCTTCCATCTCCTCCATCACCTTTTTTGACTGATAGGTCCTTCTTTTAATATAATACATCTTCCTCTCCATTTTTTTTTCTTCCCAAACTACCACCACCACACAGTCACCAAACAAACAACCAGTCAACCTGACAAACCATTAAAAAAAAAACAATCAAACCAACCCAGTCAAACCAAACCAAACCAAACCCACACCAGCCAGACACAGCACACGCACACTCTCAAGTTCCCAATGCACTAGAATTTCCAGTTTCTGCCGGTTTCCGATGCGTCACGTGACAACCGAATTTTCAGTCAAACCAAACTCAACCGAACCAAATGACCGAACCGAACTAAAATCCCAGGCTGAATGACCGAACAACCAAACACAGTTCAGGGGCCGAACGACCGAACATCCAAACATCCAAACCGCGTTCTGTTCACCCATCCCTAGCAAGTACCTAACCGAAATGGAAGGTGCATGTCTCTTGCCCAGGCATCTCGTTTTCTGGACCCAAGATATGGAATGGAATGGAAAGATACACATCACACCCAGGTCTCCCTTTTTTTTGACCCTGGTAGTGTAAGCGTGGGGTTTTATCCAGAGACACAGGCCCTTCTTACACGGGCCTCTCCCACTCATGAACATACAGAAATCTGCAAGCTCATGAGTGGGAGAGGCCCATGTGAAGGACACAGTGCGGGCATGCATGGTGAGCGGGGGTGCATGTGAGCTCCCGCCAACATGCATCCCCACTCAACCCCCACTATCCCCATGCACAAAGCAACCGGGGAAAATGGAGGTTGCTCCGCACGTGAGGATGAGTGGGGGGTAAGTGGGGATGCGTGTGTGGCCATGTGCATGCCCCACCCACCGCATATGCACTAGTGCATCCATTTCCACACCCCCCCCCTGGATATGCCATGTAAAAATGGCCACACACTGTAGTCCTTCTTGTTGTTTTGTTTAATTATTCAAAACAGAATAACTGAAGGGAACATATACCCCAATTCTCTTGGGCTGATAACAGTAAAGTAAGGTCTTCAGCACAACACAATCGTTAGAGTTTCAGATATCTTCCAGGCAATTTTTACAAACAGAATACAGCATAGGTGGGTATTGTCTTCTTTCAGTATGCTTTATCCCTGGAGCTGATTCCCTCCAAGCGTTTGCTATTACGTCCCTACACACTGTCCTGTATAACTACACTTAAGTGCTCCCCCCCCCCAGCATTCTCTTCCTCCCTTTAATAAATTAATAAATAAATAAATTTATTGGCTTAGCCCTACATCCTACTTCCCTTCTATGACACTTTAACCCTTTGATCAACCCAATTTAACATTACCTTCATTTATGATCACAGCATTTCTCCACAGAGTCTTTCCCTGGCTCGTATGGCGTGTGGTTCCCCTGCCACACCCAAAACACAGGTGAGATACAATCAGGCATGATCATGACTCCTAGTAGTGCCTGGGCCTCTAACTCCCTCCCTGCTCACAGCCACCTTGCCCCCTCTCTCCACACCTTCAAATCCCTCCTCAAAACCCACCTCTTCCTCACGGCCTTTCCCAATGCCTGGTAGAACTTTCCTTTCAATATTTACTGTCTGCCCTCCCCGCAGACTCCTGCCTAACCTCAACGAAGCCAAGCACGTGCACCTGAGACTTCACATCCACTTGAATGTTATTTATCCCTTGTCTCTCCCTATGTCCCCTCTCCTTGTCTCCCCCTCCATGTCTATTAGATTGTAAGCCGTAGGCAGGGACCGCGTCATTCTTATTGTTCTGTAAAGCATCAGGTACACAGCTGGTGCTATACAAATGCTTATAATAATAATAATAATAAATAATTAATAATCTCTTTAGACTGTGCCCTGCCACACTCAAAATATCAAAAATCTTCAATAAAAAGTCTACGCTAAACTTGACCAGATCTCTTTTCAGACTTAAAAAAATAAGTAAATCAATAAAAAATCTGCTTTGGTGACCAGATCATCCTGTAGGTCACTCTTCCAAGGAGGAACTTCAGGCCTCATAGTAGTAGCCCCCTCTCACTATTTTGCACTAGTCTTGCCCAAGGGATCCCATTTTTCCTGAAAATGTCTAATGTCACTCTTTTTGTGGGGAAGTTATAAAACACCAACTGCATTCCGGTGATTTTTTTTCTCTTGCCTCTTGAATTGCTTAACTGAGACTGTAATCTAACATTTTCCATGTTCCCACATTCTCTCCCCAGCTTCAAAAGTGACTCCTTTTCTCCTTGGCTGCTGCTGCTGTGGCCGCTGCAGGGCTCTGCATTGACACCAGAGATGTAGCTACCATGGAGCAAGGGGGCTGAGTTGAGCAAAGCTCTTGGTCTCTAGGGGGTCCCTTTGCAAAAGGCATAGGAAATTTTCAGAGGCAGCAGGGAAACAGAGCAGCCAAAGTGGTGCTTGGGCTGCTTGCAAAGTGCTCTGTGAAGAAGGAATTTTTAAGAGTGGGCAGGGGTGGAGTGTGGGCACCACAGCCACTCTTACACACACACACCCAGTGGGTTTGCTGCAGCTCACAGGGTGGGGCTGCTGGGAGCCAGATTTGTGCCACCACCATTGTGTGTGTGTGTAAGGTGCGAGGGTAGGTAGAGGCTATCCAGGAGCTTCTTTGGGAAGGCTGCTGTTTAGGAACACCTGACCCCCTTGCCTTGGCATGGGACGTAATTTGGCAAGAGCCTATGCCTGTCACAGTCTTAAGGTGTGCAACGTGTTTTGTTTTTGTTAGGGATGTTCTGAATATGAAGAGAAGAAAAATAAAGACATGTGTATTCTTCAAGGGTCCAAGGAGTGGTCCTGAGTGTTTGGGCTGCCCCTCAAGTCCTCAGAGAATAGAGTTTCCGAGGCCGGGGAGATGGCTAGCGGGGGTCAGGGGTGGAGTGCGGTGGATCTAGCAGGGGAAAAGGGGGGTTACTTACCTTCCAAAGGAGTCCCACCTTCCAGAGGAGTCCCAAGGGACAGCAGGGGGCTAGTGCTGGCCTCTGGTCCCCGCTTCCCTGCCCTCTGGCCCCCTTTCCTGCACTCAGTCGAGGTTTAGCCGAGTTCCGGTGTTTCAGGGTCCTTCCTTGGAACTTCAGAACATGGAAAATCGAGGCCAAAGGCACCGGTCCTTGGTGTTTCCCAATAAAAGAAAAACTGAGGACCAGGTTTCAACACTAGAATAAACCCTTCACACATTATGAAAAATGAGTGCAAAAAACCCAGTTAAATTAGATTTTTGAATTAAATTGTATGGAATAGATGTGCATTGCACCCACTGCATGTTACTTGTTTCTGAGACGTGTTTTTTTTCTTTTTTTTTTTAAGCCGCAGGGACAATTTCCCCCAGATTTAGCATCTTGTGTGGATGTAGAAACAGACTATTGATGCCCATTTTGGATCAGAATTCTTGTGTTGGCAATAGTTAGGATGGTAATTGATTTTGCCTCAATTGCTGGGGAGCCATTCCCTTAAGCAACTGTTTTGTTTTGAAGCCTCCCACTGGTCTGTAGTCTAAGTATCATCGGCATGAAAGATCAATGTGGAAATTGATTTTTTCTGGACTGCCCTAGTCTACTCTTGTCTCTGTCCCGCCTGGGACAGCTCTGCCGCCTACCCATGTCTGTGTTTAGCACACATGCTGTCCTTATGGATTCTCTAACACCCTCTCTTTGCAGAGAGTTTCTGCTACATTAATTTTTTTCCCACCCGTTTCCAGTATTTATGCTGTTTCCTTGCCTACAACAACTTTTTCCAAGGCATATTAGGTGGCTAATACACCATCAGGACACACAGCTGGTGCTCCCAAATTGCAGCACTTTCCATATTTTGTAAAGGAGCAATTTAATAAATACTCTGCCATACCCTGGTAGACCTGTCTAAACCTCATCTCTTACTCCATACTCTCATCCAGAGATCTCTTGATCTGTCTGGTTTCTCCTATGGCTTTAATCACTGTAAAAGCCATGCTCTTCATGGAAATCATTGATTTGCTCTTGAAATTAGGGTCAAATCAAATCAAAATCTTTACTATGACTATGGCCTTCGCCTTTGCCTCACAAGAAAACATGTATTAAAATAAACAACACCTATTACAAAGTACAGCATTGTGAATAGCCAATTAAATTTTGTACTACATAAATTATTCCTTTAACATCCAAAAGTCTAACTTCTCCATCTGCAGTTAATCCTTTAACTTTGTTTTCTTGAGACTACATACTTCACAAACATCCTTTATGGTTTCCTCCATTGAATTCCTATTTTTACTTATCCCCATACCCAAGTTCCTAATCATCCTGACCATTCTCTGTGTAATTTGGTTGCTAACCATGCAAAAATTGCTATTGACTTGATATCAGATTCTGCTTTCAATGTAAACAGGATTTCCAACTTTTGTTGAGTTGCATAGTATAACAGGAAAATAGCTGGCCTTTTTACACACACCTTAAAGTGCTGGTCTTTCAATCTTCTGGGTTTACAAGTCCACGGGTATTTTCAGACGTTATGAGATCACAGTCAACCACGCACAATTCCTGGTGGTGGCTGTGATTCTGGAACGTCTGTTGGGGGAAACGGATGTTTCCCCCCAGATGTTACCGCGGCGTGGAATTACATTCACCACACGAGCGGCCGAAGCAGTGGGACTGGAGGCCGTCGCGTGTTGAATGTAATCCCATGCTGGGGTGAACCCCGGCGTCATGTCTGGTCGGACGCCACGGCCCGGGATCACCGGCGGGATCCCGGGCCGTGGCGAATCCGGCCTGACGTGGTGGCCTCATTGGCCCTGCCGCCCGCCCATCTCCCCAGAGGGTGGGCAGCAGGGCGCGTGGAGGGGGCGGGGCCGTGAGGCTACACGTTGCGCCGCGCAGCCCCGTCCCCTCCCAGATTCCCCGCTGGGATCCCCCCGACACGTCTGATACGGCGTGACGCGGTCATCCCGGTGGGGAATGGATAGGGTGTTTTCGGTACAGGGACAACGGGCCCCGTAAGGTCTGAAAACACCCCACAAGTAAATTCCAGATGCATTCTTCACACACACACACACACACACACACACACACACACACTGCCCTGAGGCAGTTCCTGGATGTTTAATTTAGTTTATTATTTGTTTAACCCCAAGGGTTTTTACAAAACGCAATATAAATAGATGAATAAATACAACATAAAAACAATACAATACAATACAACTTAAAACTCAAACTGAAACAATACATATAAATAAAATAAATAAATAGGTAGGTGATAAATCTAGCTGTCATACATTTATCCTATAATGGGTTGCTCTACAAGAATTTATTGGAGGAGAATAAACCAAATTCAAGGTGGATTGTTTCGTTTCCTCTCTAAATATTGAGCACGAAGCTGCAAAGCCCTATTACAGAAACTGGCAACCGCCCTGGATTTGGCTGAGTCCGCTGGGTTAAATAAATCCATTAGGGTCCGAGTGTCCCCTACAATAGAGCCAGCGACTAAAAAACTGGACAAATACTTGAACCTAAGGGATTGATAGGCCAACAAAACAATATTGCATGGTCCAAGGATTCAACCCTCCTAGAATCGCAAAGCATACAGACCCTGTCTGCCCACGGGGTACCGTCATAACGGCCCTCTAAGATTGCAGAGGGGAAGACATTGAGCCTGTATTTTGTAAAGGCAACCCTACACTGAGAGTGTGACCATGAAAATAGATAACCAGAGGGGTGTTGGGGGGTCAACAATCCTTTGTATAAGGGTGCAATCATTTGGGAATTCAATAAGGAGTTTTCCTCTTGGTATGTTTAATCTAAAATATGTTGTTTAACCAAAGAGACCGCTTCCGGCAAACCCTTTCCCAACAAGTAGTCTCTAGAAAAGCCCAGTTTGAAGAGTTCCACATCTATCCCTTTTTCCCATGGGGTCAAAAGATTATCCCTCAAAGCAGCTAGAATCAGGGGATTCCCTGTCTGTTTAAAGACTGCTACTTTTAACCAAAACTTTAACAAGCAGATTTTTAGAGCAGTACTCACTGGCAGACAGCAAGCTTGAAGTCGCAAGAGCACCCGAGGAGTTCCCCTGGGGACTGCCAATAAGGCTCGAAGGAACTTACTCTGGACCAATTCTAGTTTAGTGAGAAACCTCAACCCCCATACCAGGAATGCGTAAGAGATAGAGCTCAAAATCTTGGCCTTAAACAGTTTCAGTGCTGGAGTAATCAATCTTCCACCCTTGGTGAAATGGAATTTAAGCTTCCTGGATGCATTCTTCACAAAAACACTGCCCTGGGGCAGCCTAAAGTAGCCGCAGCTGTAAATGTGAGGGACTGCCATGGAAACCAAGTGACCACAGCTGCCTGGAGCAAAGGGCCCTCCGCCATGAAATATGGGCTGGGGGGTTGCCGTGCCCCCCCTGGAGAGAGAGGGCACGGAGGCAGTCCGTGCAGGGGACAAAGAAACCCCGTGTGTTTCAACCTGGGAACCCTGTGATTGGTCGCCCAGGCGTCACATGCCCAGCAATGCTGGGACATGATTGATCGGCATGGGGGTAGCCCCTCCCTCTGTTAGAAGGGGGGGCGGATACCGTCCGTGCATCTCCTCCTGCTGAAGCCATTCGGCCCCAGGCAGCAGTACAAACAGACAGCACCCACCCACCTGTCCCTACAATACTACAGGATAACCGGTTGCCGATAGGGGGCCAGGAAGGAATTTTGGAGGGCATCCTAAGCCTTATTGATATGTCTTCGTGTTTTGCCTTCCTTGCAGTATTGTAACTAATTTAAACTAGTGTAAGAATTTAAAAGAAATTGGATTTAAGATTATTAATTGAAATAAAAATAATTGGCAGCCAATTAAAATAAATAAGTACAATTTGACAATCATGATTGGATTTATTGGACGATGCCTGGATCAATACAATCAGATGCATAATTGGTACAGAATTGGTTTATTTACATTAAGTCGCACTCTTGCAGGGGTCCAGTATGGTTAATAGGGTTGTTAGGTAGTTCTAGTATACGAAAGAGTCATCTCCATAAGAGATAGGGGGGGACAATACCTGGTGGTGACAAGCAGGGCATGGCTGATGCCAGAATTGTCCCTCGTGGAGAGGTGTCAAGCGGGGAAAGGGCAAGCACGGCCCTCGAATCAAAGGACACCATTCTCCTTACTCGAACCCGCTTGGGTGTTACTCCCCCTTCGGCCTTTGCCAGAGAGCTGTTTGAAGGGGAATGTGTTACAAGTTTGCGGCATACATAGGAGGGCATATCCAAGTCTGCTACCTGTTGTTATAAATAGGATTAAGGAATAGAAAATACTGGACCCTTGATTGCTTAGTAGCAATCTCACCAACGATTTCTTGCTCTGTCTTTACATTAAAGACTGTGGCCAGTTTTAATCCCAATTGTTATGCCTCCGTGTCTCATTTCTGTGGGGGTGCGCCGGCAAGCAGTTTACCAGGAGAACTTTTTACACACAGAAGTTCTGGGAGAAGTTCTATGCAGAAGTTCAAAGAGCCAGATGTTTAAGATCTGTGTGAGTGATTTTGACACACAGAAAGTTCAGGATGTAACAGCAAACATGCAGGAGAAATGTGTGTGTAAAAACACCCTCTCTGTGACTTTGTATGGAGCTGAAATATATGTCCACATGGACATTTGTAACTTTTGGATTTACGGTAACCAATCAGATAAAGATCAGTTATGGAACGGTAGCTGTTATTAATTGAAAGTGTAATTGTTGTTTTTCCACTTTACTGTATTACCTCTTTGTGCTGTTTTTATATTGCCATGTTCCATTTTCCTGTCTGTTCCACAGTCACCAAATAGTTCAATTTGCTCATAATTCCTTTCATGTTTACCACCCCCCAACCCATTCCACCCCGGACCTTTATTTCGAGTTTAATTCAGCTTCCCATTGGATACCTGGCTCAAATAATCTGGATTCAATTTTGCTATGTAAACTGAAAATGATAGAATGCAGAAAAAAAAACAGTAAGCCAGCTACATGGTAAGTTGTTTATTCAGTAGCAATAAAGCAATATTAATTGGTATTTTGGTAAAGTGATCAGTTAACTAATTTGATATCCAGAATTTCAAGCCACCCTGAGTTTCAGGGAAGGGTGGCATATAAATTCAAATAAATAACCATAGTTACACAGTTCATTATCCATTTTAGTTCAGTTTGGGGGACCTTCCCAAGCCCCCTCTTTTTTATTTCCCTTCTTTTGTTTTCTCATCAATTTGGACTGTAAACCTTGGGTAATTTCAGATGTTATGGGACTATGGTCAACCACAGTGAAACCCCTGCGGTGACCAAAAGTCCTGTAACGTGTAAATGATTCCCGCCAGAAGTTCACCCTAGTGAACCTCCGGCAGGAATCATTTTAACCATGATTCCGGGGATGGTGCCAGCACCATCCCCCAAATCATAGTTAGCGCAACCATGATACAGGATGGGCCAAATGTAACATCTGTTACATTTGGCCCATCCCTGATTATGGTCCCGGCCATGATCTGGGATCGGGTGCAGCGGCCACATTGGCCACTGCGCCCGCCCGTTGCACAGAGGGCAGCCAGCTGGGGGAGCGCAGGGGGTGAGGTTGTGCAGCCCCACCCCGCCCCCTCCCCGATCCCCAGAGAGATTCAGCCCGACATGTCTAAAGGACAGCCGGGCTGATTCCTGACCAGGATCCGAAATGGATCCCGGTCTGTGATTCAGCGTGGCGGGCCGAGAGGCCTGTCACGTCTGAAATTACTCCTTGAGTCATGAATTATCACTAATTGAGAGTCTACGCAGCATTTGCACTAACTCGGCACAGCTGTAGCACCACTGTTCCTGCTACTAGTGCACTACTACTGGTAGCAATAGTAATAGTCAGGACTGGCCTTAGAATTTGCAGGGCCCAGGGCAAAGATCAAATTTGAGGACTCTGGTGGTCCCTCTCCGATGGCTCCACCGTCTTAGGGGAACCCTCTGTGAGGCTCTATAGGTGGTTGTGTTTGTGGCTGCACTGGGAGGGAGTGGGGCCTCAGATCCTGCCCTGGTGAAAATAATGGCCACTGTGGGCCCCCCGGAAAGAACGGGACTCAGGGCAATCACCCCAGTTAGCCCTGTGGTAAGGCCAGCCCTGGTAATAATGTCCTGACTACCTCACGGATTAATAAATGTCCCTTGGGGAAATGAAGAATTAAAGAATCATAGAGACTCACTTTCTGACTAGAGAAAGGTTCCCTAAATATTTTGTGTGACAGCCACTCACTGGGGCAGCCTGGGAGAATTCCAATAAAATTATGATTATCAGAGCTGAAATTAATGGGGCTTTAGAAATGCATGAATGACCTTCAGTGGTTTGTTTCCTTTAACAATCCCTATAATTTGAATTTGCACCATTAAGATGGTTTGCATAAAGTTCATCCTTGTTTTGCTTTGTTCACTATATGTTGAAATTTGATTAGTTCACAACTCTACTTCTTTTAATTAGTTTAATTGGCTTTTTTATTGAAATCAGAATGCCCTTAAAAAAATTAACCTAGTCATATCAAATTACTTGAACAAATTCTCAAATGGGCTTAAATAAGTATTTGATATGGATACTGAACTTCACACATTAGGTATATTCATGTCCATTTCAATGAAGCAAATATGTAGCGGTATTCGCTTCCCATTTCATTTGGAATTCTGAATATTCATTATAGTAACTTTGTTTTAGTATTTTGTAGAGCTGAAATGGGTACCTCAAAAATGAGTATACCTGGTGAAATCACAGGTCCTTTTTACACGGGCCGCGGGTGTCAGTGTGCGCTGGGTGGAGGGAAAGTTCTGATTGGCGCACACCAGTGCACATCGACCTCCCACCACTACCACATACAGAGCCTCCTCCATTTTTCTGGATGACTCCATGGGTGGGTGATGGGTGTAGATGGGTGTGCACCGGGAGTGCGCATGTACACATACCACCACTCCAGCCATGGCACGGTTCTCACGAGTGGCAAACACCCATGAATACCCAGATTTCTGGGTGTTCATGGGTGTTTTCCACCTGTGTAAAAAGGGTCACAATCCCCAAATAGTTTTGGGTGGATCAGGTACTAAAGGTACCTGTTCAGTGCCTGATGAGTTACCCAAGTTACTGTGTTACCATTACTGAATTGCTGGTTTTCCATTACTGTGTTATTGTCATTCCATTTTGCACAATTTTACCAATTAATACATTTACCATTTTCTTGTCCATTTCTATTTATCTATTGATCCATGTTGGAAAGACACTAAAATGTTGATATGGTAATTTGGAATTTGTCGGTAAAAGGGTAAGATGATAAACGGTAAAACCGTAAAATGGTAAGATGGTAATGGCAATATCCAGTATTTTGGGTAATCAGGTAGCCATCTCAGTGGGTCTAAACAGATGTATGTGGAAGCTGCTTGTCCCTGAAGCTGCACTGGGGGTGCACGCTCATGTCTGCCCACTTCCAGCGCCACCTGGGTCCTCTTTATATGAACCCAGTGCAGTGGGTTCCCTGGGCCATGGGTCACCCATATGATGACCCCCGCACCATAGATTTATGGGAGATCGCCTAATGCTCTAGGCTGGTGCCCACAACTCTATGGTGCTGTCAGGGGTAATGACCGGTCGGGAGTGGAGCTGCAGCAAGGGTTCACCCAGAAGATGGAAAGCAGATCTACTCCAGGCTGGTGCCCTGGGTTTGGCCACCCTGCTGTGCCAGCAGCACTCTGGGATGTTCCAGAGTATTGGTGGCGAAGCTGCCCTGCCTGCTCCACTTCCACATCTGGCGTGGGTGATTTTAATTTGATTGGACACCCTAGGCGGGGGAAGAAGGCTGGCATGGGCAGAACCAGAGCTGCTGTTCATTTAAAAGCACTAGGTATTGGATTGGCTACTCAAAAATTTGGTTATTGCCCACAGATACAAAATTTGTGTACCATTCCAGTTCTAGGTTTTGTGGTTGGGGGGCGGGGTGTGTGTGTTTTACTTTTCTATTTTGCATTCAGTGTTTTGGTATTACAGGATTTGTACATCATAAAATTTAGTAGTACAATTTAGTGGTAGTGGGGTGAGACTATCGGTATTGGATTAATCCGATAAAACTGATAATGGCCGGTATCTGATTAATCTGATAATAGTGATACTTTACTGGTATCTGAATACCGGATTTTTAACATTGCTGGCTTTACCGGATTTTTAACATTGCCGCCATTTAACAACGACTGCAATATTAAAAAACTGGTAAAATCAGCAATGTTAAAAAATCTAGTATTCCAATACCAATAAATCCAGTATCGGGAGATCCGATACCTGTAAATCCAGTACTGATATAAGGGTGCACAGAGGGGCATTCTTGGTGGCTGCCCCATAATTAGGCAACTCTCTCCCCTTGGAGATTTATCTAAGCCCAAGCCTACTCATCTTCTCCAACTGACGTAAGACCTTTTTGTTTGGCCAGGCATTTGACAGACAGGGCGAGGGTTTGGTTGAGTGGAGTGGAGTGGGGAAAGAATTGTAAGGGGCTAAGGAGCTTTTTAAAGCTGTTTTTTATATGCTGTTTTTATATATTGTGTTTTAAGGTGCCTTGAGCCTCATTGGGAAGGGTGGAATAGAAATTGAAATAAATAAATAAATGAATTCCTGAGGGGAGGAATCCCTCAGTGATGACAGAATCCGTCAATCTTCCAAGCTTCCGTCTCTTCTAATTTTCATAGCTCCCTCTTCACATCACATTTAATTGCAAAAATCCACCCCTGCCCTGTTGTCAGGCTTTTGTTCTCTGACTCTTATTAGAATGAGCAGTTTGGAGCTCTCCCTTTGACTTTTGGGCTACAGCTCACCCTCTTGTATTTATTCAGAGAAATTAAATATCCCAAATAATATCTTCTGTGTGTGTTTGTGTGTGTGTGTGTGTGTGTGTGTGTGTGTTTGTGTGGCATTCAGGGACTCAGTGGCTGACATATTTGAGAGAGAGGGAGTGAGAACTGAAAGTTACCAATCATTGCAATGGATATTCAGAATCTGCAGAGCACATAGAAAGACTTCTAGAAGCTTGGATGCTTCTTTAGAGAGGCTGGTTCACAAATCTCAGCATGAAGAACAAAGCCGAATTTAGCATTATGTGACAGGACTTACAAAAAGTAACTGACTCCCATCCAAGCAAAACACAGTGCTGCCAAGTTCCTAACTTGCCTAACACATTGCCTCGACTGCCAACAGTATTGTTAACATGATCATGGAATTGGACTGAGATGGGACAGAAGAGATATGAGGAGACACGAGGACCAGAGAAGACACAATGGGTGTTTTTAGATGGATAGGTTGCCCCAGTGCTGGCCATGCCAGCCCACTTCATCCATAGGTGGCCTGTCTGTCTAAAGGCATCCTGCCAGATGTGGAGGCAGAGCAGGCTGTGCCTGTTCTGGGGCATCCCTGTTGGAGGCACTCCAGAACACTCTGGGGCACCACCAGTGGAGTAGACCAGCTCAGCCCAGGGCACCGGATCAGAGTGGAGCAGCTGTTGATCTAATATACGGACCCACACTGCTATTCTTCTTCCAGATGGTTGGTGCCCAAGGCAACACTATAGAGTTGCGGGTTATCACCTGAAACTCTATGGTTTGTGTGTGTGTGGCACCGCATGAGCGGAACATCAGCCATGGAACCCTCTGGGTCCATCTGATCCCAACCTAGGTGTGGCTGGGAGTGGGCAGGTGTGGTGGTGCACCCCTGGAGCAGCTCCCGAGGTGGGCAGCTTCACATCCATCTGAAAACACCCAGTACAGCAGCAGTATCAACATCATTATAACGAATTTGAAATGGGGGACTCAACTGCTTCTCTCTACTTTGAATAGTTCCTACAGAAATTGTGTGTTCCGACCAGCTGTCCCTGTCCAAGAGAGACAACTATAACTACCCCAACCAGCTACCTTTACCCCGGGGAGACCCTTGCTTCAAATATACCAACCAGATATCTCAGTTCCGGGGAGAGGCCCGCTGCAATGTAGTTTAACAAGAGAGAGAGAGAGAGAAAGAGAGAGCAGCTCCCTTTTCAATTCTTCGGGATCTAGTGAAAAATACTTTGGTTTTGAGAGGGGGAGAATTACTCGTTTCTGCTTCAGTAATGAGTCTTTTACTCAATCAAACAGGTATTTATTCAATAATATTAAAACAATTAAAAATACCAATTACCAAAGAAACACTTGCAGTCACACTTGCACCCACCTACTCTGACCTACTCAAAGACACATACAAGGCATATATGCTTACGTGATCAGGGCCGATGGCCTGGTTCAGGAGGAAA
>QEPC01009343.1:2987642-3012208 GCA_003113815.1 Sphenodon punctatus | reverse complement strand
CATCATCATCATCATCATCATCATCATCATCATCATCATCATCCATTTTACTTACTTACTTACTTACTTACTAATAGGGCTGAAATGGAAAGCCGCTGTGGTAGCTTTTTTCAACAGAAAAAGCTCTTCCTCAATGAATGGCATGGTGCAATAGAGATGTTCATTCCGCTACTTTCACTCCACTGCTTCCCCCATTCCTCTACTTTCATTCTGCTACTTCCACCGGCTGTGAAAATAGCAGAAAAATGTTTGTTTTGACAGTTTCTGTCTTCCACAATTTCTGCCGACACTGCAAAAATATTGGGAAAATGTTTGTTCTGACAGTTTCTGAATTATCAGAATGCCTGCGGAATTAGCAGAATACTGTCAGAAAAGCTGCGGAAAGTCATGAGCGATTCCAAAATAGCGGAATGAAATAGCAGAGCGGAATTAGGAGTTGCCGCTTCAGCCCTACACTTACTTACTTTACTTCCAAGAATGATCCTGACACTAAATAGTGATTATAGAGATAGGTTCCTTCTCCAAGGGGTTTACAATCTACAATGGCCAAGGTGAGTGGAGGCACATAAGGAGGGACAGGGATACAGTACAGTCATGAAACTGAGAAGCTGCAGGTGCATGTGTTTAGTTGGGTTACAATGCAGGAGGGAGGATCTTGAAGGATTTACAGCATAAGAAGAAGCATTACCATCATCCATGCCTTCATAACATTGAGGCTAGACTACTGCAATGTGCTTTACATAGAGCTGCCCTTGATAAATGTTTGGAGGCTGCAGCTGGTGCAGAATGCAGCGACCCATCTTCTGCCTGGGGTGGGTCATGGGGGCACATTACCCTGCTGTTCTGGAGTCTGCACTGGCTGTCAATAACTTTCTGGGCACAATTCAAGATGCTGGTTTTGACCTATAAATCCCTGAACAGCCGAGGTTCCAAATATGTCAATGGGTGGAAACAGATGTGATGAGGACCTGCCTGGGCCAGAGACTCAATAGACCATCTGTTTGCAGGCCTCCAGATGTTGGCCCACTGCTGCCTCAGCCAGTTATGTGGCTACAGCCTGGAAGAGGTCTCCCAGATGATTCCAGCTCACAGCCAAAGCCATGGGCCACACAGGTGGGCTAACGTGGGCCATCAATCTGCTCCTGCCACCATCCCCCACCAGGGAACGGGGGACAGTCATGGTTGCCCATGATTGGCCACCATGCCTGTGTATCATGGTGGAGGGGGGTGGACTGTCCGGCCGCACATTTTTTCTCTTTCCATGCTGGGGATGGGGCAGTGGATGGTTTGCTGGCCGGCTCGGTCAGATGCATGTCCATTCAGTGCCCTGATCTGAGGGTGACCACCCGTCTCCTGGATGTGTAGCTGCCACACCAACTGCACTTTTGTTTTCACCCAAAGACCGCCTCTCCCATCATGTCTCATCATGACCTCTGAGGTCAGCTCGGAACACCCTCCTTCAGGTACGATCTGTCCATCAGCTTCATACAACAAGGGAATGCAAAGAGGTGTTCTTGGTGGCTGCTCTCCAATTATGGAACTTCCTCCCCAGGGAGGATTGTCTGAGCACCTGCTCATCTTCCACAGTGGATGTAAGGCCTTCTTGTTTGGCCAGGTGTTTGGCAGGCTGGGGTAGGGTGTGGGTGTAGAGTTTGGGATTTGTTTTATTTAGGTATTGTAATATTTGGATTGATCTTGTCTATTGTTATAAATATTTTCATGTGTTGTAACCCACGCTGAGCCTTGAGGGAATGGGTGGGATAAAAGTGTGAATAAAAAGAAATAAAGAAACAAACAAGCAATCTATCGGGGGCTGGGTGCATGAGGAGTTAGGACAGGCCTGTTGGAAGAGGTGAGTTGTTAGGAGGAAGTTCAGAGCATGGGGGCAGCCCAGGAGACAGGGTTTAAGGAGCAGAAGATTCTGAGGTGGGCGAGGGCAGTGGCAAAAGAGGAGTGACAATGCCATGTGAGAACATCATCTTTCATCTCCATTTTTTTTACAGTTGCTCCCATCCTTTAAGAGTGCAATGGAGCTGCTGCAGAAGCCTAGCTGTGATCCAAGAAGGCAAGGAAAATTCTTAAGCTGGGGAATCTTTTTTCCTCTCATGGACCACTTTGAAAATTACTCCAAGCTCTGTGGCCATAGAGGAATTGAGGAGAAGGGAGCGGAGTGATGTATCCCATGGATCCATCCCCTATCCTTGAGTGCATGCCCTTTCCTCTGATCTTTGCCCTGAGATAATATGGCAACATATTCTCCCCCTTCCCTGGTCCCTCACCTCCTGCAATGCAAACCCAAGACCTGAGAGTGAGGGAGGCAGAGTGTTTCCCAGCCTCTTCTGACAAGCTGATCAGCGGGGAGCTTTCCCATTCTCTGGAATGTAAGGCCCAGACTGGAGGCTTGCACTGCTGGGAGAGAAGGGAGCACACTCATTCAGTAAAGAAACGGGAGCTCTATTATTTTAAACTACTTTTAAAAGTGCAAAACTAATTTTTGCAGATGCATGAGTGTTTTCATCATTTTCTCAATTTTAATGCTCTAAAATATTTCTGTAAAAGCCACCTCCCTTAGCTGGCAGTATCTGTGCACTAAAATAATAAAAAAGAAAGACACCTCCCCAAAAAGTCTGTGACATTATCGACAAGTCAAGCAATACCAGCTTTGGGAAATTAATACGATGACATTCTCTGGCTCTCGGAGATCTGCTTTACTTGTCAATAACATAGCTCATTCCCTGCATATTAAACCTGCTTTCCAGAGCCCTTAATGTGACAAGAAGCCAAGCCGGAGAGTGCTATTACTTTCAGCTCCACATCATATTTAATTTATTACACAACCACGGCGTTATTGCTTTTATTGATGAACTGTACAGTGTAAAATGATTATTTGTTAAAGATTTCACCATAGTAAAAATTCTTTATGGTTCTGAAATGCTTTCTGCAAATGTGCTTGTGAAAGAAACAGGGGTAAGGGAGTTCCCTGTTATGATTATTCACTTTCCTGCTCTTTGGATTCTTAACAACCTCCTGCCACAGAGCAGAACCATGTCCCCTACACGATCGCCGCAGCGTGGGTTTGGCGGCGCCCCTTCCCCCTTCTTAAACAAAGAAGGCGAGGAAGGAATGGCCGCTTGAGGGTGGGGGAAAGGCCGTGGTTGCTATGCAACCTTAAACAAAGGCGCCCGGGACTCTCGCGAGGGTCGGGATTCCCAGCCACCATTTTAGCCTCCTTGCTCAAGCGTCTCATTCGGCTGGGAAAGGAGCGGGGAGAAGGACGTACACCCACCCACCTGTCCCTCTTATAGGGCACCACTCCGAGTCACCACTGATCGCAAATTAGGACGGGAAAGAAATTTTCTCTGAGCCCAATTGGCAAAACAGTGAGGGGTTTTTCACCTTTCCTGGAGTGACCGGCTGAATTGATTAGAGGGCGAGGATGCAATTTTGCTGGTGGTAGGCCTAATTGTCGCATTCTTGGCGGTAGGTTGAGTTCAGGCCAATGGTTGAAAATTGAAAGGGTTAGCATAGCATAGGGTAGCATAGCATAGGGTAGCAATGGGCATAGGCCATACATAGCCGCTCAGTGCGGCCCACTGTATGGTCAGCCCAAGGGTGAGAGACGAGCGGCTGAACCTGCTGGGTGGACCATGTACCAAACAGTAGGTTACGGTGTCCTCACCCTTGTTGTTTAAACCCCCGCCTCGGTGGGTGAAAGGGGATAGGTGCGAACAACCTGCTCTGGCCCGGTGAACCTGGTGGTCGGGGTAGGATGTAAGTTGAAGAAGTTGGTTAAGGTAAGGCACAGGTTAATCCCGATTCCCTGAGTCGGGCTTAACCCGAAGACGTAAGAAGAAGGGCACCGGGCAAACAGGACAGCGCCTGGTCCAGGACGGGAACCTCCTGTGGGGACGGTTAACAGTTAGGAACAAGAGATAGATAAGACCCCAATTCAAAGGGGGAAGTGGGAGGGCTACCCTGTCCCCCTTTTTGGCTACTAATAAAGAGTGCGGCCGTTCAAACCCACATATCGTGTCCTCGTCTTCTTTGGGGGGGGGGGTGCATTGACAAACCATCTCTTGCCTTATTCATGGTCCCTCAATAAGTGAGTAAGATCCTGGGTTAGGCTGGAGGGGAGATAGAATACACATTTACAAATTTGTGAGTGGTTTAGCACTGGTAGCAAGAGCTAGTGTGGTGTAGTGGATAAGGTGCTCAATTTGAACTTAAGAAGACAGGGTTTGAATCCTGTTCTACTCATGAACTCACTGGTTGGTCCCCTTCAGCAAGTCTCAGCCTCAGTCCCCCATCTATAAAAATAGGAATGTGTTTGTTCCCCTCAGCGTTGTCTATCTTAGATTGTAAGCCAACTGGGCAGGGACCTGTCTTTAAAAATCTGTGACTCTAAAGTGTTGTGTATGCTTAGTAGTGATCTATAAATGAGTAGTAGTAGGTATAGAGGGAGCTCTTATTTACCCTCCCTCAAAATAATAGAAATAGGGATCATGAATAAAAATAACTGGCAGTACCTTTAAAATAAATTTGTGAACTTGCTTTTTTCATTAAACATATAATTAACCTGTGGAACTCATTGTCAGTAGGCAGGGCCCTGAGCCAAATGTGGGTTTGTGAGTTGCAGATTTCCCACAGAATCCCCTTCTTCCCATGGAAACTCCTGCCTGCTTATCCCAGCTCAGAATTTCCAGTCTGCGTTGGGGAGGCAGGAGATTCCACGGGGGGAGGGGGATAAATAAACCCTTAGGGCTTCCCCTCCCCCACTAGGCTGTGTTGGGTGGGGGCGCAAGGGCTCGCCTCCCCTCAGCCTGGCAAATAAACACACCAAGCAGCAGCGGCTGAAGCTTCATTCAGCGCTCTTCAGCTGCTCCTTCTGGCCACTTCGTGGTCTCTCACAACAGGGCCTCCCAAAATGGTACAGCCAGATGACATCATCCGGCTGCATTGCACTGGTATGCCCTTTCGGGAGGGTTCAGGAAGTGACTAGAAGGAGCGGCTAAAGAGAGCTGAATGAAGCTGCTGCCACTGTGTAGCAGGGAGCAGTCCAGGGGGGCTGCTACCCCTTTAAGAAGGGGGATGTGGATGCCATTCAAACGGCTGGGTGCACCCAGGGGTGTGGCAGCACCAGTCCCAAAGCTGGGGATTAGCCAGTAGGGAGCACAGGCTGAGAAACCCCTGTAACAGAGTGGGCAGGTTTCTGGCCCTTTAAGGCTGGGAGAGTAGAAGCCTGGCCACACCCATTCTGCTGTATATATGGAGACATCTCCCTGAACAAGCCTGCCTGGTCTACGCTCTCCAAGGTGCTGAGGTGGGAGAACCAGAGAGACCCAGGCAAGGGAGAGAGGTGGTGCCCAGGAGCAAGCCTCCTGCCTGGGGAAGGCTGGGCCAGAGCCTGGGGCCTATGAGGCCTTGCTTAATGGGCTTTGGGGGACTTGTGGTTGGGGTGCTCCTGAGTCTGGAGAGATGGACCTGGGTCTGTAGAGTGGAGGTGGATGAGCTGGCAGTCCCAGGTACGCTGGACTGGTAGGATCCAATAAAGACTGTGGCCAAATACCCTCAGGATTGTGTGTTATGTCCTGAGAGGGTACCCCCCTGCCTGGAAGGAGGGGGATCAGACAAAGCTCAAGGCTGATATGGCGTAGCAGGGGGTGAGCTAATTCCCCCATGAGTAAGACCCCAGCACCCCGTGTGGCCCTGGGACACACACACACACACACGCACTGCTACACACTGCTATGTATGTTTATTTGCCAGGCTGCTGAGTGAGAGGGAGGTGAGGCCTGGCTCCCCCCACCCCCCAACGCAGCCGGGGGTGGTGGGGAGGGAAGCTGGCCCTTCACTGCATCTGGGAGGCTGGGGAGCCCAGCACAGTGAGGTGTACAATTGGGCCCTGAGCCTCTCAGATGCCCATGGAATTTAAAAAAAAATTCCTCGGGAGAATCAAAGCTTTTTCAGTAGGTTTGAACGAGTGGCTCAATTTTTCTCAGGAGTAAAACTCACATTTCAGGACCTCATCAAGATCTTAGGGCGCATTCTGACGTGCGTTTAAATTGCACAGCCGCGGCGGTGGCATCGTGCAATTTAAAGCACCGCGCACTTCCGGGTTGGTGTGAATGCAACATTTCCGCCTAACCCGAACTATTGGAGTGTGGTTTGAAAAGCTGCTTGGTTAGGCGGAAATGTGCGCTCTCACCGCATACACATCAACCTGGAAGTGCGCGGTGCTTTAAATCGTATAATGCCGCTGCGGCAGCTGTGCGATTTAAACGCACGTCTGAATGCCGCCTTAGTCCCTGTATAAGTTCTTGGTGATAATGGGGTGGGTTTTTTTTAAAAAAAGAAAAAAAACTCTGAGTCCTCACTGCGCATGTGAAAAATGGCTACTACCCTTAACCAAAATGTCAGCAATTGCATCACTATCATTTTGGTTACTGGCAGTGGTCATTTTACAGATGTGTAATGTTCCAGTTCTCAGTTTGTCTGAAACGAAGTGAGAACTGGGCTTTCAATGATATTTCTCACTTTTGCAAAATCTCATTTCATCCCTAATTGCCAGAGGATGTTGGATGGTCTAATAGCATAACTGGATTTTTAAAGGATCAGACATGTTCTTCAAGGAAGGATCCATAATGGCTACTAGTACTAGTCAAGTTAGCTAGAGAATAAAAGCCACCTCTGTCTGTAAGGTGCCAGGGACTGAACAGCAAGGAATAGATCATTCCATTATGATCCGTTGAGTTCACTACTCTGAAGCAACTGAAAATGTTTGTTGGCAGAGACAGGATGATAGACTAGATGGGCCATTGTTCTCTCCTCTAGGGAAGTGACTATTTTCTTACATTAAAGCATGGAGAGGCCCATGCTAGGCCAGAGGGGCATAGCTAAGGGTGATGGTGGCAGTGTAAGTCGGGAGCTGGTTTTGCACCTCCCATTTAAGTCCAATGCTCCCTGATTGCCCCATATCAATTCATTTCTCTCCTCGTGTCTTCTATTGCCCTTCTTGTTGTGCCCTTCCCAAACAGGGAATTTCACTCCACCCCCATCTGAGAGATCTTGGTTATGTTCATGCTAAGCCATACTTTGAAGTCACCCAGACAGGCCTTCTACAGAGTTTGTGCAGTGGGGGAGGAGAGACCCTACTCAAAAGGTAGGGTGGGGAGGAGCAGAAGCAAGAAGGCTTGGAAGCCGATGGTCCTGATGCTGTCTTGTGTCATCCTGCTTCCTCTCCAACTGAATTGTGCCTGCTACAGTTCAATCAGTTCAAACCAGGGTTATGACTCATGAAAATGTGACCTAGAGTCTTCAGGTTTGAGACTTCATCTCCAAGCTTCAGGTGAAACCCTATTTACACAGCGTAGCCATTTATTCAGGCAAGGGTGGGACCATGACAGAAAGGGCTGGGATGAATCCCATAACCTTTCTGACATGACCCTACCTTCTGTGAGGATTGTAACATCATGATTCTCCAAAAGAGATATAGTCATGTTGGAGTTCCTTTGTTCCATCTCCTTTCTGACCCCATCCACCTCCTTCACGGCATCATCATGTCATCATAGCATTCTGAAGATGCATTATAATTTTGGAAAGGGATGGGGAAATCCTTTTGTCAAGTCAAAGTCCATTCAAGCCACTTAGCTAGACCATCCAGGTTGGCATGATTGACACCCCAGCACCACATTCCACCACCTTTGATTTTTACCAACCCAGTGGATCAAGTATGCCTATGTAGTGGAGTAGACTAAAAGCAGCCATCCAGTGTGAGCACAAGCAGGACATGAACCTGCAGTCTTCAGGGATGTAACAAAGTGCCTTAACCACTAACCCACCATGCCTCTACAGAGGAGCCTTTTTGGTATGAGGTCACCTGCTTTGGGTCAAAGCTTTACAGAGGGTGACAAGCCTAGTTCAAGCTCTGGAGTCCCATGGCAGTGGTGATCAGAACCAAGGTCTCCTCTAGGTCTAGGTGTATACACACACACTGACTGATCCAGTGTGGAGGCCATCATGCTATAAACAGAACAGAAACAGTATCATGGTTTGTCCCACCCTGAGCATAGGGCCTCTATATTTTTTGCAAGAAATCTCAGACCTCCTGTCACCACTACTGATAGGTTGTGGGGGGAAAATGGGGCTAGAGGTTAGACTTCTCCACCTAGGCTGGCCACTGACATATCCCCAGAATACAGGACATGGAAGGAGAGAATATACGACATGGGGGGTGGGGGGAACAGTGCAGATGGCTCAGGGCTCATTCTCCCAGCCAGGACTGAGCAACAGGCACTGGGCGAGGGGTTGGGAAAGGGATGCAATGGTACCAGCAAATTCCCAGCCATGGGTGCATATTTTAAAAATCCACCCAGATGGAGTTGAGCGGATCAAAAAAGTGGTCATGTCCTGACAACCTGGGACACTATGGAAACCCTAGCACTATGCTCCTCCCCCTCCTCCCCCCAGTGCTGGGACCACTCTCACCTCTGAGTCCCCATGCTACCAGCTCCACTCTTCCCACCCAGAAGTCATTATTATTATTATTATTATTATTATTATTATTATTATTATTAGCAAGCATTTATATAGCGCAGGCAATGTACCTGGTGCTTTACAAAGTAATGGAATAGACATGGTCTTGAGGAGGGATTTGAAGGTATGAAGGGAAGGGGCGAGGCGAGGCGGATGTGGGCAGGAAGGGAGTTCCAGGCAATGGCATGGGGGGCAGCTAGGGAGGAGGAATGAAGGCGGTTAGGGGAACAGGGCAGGCGTGGGAGGGCAAGACTTCCAGGAGGTGAAAGTGGCAGTGCTGGAAGCATGTGGAAAATACAAGAGAAAAACTCATAAGTAAAGGACAATGGACAAACCCTTCAAAAACAGGACTGTCCCGTATAAAACAGGGCCAATGGCCACCCTATCTCTACCTCTCTAACCCACTCAAATTAAGGGCTCCTGCAGCATGAGTGCACCCATGGCTACCATGTTATGTGGAATCTGAAGTTTTACTAATTGGACCTGTGGTGAATTTTATGGGGATAATCCTGTCAGGGAATGACAATGGAGACTTATCCACCTCAGAAACCCCAATAATTGCACCCATGTGCCTCAGATGCCCCCACAACAGATGCTCCAAGATCCAGTACTGGCAGTGAGGGGTTTGCCTCTACTCTCCTACCATCAGTAGGAGATACCCTGGCCCCAGCAGTAGGTGCAGGGACTTGAGCCCCGACTTTTGTAGGAGACCAGGGAACTGTGCCAGGAGGGGGAAGTGCAACATGATCAGATGCACAGCTTCCACAGGCCAGGGTGTCTCCCTCATAAGCTGGGGCTAGGGTTCTTGGTTATCTCTTTTTTGAAAAACACATCCCTTATCTCAGACCCCCACCACTCCTTAGAAAATAACAATGTCCCTTATTTCAGAGCCCTACAACTTTAAAGAACATTGCTGACATCTCCATCAGATAACTTTGTTATAAGGTCAAAATTGTGGGTTTCTCTGGTGCTTTCCGTACTGAGGGCTTCCTAAAGGAAGTTGTCCATGCAGGTGTGGCCATGACTCATAGATACTTTGAAAGGAAGAAACAGGTCTCCACGCTTAGCAGAGAGTAAGGTTGCCTCTTTAATCCAGGACGCTTATGAAAAATACATGGTGCAGGGCTGCATTGGTTCCAAAACCAATTTTGGAACCAATGCAGCCCTGTATTGGAACGAATGCAGTCCTGCACCATGTATTTTTCATAAGTGTCCTGGATTAAAGGGGAGGTATGGAAACCCTAGCAGATAGTCTGCAGAACTATTAATTACTGCAACATGTAGGGGTAGTTATGTGTGACATTGAGAAGAAATCTATTGATTTCTTTTACAGTCAGAAAAAGATCGTGGAGTTGTCAACGCACCCCCCAAGAACGAGACAGGACTCAGTATATGGAATTAACATGGCTTCACCCTTTATTGAATCCAATCATTCAAACTGAATAGGTGAGGGGGTGACATCGCCTATTGCGATTCAGGGTCCAGTATCTAACAATAACACATGAACAATTGAATCATAGGGGAGGTCTCAATGTACTCTTGATAACCTTCCCCTAAACAAAACGTCTCCACATAGTCGGCGCTTAGTGCGCGGGCAATGGGGACTTAGTCCTTTCAGACCTGAGTAAGGACTAAGGTGCCTCTCGGTGGTGGGACATACAATGCCCTCCCACTGTTCCAAATCACCCCTTCCCAGGGAAAACAACGCCACGCATGCCATACCCTGCAATCACGTTAAGCGTCTCTTCCCCATCTCTTATGGAGATGACTCATATTTCTACCTCCCCTAACAGAACCGATACTGGACCCCAGCCACACAGGAACCGCTGAAATCTATCGGCCGGATCCGGCCCCCACACACCTATTCCAAACAAGTCAACAACTTAGCCTGTAACTCTTGCAGGTACACCTCATTACCAGCCGGGGACAGGTGAACGCCATCATTCCTAAATAGTTCTAATTCCCTATGAGTAATTCCGGTATGTCCAATTGTTTCACCTCCAATCCCGATCAGCCATTTTCTAATTTCCCTATTAATTGTCTTCCTTGCTTTGTCAGTCTTTTTTGCTGGTACCCCTTTGCCCCAACTAACCCAGTTTCTACTAACTCCGTCCAAATTAACCTCACCCGTGGCCATATATGTTTTACTTCCCATAAATAACTTTTGATATTCTTAACTAATTGTACCCCTTTTAATTTTGCCAAATCGTTTTCCCGAAGGTGAATCACCAAAATGTCGGGTTTGCTGGCCCGAGCCTGATGAGTGAGCTCAGGTAGCAGATGATGCCATTTCATCCCACTTTGCCCCAGCCAGCAAACGTTAACCATCTCCGATAGCCCCAGCTGGGTTCCCCACTGAGTATTCTTTGCTGTAGCGCTGGCCCACCGGACCAGGCTATGTCCACGGATCCATATCGTCACATTCCTCCTTCTGGTTTGCTCTGCCAATGGAACATGATACATAGTTAACATGGGTTGCAGGTCGGCTCCATTCGCACATAAGTACGGTAAGCATGTGACTGCCACCTGCCAATAGCTTGTATGTCCCTACCCGGCATACCCATTTGGGCTGCAAACGTGGCTGCCCCTATCCTAAAAGAATGTGACCCATATTCCCTATATGGTAATTGGAGCCTGGCTAGTGCCAATTGTAACGCGGACATAAACTGTCGTCTGGTGGCCGGTACCCCATTCTGGTGACAAAAACACGCGCCCCCGATAGGTGGCCTGACTTTGAAATATTCCTGCATTGCTAAAATTGGGCATAACTTGGGATCCTCTGCCCTAGCCAACTTGACTGTGTGCCCTCTTCCACGTTGATCCGTTTTTGATTTTCTTATATGCAAGGTCAACTCCTGCCTGCATAATTAAATATCGTCAGCAGTCAATGCCCTGCCTGACCCATCCCTGGTTAACTCATTTACTAATTCACTAACCCTAAAAGCCCCCCAAAATGCTAACTTGACCAATGCCCCAAACATACATTCTTCAAACCTGTTGTAACAGACCTCCTGTAGAACACCAACTATTCTAACTAACAGAGAGGGGATGATGGGTAACTTGCCATCAGGAGTAATTGGCTGCTCTCTAGCCCAAGACTCGAGCAATCTATGGGCGAAGAAACCCCTATCAGGCGCAGGGTGACCGGCCATCTGGCTCATAAATTTTCCGGCAATGGTCATGCCGCCAGCCCTTCCCTTCTCAAAGACATGGCAAACTGTAACACCTGCGCTTTGTGGATAGGGAAACCCAGGGTCCATCCCCTCTGCGCCCGAAATTGCTGGAAAGCTTGAAATGCACTGGCATAAGCAGCTGGGTCTGGGCAGCCAGGGAGCCCTGTACAGCAGAGCAGAGCTCTACAATCCAAGGTTCCACATGGACACAGGCAGGGGCTCCAGGATCTGGGTGGCCTGGGGTGCCAATAAATGGAAACGCTCCATCTGGAATTGAGAAAGAGCATCTGCAATCTCATTCTCGAGTCCTGGAACGTGCTTGGCATGAAATAAAATATTGTAGCGGAGACAAGTCATGACCATAGCATGGACAAGGCCCATGACCCATTGGGAATGGGATGATAGTGTGTTTATTATGTGTACCACTGCTTGGTTATCACACCAAAACAGCACCACTTTGTTGGCCAGTTGCTGGTGCCACAACTGCACCACCACCACAATGGGAAATAACTCAAGGAACGTGAGGTACCTTGTGATCCCTGCAGTAATCCATTCTTGGGGCCACCTGGCTGAACACCACTTCTGTCTAAAATATATCCCAAACCCAAGGGAGCCAGCCGCATCCAAATGCACTTGCAAGTCAGTCTTCAGCAAGAGCCGGTCCCACCACACACTAACCCCGTTGAATTCTTTCAAGAATTCGAGCCATACCCCCAGGTCCTCCTTCATCTCCCTGGTCACCCTTATGTGGTAGTGAGGTAAAAGTGCACCAGCGAGCTTGCTATACAGTCGGGACATGAATGCCCTGCCCGGCGCTATGACCCTACAGGCAAAATTAAGACTTCCTATTAGTGACTGCAGCTGTCTAACCGTGATCTTTGCTGCCGCAACACAGTCCTTTAGTTTGATGATCAATGCCTGAATCTTATCTGAGGGCAGACGTGACACCTCTGCTACAGTATCCAGCTCTATGCCCAGGTATGTAAGGACTGTGCAGGGGCCTGCAGTCTTTTCATCTGCCAATGAGATGCCCAAATACTTGGCCTTCTTCTGAAAGGTGTCCACCAAATATGCACACTGGTTCGTGCCTGCTTGCCCTATGAAGAGGAAGTCATCAAGATATTTCATGATGGCACCTCCCCTGGCAGACTGCCAGACCACCCATTCTATAAGGGAGCTAAAGCGCTCAAAGGCAGAGCATGAAATAGAGCATCTCATTGGCATGGCCTTATCGTAGTAAAATCTCCCCTGAAAATGAAAACCCAGGAGCGGGAAACTATCTGGGTGTACTGGCAAAAGGCAGAATGCTGACTTCACGTCGCATTTTGCAAGTAACGCCCCTCTCCCGAAATCTCTCACCAAGGCCACTGCCACATCAAACGATGCGTAGTGGACCGATGTCAAGTCCTTAGGGATGCTGTAATTCACTGAGTGACCCCGCGGATAGGACAAGTGGTGGATCAGGCGGTACTGCCCGGGGACCTTCTTTGGGACCATTCCCAAAGGCGAAAAAACCATGCCGGGCAGCAGCGGGGAGAAAAATGGTCCCACAACTCGACCCTCATCCACTTCCTTCTGTATCTTCATCCCTACTACTTCCTCCATCCTCATCACGGACTTCAGGTTGGGGGCAATTATTTTTTGTCTCACTTCCCCTGCTGGTATGTGAAAACCTTCCCTAAAACCCACTACCACATAGTTGACCTCCTGCCTCTTGGGGTGCCCGGTGAGGGCCGCTGCCAACCTGTCCACCTTAATTGGCATTGGGGCTCTTACCTGCCCCTCCCGTGCCCCTGCTCCCTGGATTTCCTTTTCCACCATTACCGGGCCTGCCCCTTGGTCTAGTGCCAGGCTTGGATCTGGGGCAAGCAGAGTTGGCATGAAATCCCCCACAGGAAGAGCAGGTATGTCGAAACCTGCACGACGGGAGGGGGCATCTGCCCATGCGGGAAAACGCTCAACACTGCCCGGCGGTTCCCTCTGTACTCTGCTTCCCCCAGGCCCTGCTCAGGTTGTTGACTGGAGCGACCCCCCCTTTTACCAAGAGGTGTCCACTGTCTGCTATCACTCATGCAGTTTAACCACAGGTCATGTGCATGAGTGTCCCACCTTAGCCCCGGGGTGAACGAAGCCCGATGCCGGAAGGCTTCATCTTATCTGAGCCCCGGGGGGGGGGGGTGGTGGTCTCATAGGCCCTGTGGATGGTGTCCCCGTATTTGAGGAGCACCGCTCCTCTCTCAGGAAACGATTCCAACTGGACCCCATGGTAAATTGCATAGGCCGCAGTCCAGTTGGCCCAATTCCTGTCTGCCTTAGGCCTCTTGTACTTCTCTTTCTCTTTTTTTTTGGTCATCCTCCCCAGGGTCTGCTATGGGATCACTGAAGAGGAGGGCAAACAAATCAGCATAATCCCCTCTCCAAATTTTCTCTCGAGTGGCGGGCAACAGATGCTCACCTATTGGTGCGGATAAGTCAGCATAAGCTCCTCCCAGTGGGGCTGGCTGGCAAGGGATCACCCCAGATTGCCCCACCTGTCCCAGGGCTCCTTGGGTCCAAACCTGGAGTGCCTGCTGAGACTGCGACTCGCCCATTGATGTGCCCGTATTTCCTGGCCCCATTTCCCCTTGCCCTGATGGATGTGGCACCACAGCTGTGACCACTCCCGAGACAGCAGGGGGGGGGCCACCTGTACCCAGCCCCCATTCCACCACAAGTATTGCGGGGGCTTGTTAGCCAGTGGGGGTCTGAGCCCAGTTTCACCCCAATTCCCTGCCTGCCTGCTGCCCCTGGCATTACCATAGGCCATATTAGTTGTATTTGAACTTGGCTCCGTAGGGGCATGTTGGGAAAAAGGATGCATATTCCCCCTCAAACCCCAAGCACCTTGTCCTGGGTCATGGTCAGGCAATGTCCCGTATCCCACTGACCACATACCTGCCCCCCCCCCATGGGGTTCTGTCTTGATGCCATCTCGCTCCCACTCCTAGCTGCCAGCGCCTGATCAATTGCTGCGAGTCTTGCCAGGATGTGCGGGTCATCGAACCTTCCTCCCTCTGTCTCCTGACTCACGAGCAGCCTGTAATCAGATTGAGGTGGAGGAGGACCCCCATGCGAAGCGTGGGCTTCTCCAATATCTCCCCCACCTCCCCGTTGACTCCCCCCTTCACCTTGCTGCAGAGGGAGGGGGCTTGCGGGGGCCTGTGGGCGGTCCACATCCCCTTCTCCTCTCCGCCTTCGTGCCGGGGGGGCCTCATCTGTGAAGCAGACGGGGGTGACAATGGGCCTGGTCCCACACCTGAGGGGGCCAGCTCCAGCCTCATCAGTCCCTCTAGCGCTTGGCCCTCCTATGGTGTCACCCAAATGTCCTGGGGCAAATGCCCGGCCCAGGGCCTCCATCACCGGGGGTGGGGGCGCAACTCTGTCCCAGCCCCGCCCGCCCCACCATACCAGTTGCCCACATCGCGCAATGTCTGTGACATCGGTCCCCCCTCCTCCATTACCCTTTCGTCTGGTGGGGGAGGGGCCCCCACTGAGGTGCTGGGCCCAGCACTGAAGAGTAAGGCCTCACAGGCATCAAAGCGCTCAAGTGTCATCTCCATGCCTGACGGTGGGGGAGGCTGTACTTGCCCCTCTCTTGCCCCTCTTCCCCGCCTGCTGCCTACTGCTCTGGGGTTGCGGCTCCCCGCTGCCCCGGCCTTCGTCCACCCCCCCTTGGAATTCGGGCTGGGCCTCACTCCCAGCATGACTTGCCGCTGCTGCCTTGGGGCCTCTCTTTTTGGTTTGCCCCATCTTGTCATGGACATGTCGCTGCTAACAGCCTCCTTGCTTCCCAGATCTGACCCGGAGAAAAAACCTCGCCGCTCCAACTACTCAGCAGCGTGCGAGGTTGCTGCCTGCTGCTCCATTCCCCACTCATCCTGGACTGAGTGGGGAATGCAAACTTGGCTGCTAGCCACTCATGTGGCTTCAGGCAGCCAATCAGGCTCTCTCTTTTCTGTGCGGTCGGGGGGGGGGTTGCCAAGGGCAACCCTCGCCGCCCGCTCCAGTGGCATTATGCATAGCAGGCGCTGCACTTTGCAGCGCCTGCTGTTTTAATCAGTCACGCTCGCCCTCTCAGTAGGGGAGGGGGCGCGACAATCGCCCCACCACCGCTTAGCACGGCGGAGGGCAGTTTGGGGTGGCTATTAGCTTTACCCAAACCACCTTGGCCACAATGACTATCCCACTTTCTTCCTCCTTCCTCCCTCAATCCCCGCACACTAGCCTCTGCCTCCCACAGCCAACCTGGCTCACCGTCAGGACCTTCTGCTCCACTGAGAAACTTTTTGCCTTCCTGGCTGTCTCCTTCCAAATCATACTCTTTGGTAATTAAGAGGAGAGCAGCCCTAGGAGTTTTCACCTCTCCTGAGTCCCTCTGGGATTCAACAGACTTTATTTCTCAATTGCTTTTTTGATTTCTCAGGCTGCCTGCTCACTGCCGGGGTGGAGGGAGACATGGTGCTGACCTCCAAGTGTCTACAGCGGCAGGACTTTCGCTTTGTTCTTGGCGCTGTACCGAATCACCGTGCCACTCATTGAAAATCCATTAATTCTCTGTCTGCGCCCTATCAGATTAAAACTTCTCTTCAAATAACATTTCAAATACTGTCGCTTCGCCTTAATATCTTTCTCCCATAATATTTCTCTCGGCTTCTGCACACACACAGCTCCTCTGTGTAATTCCCCTTTTTGTGTTTTTTTATTCTTTAAGAACACACAATCTCCACTCCCCTCCCTGCTTTCTGTCCATCTCCTTTGCCCCCTGGTGCTCTCTCATTAATAGTTGTAGGGTTTTTTTTCCATTTCTTTCCCAGAATCTATCTCCCCCTTGGCCAGTATAGGATTTCTTCCTACACCGGTGCTAAATTCCATTCCTGCTGGTTTCCCTGCTGAAAACAACAACAAAACCAAACATATTCAGGAGTCTAGACCAGCGGAACCCAAATCTCAAATGTAAGATTTCTTAGGAAGGAAAAGTCAAACTCATGCAATGCACTGGCCTGTTCATAGGATTGCCAGATATCCTTTTCTGCCTGGTTTCTCTATAAAAGAAGGTTTTTGACATCATCACTAGAGCTGAAATGAGTACCCAGAAAAATGGGTATAGCCGCCACATTTCTGATACCTGAAACAACTCGAAAATATCAGGTACTAATTAGTACCTGATTACAACCTGATTTGGGTACCCAACATCACGTATTGTCTTAGAATGTTGACTTCTGAAGAATATCAACTTCTGGTCCCAGAATATTGACTTCCAGTCCTGATTTTTCTGTTTCCCATCCCAAGTTTTCAATTGGTAACCAGAAAATCAGTAAATCAGTAATGGAAATTAAATTGCCAGTTTTTCGGGTAACCCATCCAATGCCCAACACAGTGCTCGAAAATGTGGATAATTACCCATGGATACCAAGTTAGGTACCTGTTTCAGTCTAAACGTGTATATGTGTGGGTGTCCTTAACTATTATCTTATCAGCCAATTGTCAGCCAAATTTTCACCTTTGCATATTTGCTTATCTGTCTCAACCCTCATAAGCATCATCCAGTTTTACCTCCAACATCACTGGGAGAGTGGCTTCAATGAAAGACCAAATGACACCAGAGAATAAGTGACAGAACTTCCTCACTATCCTTTGTCCAGTCAGGTTCCTGCCATCACTTCATCTCACCTCCTTTACTAGATTTTAATCTGTCAGACTGCGGAGAAGGCTGGCTCTCTCCTATTACATATTCATGAAAGATAGTGAGCCCAGGGATTATCTGAAAGAGGCTTGCACCCTGACTAATGTCCAACAGGACCTAAATGGTTCAATTGGGTTTGTGGTGGGTACACTCTCTATCCACACCTCTTGGGCTTTGGCCAGGCTTTCCATCAGAGGGCTAGGGCTGTGCGAATGTGGTTCGGACGTTCAGAGTTCGGCCCAAACTCAGCCAGTTTGGCTGCCCGAACTGAACAGCCGAACCAAACGCCAGAACCCCCGAACAGTTTGGACATGTTCAGATGAGTTTGGATGAGTTCGGGCGGGAAAAACCTGGCTGGCAGGCCCGGGGGTTGGGGGAAGCTGAGTAGCAGACTTCCTGGTGCCAAGGATGGAGACACTTGGACTAGCAGCCAGCCTACCCAATCACCATCCCTCTTTTCCTCAGATCACTGGCTTCGCAGTCTGCAATTGGCCACAGACTAGGCTGCACAGAACAAATGGAGCTTGTGGTAAGGTGGGCGGAGCAAGTAACAAAAGCCATTGCCCTCCCCACTTCCAATTCATTCTGAGCTAGCCACTGGTCCTGTCAGCAGGCGTTTACAGAAGTCTCCCTCTCCCAGCAGTTAGTGTTCCTAATCCATTGCAATCCTCCTCCTTCCCACACATTTACCTCCGTAGTTTCATTTATTTAGATTAGATTAGATAGATTTAAATTTATTTTGTATCTTTTACCCCTCCCTGTGCTGTTTCTCCCTCCCCTCCATTTAATCCTTCCCTCCTTCCAGTATATATTCCATCCCTGATTCTCTTCCCCTGTTTTGGATTTATTTAGAGTAGCATTAGATTGATTTAGGTTTCATTTCAGTTTTGTACCCCTCCCTGTGTTGTTTGTTGTGAGCTGTCTGTGTCCCCGACCCCCATCCCTGTGTAAATAGATAGATAGATAGATAGATAGATAGATGTAGGAGTTAGCTTAGTTATAGAGATAGATAGAGATAGTGTGTGTGTAGTGATTCAGTTTTAACATTTTATAGTGTGTTTGTAGGATTAGGCCTTTGTAGATATAATATTCCATTTAGTTCCATAGGTTTTAGAATAATTAATAGCAGTTAGAGTTATTGTAGATATATATAATATAATCCAATTTTGAATAAATAAAGTAAAAAAAATAATCTTTGTGTACATTATTTGTGTTCTAGAAATGGAGAAGGGAATCCTGAGAGGCTGGTCTGCTGCCTGTAAGGCAGGCAATGGGACATGTGGTAGAGGTGGCAGGGGCTGTGCCAGTGGAGTGGCAGCAGGCATCATCAGAGGCCCGAGCCCATCACCATGTCCCAAACTGTACAGGCCTGATTTTGACAGTCAGGCTTTAGAGGCTCCCAGCAGTGGCACTAGGAGTGTTGTTTGGCGATGCCTCCTGCCAGCGTCCTCCACTGCTATGCAGGGCACTGGAAGGCCTGCAGTCCAGGAGGCTGCGGCTGTCTCTGCTGTGGCTGCAGGAGCAGGTGCTTCAGGGGCAGGGTCCGAAGTTCATCACGAGCCACCATTGTGCCCCATTATTGAGGTGATCCCCAGCAGTCCAGGGCTGGTCGATCCCACCCCGGCACTAGAGGCAGGGCCCGATCCCCAGGCAATGGCAGCAGGGAGAGGAGCAGCAGCAGCAGCTATAGGGGGCACAGGGAGAGTGGCAGCAGCATGGTGGACAGTCAATCAGCCTCAGGGTCACTGTACTCCCCTTCACGGGGAGATATCACTAAGATTGGGGACAGTGAGGCACACATTAGTCCTGCGGAGGAGATGTCTGGTGCTGAGGTGATGGCTGTCCCTCCGAGAGCTGTGTCACCACCATGTTCTGCCCCTCCCAGCAGCATTGTCAGCGGTGCAGTACCCGGTGTGGGCCAGAAGGCAGGAGGGGGCAAAAAATCCTCTGTCTGGGTACATTTTCAGTTGCTGTGGGTGGATGATCCCAGGGATGTGCAGTGCAGTTTGTGCCAGAAGGTGGTGAAGCATAGGAAGGTGCTCACCAACCTTGGCACAACTGCCATGTTGAGGCACCTGAAGGGAAGCTACAGCGCTGTGCTGCTAAGCCGGCAGGCAGGAGCAGTGGATGCCAGCGGGTTCCTGACTGCAGTGGCCAGTCGTCCGCCTCCATCAGCAGGCAAGCAACCTGCTCGAACATCTGCCTCTAGCAGCAGGAGCAGTATTGCTGCTAGGGAGGAGCAGCAGCACTGTCAGTGCACCATGGAGGAGCTGGGGTGGGGCAGCTGCCAATTCCATCAGCAGCTGCAGGATGTGGAGGGCAGCATGGCTTTCAACTGAACGCCACGTGCATGTTGGGGGAAATGATAGCGCTGGATGGGCAGCCCTTCTCAGTAATTAGGGACATGGTGTTTAGGAGCCTGATTGGCTTCCTGGCCTGACAGTTTAAGCTGCCCTCATGCACCACCCTGAGTTGGCAGGTGGTGCCAGCCCTGTACCGGGCTTTAAAGAAGCAGGTGATGGAGCAGCTGGCAAGGGCTGGGGGTGCAACCATCCACTTCACCATGGACCTATGGTCGAGTCGAAACATGCAGCACGCCTACCTAGCAGTGACGGCGCACTGGTAGCAGGACCCAGAGGCAGCGTTTGGCAGTGGCAGGAGGGGCCCCAAAGCAGGTATAGGTGGGCCCTGCCTCAGGCACAAGTAATGGACAGCCTTCACACCACTCAGAACATCGAGACATCCCTGACCACCATGGTGAGGTAGTGGGTCATGCCAGACATGCCCTTCACCAAGGGGTGCGTGGTGACGGACAAGACGGCAAACATCTTGAGGGCAGTCTGCGAGGGGGGCTTCGCCAGCAACCCTTGCACCACACACACCCTTCACCTGGTTGTCAGGGACGCTCTGGGCTTGGGGGAGAAGGGGGTTGGGGTAGGCACTCCTAGCTCCCTGATCAAGCAGGGGAAGAAGCTGGCCGGTTTCTTTAACTGGAGCGTGAAGGGCAGTGACCTCCTCTGGGTAAAGCAGGCCGAGCAAAGCTCCCCAGTGCACAAGCTGGTGCAGGATGTGTCCACCTGGTGGAATTCGACCTTCCTGATGCTCGAGCACCTTTTTGAGCAGAAAGCCGCCTTGCATCAGGTTCAACTGGTGATGGACATCAGGGCACCTCCAGGTACGATGAGGTGGAATGGGAGATCCTGGCTCACACAATCTTCATACTCAGATCGTTCCTGGCTGTGACGGAGACCATCAGCTCCTCCACGGCCACCATCAGCCAGGTGACCCCTCTGGTGCAGAGTCTCCTCAGGAGGCTGGAGGAGATTCTCCAGGGATGGGATTGTGGCCCTCAGGGCAGGAAGCTGTTGGATGAGGCGGCTGACCTGGTGCGGTAGCTGAAGGCAGGACTGAAGGCGCAGTTTGATGAGCTCCTGAAGTGGGAGGAATACATTTTGTCAACCATGCTGGACCCCAGGGTCAAGGGCAGCGTGGCACACCAGACAGCACTTTATGGGCTCTGGAAGGGTGACCTGGTGGAGAGGGTCCAGCAGGCAGAGCAGGCTCTGTAGAGAGCATGGCAGCAGCAGCAGGACACTCCTGGGGATGGTGGGAGTGGGAGCAGCCAGTCCTTTCAGCTGGTGGGGTCTATCCCTGAACCCAGCCCTAGCAGTAGTAGCACCAGCAGCAGGCTGAGCAGGAGCAGCACCTCTATTGCGAGCAGCAGAAACTTGTATGTGCAGAGCACACTGGTGAGTATGGGCTCGTGCACAGCAGGTCAGGAAGCATGGCTGAGGGCAGTGGTGGAGGTGGTGCTGAAGGACAGTTATGTGAGGGAGTATGACAGCGCCTCAGCAGCAGTGGAGAGCTACCTGGAGGAAGAGCCCTGCATCGAACCCAGCAGCGATCCCTTGGCCAACTGGGCTGGCAAGACCAATGTGTGGCCGGCCATGTCCAAAGTGGCCAAGGGTCTCTTGTCCTGCCCACCATCGAGTGTCCCCAGCGAGCGGGTGTTCTCCATGGTGGGGGACATTTGCTCACCGCTCCACCTGAGACTGGGGGCCAAGTTGGTGGAGCAGTTGCTGTTTCTTAAGATGCATCTTCCTTTGTTGGGATTCCCCGAGCTGCCCCTGGATATGGATTGATGGTTCAGTGGCATACGCCATCCCATGCCAGGGGCAGTCTTGGGATGGGTTTCCTCCTCATTCTGGGCTTCTGCTGCTGCAGTGCTGCCCCTCCCTCCCATTTCCTGGCCCCCACCCTGCCTCTCTCTCTCTCTCTGACTAGACAGCCTCGGCCAGCCTATCTGACTGACCTCATGACGCCGGGTTGCATTGGGAAGCTGTAAGCCTTCCAGCTGGCCTCTGGCTAGACAATCTCGGCCCGCCTATGTGACTGGCTCTCTCTCATGCACACACTGCACAGTTTTTGCCAGCCTATCTGAGTGCCCTGCCAAGGTCCCAGCCTGCCTTCCCTACTGCCTCTCATGCCATGCTGCCTGTCTGCCCGCCCTTGTTGCCAACCTGGAACTCTACCTCAGTCTGCCTTCCGCTGCTCATGCCACGCTGCCTGTCTGCTGATCCTGCCGCTGCTGCCTCTGCTATGCCATGGGTTCTGCTACGGGGCAATCAAATGTCTACCTATGCTCCACCAGTGCCTGGCAGCCTGCAATGCCTGGCCAAGTAGGGGTGCCAGGCCAGCCACCAAGCCCCAAGCCTTCCCATCCTCTGCTGCTGCTGCTGCCGCTTGGTCTCAGATGGCGACCCATGCCCCCATGGGCACCCCCGGGGGCCAAGCGCCAAGCCTGCCTTCCCGGGCAAGCCGGAGTGCCAAGAGCCAAGCCTTCACAGTCTCTGCTGCTGGAGGTGGTGGTATGTCTCTGACGGCCTGCCATGCCCCCACAGGCATCCCCTGCAGCACCCCAAGCCTCTGCCATGGCTGAACTTTCCAAATGTTTGGGGGGGTCTGAACTTCACGGGACCAAACCCACGAACCTGAACTAAGTTTTTGGACCGAACGTCCAAACATCTGAACCCCGTTCTGTTTGCACATCTAATCCATGCCACCCATCTGCAAGCCACCCTGAACTGTTTTAGGGGGGACGGGGTAGAAATTTGATAAAATAAAAAAATAAAAAATAAATTCCCAGACACGATGCCCATTGGAAAAAGAAAAAAAAATATCCATGTCCATGATGACATTAGCAAAATGTGAGAATTTAAGAAACAAAATTACTGTACAATGAGTGGGAGTTCCATGTTATATAAAGCACCACAAAGATAGAATAGTACTATGTGCCCTGCTCACACTTCCTCCTAGCAGCCACTGCAAAAGGGTGGGGAAACAGTACAGCAATGGGTTTTATTTTCTCTTGGCAACTAAGCAGATTTGTCCCCGCCAGACTTTTGAGCAAACAAGGAAGAATGGAATACAGTGACATCAGTATTATGTCTCAGGTTTAGAAATTTACGGCAAACTGATAAACGGCAAAGCAATAAACAGGATTCCAGTAAGCTCATATCGGGTAGATCAGGAAATTCAGCCAAGACATTGTTGAGTACCAAGTGCTTCTCAATTTAATCAACCAAGACATTATTAGGAACTGGGATTTTGATGGCAATTCCCATTTTTGCAAAATCTCATTTCAGCCCTACAAAATACTGAACCTGTCATGAATATTCAAAACCACAAATGAAGCTGTAAGCCAGGGGTGGGGAACCTCAGGCCCAGGGGCCAAATTTGACCCTAGGCAAGTTTTTATGTGGCCCCTTTCCAGTGCCTGGATCTGGTTCCTGGATCCTGTCTCTACCCCCAAACACTGAAAAACGGAGCTCAGGATAATGGAGCAGAGAGGAGGGCATGCGCACAAGGCTAGGGAATAGACCCATGGCCCAGATCTATGATCTGGGTCCTCCTTTTTTTGAATACACCTGTTAAGCTCCCCCATCCCCAACCTCTATGTGGTCCTCAGAGCTTGTACTAATATTCATTGTGCCCCCCAGGGCAGAAAAGTTTCCCCACCCCTGCTGTAAGCAGATACCACTTCATGTTTGCTTCATTAAAACAGATTCAAACATTGTCAAATTTGATATTCATTTCAGAAATTCACAGAATCATAGAATTGGAAGGGGTCTTGAAGGCCATCTAGTCCAACTCCATGCTTTGATTCAGGATATCAACTGCTACAACATTCCTGACAGATGTCTGTTCAGTCTCTGTTTGCAATCCTCCAGAGACAGAGAGGCTACCACCTTCCTAGGTAACCTGTTCCACTGCTGAACAGCTCTTACTATTAAGAAATTGTTCATGATTTTTAACCAGATTTCTAAGTCTGCTGGGCCAGGAATTCCATTTATAATTAAGGACTTAAGGTGCCAGGTACATTATTTCTATCTTCCTCCTCCTCCTGCTCCTGCTCCTCCTCCTCCTCCTCCTCATCATAATTTCTACCTTCTTGTAATTTGATCCCATTATTTCTAGTCTTTCCATCCGTAAGAATGGAGAACAGTTTCTTGCCACCTTTCTTAGTGGCATCCCTTTCACTGTTCAAAGACTTCTAGCATACCGCCCCTTGATCTCCTTTTCTCTATACTAAACATTCTCAGTTCCTTCAATTTTTCCTCATGGGACTTGCTTTCCATACACTTTATCATCTTAGTTGTTCTTAGGGATGGGCGAACAGATCGTGGTTTGGGTTCGTCCGTTTGGTTCGGCTGCGTTCGGTTCGTCCGTTCGGTTCACCCGTTCGGTTCGGCTGCGTTCAGTTCGTCCGTTCGGTTCGGCAGTTCGGCTAGTTCACCGAGTTCTGGTTTGGCTGTTTGGTTCGGTCGTCTGAACAGGCCGTTTGGTTAGGCCGTTCGACTGTTTGGTTCAGCTGTTCGGGGAATGTTGTTATGGGTGTTTTTGTATTTTTTATATGGTTTTTTGGTTTTTTATTGGGTTTTATATGGTTTTCTTTTGTTTTTTATTTGGTTTTTTGGTTTTTATATGGGTTTTTTAAATTTATTTTTTAAATCTAATATTATATATATCTATCTACACTAAATCTAACTGCTATTAACTATTCTAAATGCTATGAACTAAATGGATTATCTAATAAGTACACAGACCTACTCCTACAAACACTAAAACTAAATCACTAA
>QEPC01009343.1:2941223-2979274 GCA_003113815.1 Sphenodon punctatus | reverse complement strand
GACTAGCTCAGAAGGTGTTGGGAAGGGGGGAGGCAGATAGTTTCATTTCTTGCAAGCCTCTCCACCCCTGGTGCCTGGAAGTCTGCTCCTCAGTGACTAGTACTACCCCTCCCTGTCACGTGCAACCTTCCAGTGAACCTTTTTTTGCCACCTGAACTCACCCGAACGTGATCCGAACTGACCGAACTGTTTGGTCATTTTGACGTTCGGTGTTCTGTTCTGTTCAGTATGTTCAGGTTCGGGTTCGGGTTCGAGTTCGGTAGTCCGAAAAGGCCAAGTTCGGGCCGCACTCTGAACTTCTGAACCGCGTTCGCCCATCCCTAATGGAGTTTCATCCTGTGCTGGCTGTAGCTCAGAGCTTCACCTCACCTCACCTCAGAATGGGGCCTCAGCAGTGTCATGTTTCTGGGAGACTGAGAAAGTCCATCCTAGAGTTCCCTGGTTCACAGTGGGAGTTTTTCTCTGCTTCTTGGGCCAGAGAAAAGTGGTGACAGGATAACTTTTATGGCATGGGCTGCTGGTTTTGTTTAAATGTTACTTTGGCTCTGTGTTAGTGAATCATGTACATGTGGCTCCATTTTCAAATGGAGTTAATAAACTTGTCTAAGTGATTTCACAGGACTGGGGGAGGAGGGAGGGATTAAAAGAAAAGAAAAACAAATTTGAGTTGATAGCTACCTGAAAATGCAAACGTGAAATGCGTCTAAGAGGCTTCCATTTGTCATGTATGGCCAGATTGTCTACATTTTAAGACACCCAAGTATTTGAAAATCTTGTCCCATGATGGGATGTTGCTGTCCAAGTATGGAGCTATAATGGGACATGTGGTGCAGCTTCACTGAGGCCCATGAGCCCATGTGTGCACGGGGGTGGGTGGGTGAGGTGGGGGGGATGACACATTCCTTGGTGTATCTGCATCCTCTGCTGCTGGGAGGAAGGATGGAGGGGACCCCATTTCATCTTCAGGGCCCATTCCAACCAAGTTACACAGTGTCCCTCTCTTTCCACTGAAAACATTGAAAATCCGGTGCCTATGTATCAATCCTATACCTATGCCCTGTGGGCACAATCCTATCCTGCACACACAATGAACGCATGCATTGCATGTGCGTATGCAAGACAGCTGCGTGCGACAAGTGTGGAACCCAGACTGACCCACACCTCCACACCCCACCATATGGGGATTGACAGGTGTGGTGCATAGAGCAGGTGGGGGGCATGGGTGGGGTTGGCCTGGGTTGCACACTTGCTGCACACAGCTGTCCTGTGTATGCAGATGCCATATGTGCATGCATTGCGCACGTGTGCTTCATGCTTTGCACCAGCAGATAGCACATGCACAGGATAGGGTTGTGCCCCATGTCTATAATAAATATCCTATATCTAATATCCTATACCTATGTCCTATACCTGTAAATCCTATCCTCTGTGTGTGTGTGTGTACACTTTGTGGCTGCACTGACATATGATGCTAAGGATGGCAGAAAGGACATCCACCACCTTGATGTTGTTTGTGTGAAAGATTTATGATGGGAGATACACCTGCTGTAGTGTGGGAGAAGCTCTAAAATTAAGCCAGAAAGGGTTGATAATTGGCCCAAATCCCTCAGCCACATTGTGTTTACTGTGCGAATAGATTATTTTGCATATCAGTCAGCCTTAACTGCTGTGGAGGATAATACAGGGGATTTCCCCCCTCAGGGGATGAATCCCCACTGCCTGCCAATTGGAAACAACTTATTGCTGATACGAAAAAGAAAGAAAAAAGCCTAATAATGAAACACCTATTCTCAGCCACAGCACTACTGCAATAAATGTTAAAGTGAGAGGAAACTTTTGAAGCAAGTGAGGGGAATATCTGAATGTGAATGGTTAATATGCAGCAGTAGTAGCAGTAGAAATTTTGTTTCAACCATAGGTCATAACAAAGGGTATTTTCAGACGTGACGGGGCCATTATTGGCCATTAGTGTTTGAAAATGGCTGAGCATGCCCAGAAGGGGTGATTCAGGTCTTTCTGAACATTCCTAGTTTCTGAACATGCCCAGTTTGTTTTGCTTTGTTTTTTAAAAATTTCAAAATTACCAGTCTTGGAGGAGGACTCATATTGTGGGACTTCCTCTGGAGAGTAAGAACCCCACCCCCCACTGGGATCCCTGCTATGCCCCTGACCCTCCTCCCAGACCCAGGCCGCTGCCCAGAATTTCCCTTCCTGGGCAGGCAGGGGAGCCATATGGGGACCAGGGGTGACCATGGTGCAACCCTCTGGCACCCCTCCCAGCCCCCTTGTCTGCACCCTTCAGTGAAATCGTGCAAGGTCTCCCCCCTCCTCCTTCTCAAGTCTGGCAAGATTTTCATCGAGTGGGGATTCGATGAAAATATTTTTTCAGATCTACTTTTTGTGAATGGAGGGAGGGTGCTGCAGTGTGAGGTGATGGTTGAGAAAGGGAAAGAGAGAGCAGCTGTATTCACGACAGCATACCTGAATCTTCTTTCTTCCCAGTGAATTATTAGATGTGGAAATTTGCAAGACCCCTTTTTTGTGGGGAAAACACACTAGGATACTGCATTAAAACCATCCTACCGCCTGGCAAATCCCAAAGACCAGGTTATACTGAAAGTGGCTAATTTAGCTCATGCTCTCACTTCTTATAGATGTACAACTGTTTGGTTAAGGAAATGACTGATGAGACCCTTTAGGGAAGCTGTGTCTAATACTGCATTCACACCTTACGGCAGTGCAGCAGCAGCACTCCCGTAAGTGAAAGACATGGTGGGGGAAGGAGGCAGGGGCTGGTGTAACATTCGGTACAAAGCAACAACGCTCACGAATGACAGGGCTCAAAATCCATTGTCACGGCAAAACTCCGTTCGCACTGGAAGTTATGCTGGCCTCCACCTCCTTCCCCCAACGTGACTTTAAATCGCGGGAGTGCTGCCGCCACACTGCCTTAAAGTGTGAATGTGGTATAATAGTGCCTCCTACTGTATATGATTTATTTTAAGAGGCCAGGTCTGGTCATACCTGTGCTCCATAGAGGAGCAAGACTTCCAGGTAGGGTTCAGTGGTTTATAACTTGGTGCTTACTGTTTGTATTGTGCCGATTGGAAATTGATTTTATTCCTCTTTTATTTTTGGTTCTCCCGGAGCTTTATCCAGCAACAATATGGGGTCTTGATTCATCATGGCCGGTATCTAGCTTTTATTGGCTGTACCCTTGACCAGCTTTAATGTACCCTCATTATTTTGTAATCCTATATTGTTCTTATTCATGTCTTTGCACTTTGGGTATTTTCAGACGTTACGATCCCACGCTCAACCACAGTGAATTCCAACATGGTGAGCAAGGGACCGTAACGTCTGTTGGCCCGACAAGAGATTCCCGCCAGATGTTCACCCCTGTAAATCACGGGCGGGAATCTCATTGACCATGCAAACAGCTGTCCTGCCTGGACCATCACCGTTTGCATGGTCAAAGAGATTCCTGCCCGTGATTCACGGGGGTGAACACCCGGCAGGAAGCTCACATTCGGGTCAATAGACATGACGTTCTCATGCTCAACTATGAGGAATTCACCATGGTTGAGCATGGGAATGTCACGTCTGTCCCCTGACCATGGCCCAGAATCAGTGGCATTAACACACTGTGGGTGCCATCTTGGATATGGGCAGCCAATTGTGGGCATGCCCAGATCGTCTGGGCATGCTCAGAACAGATTTGCCTTTTAAAAAATTGTGCCAGCAGCATGCTGATGCTGCTGGCGCCATGTTTGAAAATGTCTGAATATGCTCATAAGGGATGATACAGGACCTTTAGAGCATACCCAGTTCATTTTTTTTCAAACTTACCACCCCGGGAAGAATCTGCGCTTCATGGGACCCCCTCCAGAGGGCAAGAACCCCAGCCCTAACCCCCCTCTCCCAGACCCTGGGCCCCAGCCCACAATTTCTGTTCCTGGACAGGCAGTGAAGATGGGTGAGGTCCAGGGAAGGCCAGGGGGCAAGCTCACTTCTGACACCCTGCCCAGCCCCCTTACCTGCCCCCCTGCCTGGATCATAACCCCTGCCCAGTCTTGCGAATCTTGCCAATTTTCAGTGAGAATGGTGGCTTTTCTTGTCTCATCTCATTTAGGGAAAAAGAGAGGGGAAAAAACCATTCTCGGCAAGAATCAGCAAGATACAAGAAGAAAATTTCAGACTCCGTCCTTTACCCACAAAGAAAATGATTAGTGGCTCTTTATACTTTGTTTGAAGTGGAGAGGAGGTTAAGATTGCGTTCCCATCTGCGGTGACAGTGGCGGAAGTGGGAGGGGTGAGGGAAGACGTGGTAGCGCGGAGGAGCCGGCAGACAAGAAAAGATCTGGTGAGATCTGTTGCGGCTTCTCTCGCGTTTGTCAGGGTGCAAAATCCTGCTCTGACATGCACAAGAGAAGCCGCGGCAGATTCCCATTTGCATCGGCTCTTTTCCTGTCTGCCAGCTCTCTGAGGTTTGCGGTAGGAAAGGAGGGAAAAGTAGGGGAACACGAGTCTCGCACACCCACACACCCACCCGGGAAGGCAGAGACACCAGACTGTAAATGGTCCCTCAGGATCTTAAGCAGCTTCTAGGGTCTATGCCCGCAGCCTAGATCATCACGGGGAGGCAGAGAAGAGCACAATGCTTTGGGGTAGGAAAGGAGGAAAAGGTAGGGGGACACGAGTCTCACACACCCACACACCCGGGAAGGTAGTGACACCAGCCTGTGAATGGTCCCTCAGGATCTTAAGCAGCTTCTAGGGTCTACGCCCACAACCTAGATCATCACAGGGAGGCGGAGAAGAGCACAATGCCTTGGGATGCTGGTGGCCACACACGCACAGACATGAACACTCCCCCCCCAACACAGAGTCAAACAAGGGTTGGAGGGTCGGAATGTGATACAGGTAGGGAGTAGGGGTGTAGACTCCCAGGGAGAGGGTGAGGGGAAAGGGACTCGCTTGCAGGAGGGGACCAGGGGGTGAATGGAAGAGGCCAGGGAGTCAGGACACTTTCACCTACACAAGATACACAACCAACCTACACACTTTACCAACTCACAAAACACATTCTCTCTATAGCCAACACACGTCACTGGAAATAAACACACAATCGCAAGGGAAGGGGAAGTCTCTCATGCACAAAGCACTGATCACCGGCAAGAGCTCTGGGCTCAAGTGCTGCCTTTATTCCCTACTGAGGATAAGGAACGCTGATGCAGGTGCTCTGAGCGCCACGGCTGGGGCATAGCTGGTGTGGCACAGTGAAGCCACGGCAGCAGCACTGAATCAAGGTGCAGGCTCCCAGCTGGGCCGTGCAGCTCCAGGTACGGTTGTTTCTGAGCCAGGGGAGCCTCCATACCTTCCCGGACTCCCCCTGATGGCTCATCTGCATTCCTGTACTCCAGCACTGAGGCTGCTGGCGCTGGAGGTGCAGATCCCAGCAGCGATGCCACGGGACCCGGAGGAGGCATCGCGCAACCTCCTCAAGGGTTCCCTGTCAGGTGAGTCCCACACCCGACTCCTCCCCTAACCCCACAGCCCTTGATACAGGAGGCTGACAGTACTCCCCCACACCCCCTCCAAGGGCGACAGAAGACAAGGGGTGCTGACTTTGTGGGGTAACGACCGTGAAAACATCTCACTAACCTAGGGGCATGGACATCAGTGGCCTTTTCCCATGATCTATCGACAGGCCATACCCTTTTCAGTCTATGAAATAGTACAACTGGACTCATTTGAAACCAGAATCAAGGATTTTGTGTACTTTGTATTCTGCATTACCAAGTATCGGAACAGGTTCGATATGGTTGCCTACCTTATGAAAAGAGGAAACGACAGGTTTTAAAGGGGATACATGAAAGGAGGGGCGTATGTGATAGTGTGGAGGCAAGTCAACAACGTAAACAACATCATTTATCTTACATTTGATAGGGAATGGTCCCATGTATCTATGACCCAACTTAGCGGAAGGTCGACTGGAGGGGTAATGCCGTCGGTCGATGCACACTAAGTCTCCAGGATGATATTCAGGTGCACACCGGAAACGATCGGCTTGCGTTTTGTAGCATTGTCAGGCCCTAGCAAACAAGGTCTTTGCATAGTTCTGTGCCTTGTGTATCTGGGCGACTAGTGCCCCAGCCGTAGGAACGGAGAGAGGTGAGAGGTCCAGAGCACAAATGTGATGGTGGTAACCATAAGTTACATAGAATGGGGACAAGCCGATGGAGGCATTTAAGGTATTATTATAGACAAATTACGGAGTAGGTAGCAGCTCATACCAATTTTCTTGTAAATAATTCACATAACACCGGAGATATTGTTCTATGGTTTGATTGGTTCGTTCCACCTGCCCATTCGCCCGGGGATGGTAGGCCATCATCAAACTCACTTTTACTTGCAGTACTGTAAGCAGGGCCTTATATAGTTGTGAGGTAAATTGGATGCCTCTGTCTGATACAATTTCTAATGGTATTCTGTGAAGTTTAATTATGTGTTGCAACTGTAAGTGAGCAATCTGAACTGCTGAGGGAAGACCTGGACATGCGATGAAATGAGCCAAGTTGGAAAAATGGTCAACTACCATGAGGATGGTATCACATTGGTGGGAAGGATGCAGTTCCACAATAAAGCCAAGGCCTATCTGTTGCCATGGCCCTTGAGGAAGTGAGAAGAGGTGCAGCAGGCCTTGTGGTCACTGTAGTTGGACTTTGGTCATGGCACAAGTATTGCAAGCCTGTACATACCATTGACTATCCTTTCGCATAGGTGGCCACCCAAAATGTCATTGCAATAGGTCAAATGTTCATTTTATTCCTGGACGGTCTGCCAGAGGGGAATCATGGTGTCCCTGCAATACCTGATGCTGAGCCCCTTTGGGGATGACAATCTTCCCTTCTCTATAGTACAGTCCACCATGTTGTTTCCAGAGAGAGTCCTTCAATAAAGTGGAATCCTGACAGGTATGCTTTCATAGTTGAGAGGAAGACAGGTATGTGGCTGCAAAGGTTTTAGATTCCAGTAGTGGTTCCCTTCTGTCCACAGGTGGCTTGCCTAATGCAGTGGAGCAGGAAAGCACATCTGCGGTGAGGTTCTGTTGACCTGGTCGATATTGGATCCTAAAATTGAATTGGGTAAAGAACAAGACCCAGCATCCATGTCTGGCATTAGATATTCGGGCTGATTGTAAGTAGGTGAGATTTTTGTGATCAGTGATTACGATAACTGGAAACTTAGCCCCCTCAAGGTAGTGATGCCAGGCTTTGAAGGCGGCTTTAATGGCCAACAGTTCCCAATTTAATATGGCATAATTTTTTTCTGCACTGGAAAATTGGTGGGAGTAAAAGGCACAGGGTAGCAAATGATCACCCTGAGGTCCGGCTTTTAGTAACACTGCCCCTAATGCTACATTAGATGAGTCCATTTCCATTGTGAAGGGTTTTTCAAAGTCAGGATGCTGTAGAATAGGTGTGCACATAAATGTCCTCTTTAAGGTGTCAAAACACCATTGTTGTGGTTCCTCCCACATCTATGTTGTCCCGTTCCTCAACAGCTTGGTGAGGGGTTCAGTTATCTTTGCATAGTTTGGAATATACTGTCGGTAATAATTTGTGGTGCCAAGGAATCGCTGCAAGCCCTTCACGAAAGAAGGGGTCATGTCAAGATGGCATCAATCTTTTTGGTATCCATTTCGACACCCTGTGGGGAAATCACGAATCCCAAGAATTCAATAGTACGTACGTGAAAGGCGCAATTCTCTAATTTACAAAACAAGTGATTTCGTCATAATCTTTCTAACACATTAGTAACATGTTGGACGTGTTGTGTCTCAGTAGAAGAAAATACCAAGATGTCATCCAGATAGGCAATGACATATTAGGGATGTGTGAACAGAATGCGGTTCGGACGTTTGGATGTTCGGTCGTTCAGTTCGAAACCCGAGTTCAGGTTTGACTGTTCAGTTCAGTGGAGTTTGGTTAGGTGGAACTTGGATGAACATCTGAAAATAGCGCTATCGATACCGAAATCGATACCAAATTCGAAGTTTTTTTTCAGTATCGGTATCATTTAGCCCTGGGACCACCCCTGGTCTCCACCCCTGGTGCCAGAAAGTCTGCTCCTCAGCTGCCTCCCCCGTCCAGTCACATTTTTCCCACCCAAAGTCATGTTTTTCCTGACCCCGATCTCATCCGAACTCACCTGAACATGACAGAACTGTTCGGCCATTTTCAAGTTTGGTTCAGACATTTGGTTCGGATGTCTGAAAAGACCGAGTTCAGGCCGAATTCCGAACATCCAAACCGCGTTTGCACATCCCTATGACATGTATATCAAGAATTTCTCTGAACACATTGTTGATGAGATGTTGAAAGGTCGCTGGTGCGTTGACTAGGCCGAACGGCATCACCAGATATTCAAAGTGATTGTATCAGGTCCTAAAGGCCATTTTCCACTCATCGTCCTGATGCACGTGCACAAAATTATAAGCTCTGCAAAGATCCAATTTCGTAAATATCTGTGCTCTGCGAAGAGGATCAAGGAGTTCTGGGACGAGAGGAAGGAGATATTGATTCTTAAAAGTTATGGCATTAAGGCCTCAGTAGTCAATGCATGGGTGCAATCCCCCATCCTTCTTAGGAACAAAGAATAGCAGTGCCCCTGCAGGGGAGGGGGAATGACGAATAAATCCCCTATGTAGAATATCCATAATATAGTCCTTTAAGGTCTGCAGCTCTGGGCCCAAGAGGACGTAAATACACCCATATGGTGCTTCCGTTCCGGGAATTAAGTCCATAGGACAATCATAAGATCGATGGGGAGGTAGGACTGCCGCTTTCTTTTCATCAAAGACATCAGAGAATCTTTCATACATGGGGGGTAACGTGCAGCCTGCAACGGCCCCTGCGATCAACAGTAGTCGTTTCAGTGGCCTTGCAATGCATCTCCCACTAGAGTAATCTGAAAGGAAAGTTACGGATCTCTGGTGCCAATTGATCTCAGGATTGTGTTGGTGTATCCACGGCATGCCTAATACAAGAGGGAATATGGGGGAACAGACTACATCAAATTGCATTTGTTCAAAGCATTCCCCCATAGAACCCCTACAACCTGAGTGTGCAAGGTAATAGGCCTCGAGATCAAAGGGGGGTCCTTGTACTAGTTCTGTAGTAGTTCTGTACTAGTGCTGGTGGGTTCTTGCACGTAGTCGGGATTGCATGTTGTCAAAGAAACCCCAGGTCTATAATGTTACCGAAGGCTCCAGAATCAAGTAAGGCCCAGGCTGCAATGTTGTGCATAGGCCGTACCTCCCAGGTAAGGGGAATCCTCACATGCTTCACCATCAATGGCCCTGTGGACAAGATTATAGGATTTGTGGACAGGGGACTCGCAGGCCTCCCCGGGGAACCCCCTACATCTCCCGAGACTTGGTGTTTCCCGTGCCCTGTCTCAAACTCGGGAGCACTGGACAATTGTGAGAAAAGTTGGATGGGTCGCCACAGTAAAAACACAGTCTAGATACCTGCGGCTGATAACGGGCCTCTCGATGCTCCTAGTTGCATTGGTTCTACCTCGTCCCCTTTTCTAACCTTGGCCTTGAAGGTGGGTACTCCAGACATTCAGGTCAGAGCCAGGTGATTTGTTTCCTGATGGCACTCTTGTTTCCTCACACTCAGACTTTCATCTATTTGTAAATCTAAATCTAAACAACTCTTACCAGGTAGCAGGTAAGGTGGTATAGGAGAGTTGATCCTTCAATTCCTCACTTAAGCCTTTTCTAATCTTGACCCTTAGAACATTATCAGGCCACTTAAGATCTACAGTCAATTGCTGAAATCTGGTGACATAGTCCAATAGTAGTCCTTTCCCTTATTTCAGATTCATAATCAAGGTTTGGGCATCTGTTACCCTATGAGGGTAATTAAACAGGAACTTGAACTTCTGTCTAAAGCCTGGGTAATCCGACAACAGAGGACTCTTGCTAGTGAGCAGGGGAGTGACCCACAATAAGGCTAGCCCATCCAACAATCCTATAATAAAGGACACCTTCGCTTTGTCTGTCTGGTACGTTTTTGCTTGCACCTTGAAGGTCAGATCACAAAGTGCCAGAAACCCCTGAAACTGATGACGAACCCCATTAAATTTTGTTATTGTGAAACCCTTTGGTTCCTGTGGCATAGGGGCACAAGCTCCTGCTGGTACCATTGGGGAAGGTAAGGACGGGGAAGGTTCTTTCTTACCCTGTTGTTCCTTCATGTCCATTACCTCCATTGTAAGTGATTGTACCACCCTTGCCAGATCTTTAATCTCAGCCATCATTTGGTCCATGACCTTCCTTACTGTTTTATGCCGGTGATACTCTGAGGTTTGGGGTAGGAAAGGAGGGAAAGGTAGGGGGACACGAGCTTCACACATCCACACACCCACCCGGGAAGGCAGTGACACCAGCCTGTAAATGGTCCCTCAGGATCTTAAGCGGCTTCTACGGTCTATGCCCACAGCCTACATCATCATGGGGAGGCGGAGAAGAGCGCAATGCCTTGGGAAGCTGGTGGCCACCACATGAACAGACATGAACACTCTCCCCCCCCCCCCAGTCAAACAAGGGTTGGAGGGTCGGAATGTGATACAGATGGGGAGTATGGGTATAGACTCCCAGGGAGAGAGCGAGGGGAAAGGGACTCACTTGTAGGAGGGGACCAGGGGGTGAACAGAAGAGGCCAGGTACATTTTCACCAACACAAGATACACAACCAACCTACGCACATACTCAACTCACGTAGCACATTCTCTCTATAGCCAACACACGTCACTCTATAGCCAACACACGTCACAATCGCAATGGAGGGGGAAGTCTCTCAGGCACAAAGCACTTATCACCGGCAAGAGCTCTGGGCTCAAGTGCTGCCTTTATCCCCTGCTGAGGACAAGGAATGCTGACGCAGGTGCTCTGAGCACCGCAGCTGGGGCCTAGGTGGCATGGCGGAGCGAAGCCATGGCAGCAGCACTGAACCAAGGTGTAGGCTCCCAGCTGGGCCATGCAGCTCCAGGGCTGGTTGTTTCTGGGCCAGGGGAGCCTCTGTACCTTCCCGGATTCCCCCTGATGGCTCAACTGCGTTCCCGCACTCCAGCACCGGGGCTGCTGGAGCTGGAGGTGCAGATCCCAGCGGTGATGCCACCAGACCCAGAGGAGGCATCACGTGACCTCTTCAAGGGTTCCATGTCAGTTGAGTCATGCACCCGACTCCTCCCCTGACCCCACAGTCCCCGATTCAGTGGCCTGACAGGCTCTTCCGCACTGCCACATCTTCCCTCGCCCCTCCTGCTGCCGCCCCTGCTGCTGCAGATAGGAACACAACCTAATGGATGGACTGGCTCAGAAATGCAGCAAACAACTTATGAACCAAAACCCAGAAGTAAAATTGTACCCTCAGTAATGTGGAAGTGGTAAATGAATGTCACATGGTACACAGTAATGGTAAATGGTGTGCAATATGTGGCAAGTTGGTAAATTGGGATGGTATCTTGTGGTATTTAGAGGATTGAGAAATTGTATAGGTATTGGGAAATGGTCATAAAAGCAATGACATTTCCCAATATGGCAAAATTATCATGCAATTATCTGCTCATTTCAGCCCTATAATTTATTTTCTGCAGTATTTTGAGTTTTTTTATTTCAGCATTCAGTTTTTTGTTCAATTCCACAACATTATTTGGCCCTATAATATTGAAATACTGAAATGTCCAGAATACCAATAGCAAAATACTGAAATAATGAACCAAATAAACAAAGATGTAACTTCCGCTATGGTGAAGACAATAGATTTAGATATTTGTTTCTGGGAATTAATATATTAATTAACTTTGCAAGTATAAAATGTCAAAAGTTCCCTTTCCTCAGAGCACCATTTTTTATAACAGTGACTGGATGATTATCAGGCCTTTTCAGGGTTACTGATTCTTGTGATTTCTGGTCTTTTGAGAGGTTTTGAAAAGCTTAAAATTGCCAGAAGCCTGATTAAATTGAGAATTTGTGAGAAGTTGGCAGATGATACAATATGATTCAATGTGCTTGAGTCCACAACAGACTGCAAGGAGTTACAAAAGGATTTCACAAACCTGGGTGACCAGGCAATCAAACCGTGGAAGAAATTGGTAGTACAAAGTAATGCACATTGGAGAAAAGAATCCTTAGAATGAATACACAATAGCGAGTTCTAAATTAGCCGTTACCATTCAGGGGGAAAAAAAAGTTCTTCTAGTCATTGTGGATAGTTCATTGAAAATATCAGCTCAATGAGCAGCAGCAACCAAAAATGAAAATAAAATGTTAGGAAGAATTGCGAAAGGGATATAAAAATTAAACAGAAAATATCATAATGTTACTATATAAATACACGATTCAGCCATATCTTGAATATTGTGTGCAGTTCTAGCCACCCCATCTCAAAAGGATATTGTGGACAGAAAAAGTACAGAGAATGTCAATACAAATGATTAAAGGTATAGAACAGCTTCCTTATGGGAGAGACTAATAAGATCGAGGGTTTTCAACTTAAGTAGCAACTAAGGGAGAATAAAGACGCTGACAACATTGTGAATATTGTGGAGAAAGTCAATAGAAAGCTGTTATTTTCCAAGCACTAGTGGTCATCCAGTGACTTCCCTTCCTATCTCCAACATAAAGGATGTCTTCACATGGACAGTTGCCCGCCTCTGCCCCTCCTCTCCCCCAGGCAGGTCATCCAGTTAAAGGTAGCCCACCAGAAGTATAGGCAGAGCAGAGGCAAGGCAGGCTGTCCAATTTCATCCATTTTCATTACCCTTGCCTATCGTTTTCATTTTTTAATTACTAAAATAAATGGGGCTTCGTTCATTTCAGTAGTTTAAAAAACTGAAACAAATAGCACATCCCTAGCAATCATCATAGTAACTCCAGTTTGGGTATTCTTCCTCTGCTCTTCCCTGACCAGCAGTCCTGTACCCTACTAGTGGGTCATCCTAACTGGGATTTGAAGGTCATTTAGCTAAGATGTCCTTACAAGAATTAGAAGAATGGATTGTACCAATAGCCAAGTAAGGGAACAAAAGCCCCTGACCTCACATTATCTTACCTCTATCTTCCCCATACTCCCCATCTTGCTTTCTATTTTCCCCTATCTCTCATCCAGTCACATCCTTCCTGTCACCATGCCATAACCAAAACACATTTTTCATAAACTTCATATCTATAATCTGATAAAAAATGTATGCCAAACTACTAGTTACATCACCACACTGAGCACCTACACTGAGCAAAGTTTTTGTCTGACTTGTCAGAAAGGGGAATTGAATATCGCTGTCATATGCCTCTGATCAAAGTGTTTACAAAAGTGAGTAACCACCCTGTGCGACTTAGGTGGAATAGTTTGTTTGTTTTCTAATTGTTGAAGGGAAAACTAAGGCTGCTTTCACACATGCAGGAACACATCATTAGAAGGTTGGGAGAGGGAAGGCACATGCAAATCGGGTGCATCTTTGATCATGTGGGAATGCCCAGAGGCACATGATTGAAGCTTTTATATGTGTTTACAAGGGCAATTGATCAAGCTATATAGCTCTGTCAATTTCCCTTAGAAACATGTTTCCCGTCTCCTGACTTTCTAAGGACACAGTGGGTCAGTTGCAGAGGAGGGCATGAAATCCAGGAGTCCTTACAGAGTTTCTTGCTTTCATTGGGTATTTTCAGACGTTACGAGATCACAGTCAACCATGCTCAATTCTGCGTGGTGGCTGTGATCTTGTAACGTCTGTTGGGGGAAATGGATGTTTCCCCCCAGATGTTACCGTGGCGTGGCGTGGAATTACATTCACCAGGTGAGCGGCCGAAGCGGCGGGGCCGGAGGCCATCGCGTATTGAATGCAATTCCATGCCGGGGTGAACCCCATTGTCTCGTCTGGTCGGGTGCCACGGCCCGGGATCACTGGCGGGATCCCGGGCCGTGGCGAATCCAGCCCGACGCAGCGGCCTCATTGGCCCCGCCGCCCGCCTGTCTCCCCAGAGGGCGGGCGGCGGGGCGCATGGAGGGGGCGGGACTGTGCGGCCACACGTTGCGCAGCGCAGCCCCGCCTCCTCCCAGATTCCCCACCGGGATCCCCCCGGCATGTCTGATACGGCGTGACGGGGTCATCCCGGCGGGGAATGGATAGGGTGTTTTCGGTATGGGGCCAACGGGCCCCGTAACGTCTGAAAACACCCATCATTAGATTACATTTCTATATATCGGGAATTTAACCTCTGCTGCTTTTTGTGGGACAGAATGGTTTGTGAGTGACTTACGGATTTTTTTTTACTAGGTCATATACTGAGAAATGTTACCAGGGCGGGGTGAATGACTTGGGTGAGAAACACATGGAAAAACCCTTGAACTGAATGTCTGAGAAAAAGATCAACTCTTGAGGGAAGAGTGAAACTGAAACAAGTATCTGCTACTATCCAGTATCTGGTCAGATATGGCGGTGTTCAGTTACGGATATCCAGTATCCTGTTGGATATCGAATTATTTAGCATCCTGTGGGTATCCAGTTAACCAGATTACCATTTACTGCTTACTATCTACTGAATTACTGGGTTGTTGTTTTTTTTACAGTTTACCACATTACCATTTAATTACCATCTTGCCCACTTTTTTCTCCCTCCCCTCCCTACGGACCTGGTTCTGTTATGTGGTCATGCAGTAAATAGTAATGCAAGAATTTGGTAGACAGTAATATCTTGTATTCAAGTTTGGTGGTTAACTTCCATGGTAATGGGATAGTTATTGAATAACTGTCAAACTATACAGAATACTGGATATTAACTGGGGGTTATTAAATTTGCTATCCATTTCAGCACTAGGGAAGAGTAACAGTGGGTAATTTCAGATGTGATGGGCCCGGAGGCCCGCCACGCTGAACCCCAGACTGGGATCACTCTCAGATCCCGGTCTGTGATGAAGCCGGCCATCCTTCAGTCGTGCCGGCTCTATCACTGTGGGGTATCAGGGAGGGAGTGGGGCTGTGCGGCGTGATGTGCGGCTGCTCAACCCCGCCCTCCGCACTCCCTTGGCCACCCGCCCACAGTGAGATGGGTGGGCGTAGCGGCCACTGAGGCCACTGTGCCTGATCCCATACCATGGTTCAGGGTGCGATTCTGGACTGGGGCAAGGTAACTGATGTTACTTTTGCCCCTTACCAGATCATGGCCAAGTTAACCACGGTTCTCGACCTCCAGGCAGCCAGAGGTTCAGAAATGTGGTTAGGTTTGACCCCTGCCAGAGATTCACTGTGGTGTACTTCTGGCGAGGGTCAAACAGATGTTCATGGGAACGCCGCAACCACAGGGGATCGACTGTGATCCACTATGGTGAAAGGCATTTTCATAACATCTGAAATTACCCACAGTTAGCTTTCTCTCTGCCCTCCTCCCTTTCTCCACCTCCCTCTGTCTGTTTCTCTCTCATTCCCTCCTATGTCAGATCTCAGCGGCAATCCCCAGCCTCCATAATTCTCAGTGAGTTACTTCCATTAGCAAAACCTTTTGCTCCCTGAAGATGTTCTATTTAATTAGTAAAAGTTCTTTATTTTTCTTCACTGACTGGGCACCCTACATCTTCACAGCAGTCCAGTTCTTTTGCTGTAAAATTAATCAGGGTGGGTAATGGCTAATTGAATAGTGTCAGAGGCCATCATATAACTTCTCCATCTCACAAATGACACACACTCCGAGAAGAGGAAACCCAAAGATCATCTTGGAATGTGCTGATGGTTGAGGTGAGATGGCAGGACACCAGGAGGGTAGTTATAATAGGTGCAGTAGGTTAAATCACACTGGGCCCATGAGCCCAGGGGACCCCAGGAATGCTAGTCGTCCAGGGACTCCCACTAAACACTTCCGCAGAACAACTTCAATTCTGCAGCTGCTGTGCATTGTTAATTGAAGATCTCCCAACTCCTTGCAGTAGTTAAAGGTCCGAGAGAAGTTTCTGTTGGGAAGGGAATGACTGGTCCTTTACAGAAACAATTGTCTGAAAATTATTTGTAAGATTTTCAGGCACTCCCTAGAGATTTTGTCCTCCCTTCTCCTTCAGTTCGAGCCCATGATGGTTCATCTCCCAGGATTTTTCAATCAGGGAGGGCCTGAAGGCAAAGTGGATTCAAAGAAACATTTTATAGGTACACGGTCCTGTACTGTTTTGCACAAATACCACTTCATTACAGACTCTCTTATTCTCAGAGCCATCTGGCCCCCTCTTTCTCTGGGTAGGAGGTACTAGCTAGCTAGCTGGGGAGAAGAGGAAGAGGCTTAAAGGGAAGAGGCAAAGGTTTTTAGGGTGCTAGTTAGCTCCAGAGGGGGAGAAGAGTATCTTGAGGGGAAGTGAAGGAACTTTGGAAGTGCTGGCTAGCTGGGGGAGGAGAAGGGGGCTTGGGAAAGAGGAGAATGCTGGGGTTCTGGAAAGCTGGGAAGGAACAGGAGAAGTCTTAGGGGCACTGACTTGCTGAATCCATTCCCTACTCTTAAGTACTGTAATAATGAGCTCAGGAAAAAGGCATGCTAAAATGAAGGCCATGGAATGTCTATTGGAGACAATGGTGGTAATGGAAATGCCAACTGAAAATAATGGGATCTGAACATGTCCATAGACTTTGACTGAAACTAAATCAATACAATGGTGATCAATCTTTGGGGGTGGGGGCAAGGGAATGATAAGGAAGGCACCAGAAAGAGTGAGTGGAATGACAAGAGAAAGGATGAAATGCTAGGAAGGAGGCCATGAGAAGGGAGACTGAGCTTGTGGCTTTGGTTGATGACCTGGGCCGGGAATTGAACCAAGGTCGATCGATCCTGTTGATTCTGTTAGATTTGTTGGCTGCATTTGATACTGTTGACAATGAGAAGTTGGTGACCTGCTTGTGGGACTGGGTCAAGGTGGGTGGGATCGTTTTGGAATGGTTCCAATCTTTCCTAGCTGGGACAATTCAGTGAGTTGTGCTTGGGGACTGCTCGTCATTTCCCCATGACCTCATGCGTGGAGTCCAGCAAGGTTCTATTCTGTCCCCTCTCCTGTTCAATGTGCATATATTATGTAGTCATTGGGCGAGGTCATGAGGCATTATGGGGTATTGTGCCATCAGTATGCTAATGACATCCAGCTACCTCTCTTTTTCATCTGACCCAGACCTGGCAGTCTCGGTGCTAACCCAGTGTCTGGCAGCTGTGGGGGACTGGACGAGGACGAGTCGACTGAAGTTGAATCCTGAGAAGACGGAGGCAGGTGATGCTGGTGGATAAACCAGTGGGAGTGGTGTCCCCCCTCATTGACAGGGTTCACCCCCTCCCCACTGGTTTCCCAGATTTGGAGTCTGGGAGTGCTCCTAGACCAGCAACTCCACCTGGATGCTCAGGTGGGGGCTGTGGCAAGAGGTGCTTTTTGCCAATTACATCTGGTGTGTTGGCTTCAGCCGTATGTCTCAGACTCTGACCTGACCACTATTATCCATGCTTTCATTACCTCGAGACTAGACTATTACAACGCACTGGGACTACCCTTGGTGATGGTTCAGAAACTGCAGCTGGTGCAGAACGTGGTGGCCTGCCTTCTTATGGGGATGGGGCACCTTAAGCACATTACACCAGTGCTTCGTGCTCTGCACTGGCTGCCTATAGTTTTCTGGGCCCAATTCAAGGTGTTGGTTCTTACCTATAAAGCCCTTAACGGCCCGGACCCTACCTATCTGTGCAATCGCCTCACCCTCTGTGTTCTGGATCAGCCCCTGAGGTCCACTGGAAGCACCCTTCTTGATGTCCCCCGAGTTGCTCAGGGAACGACTATGGACAGGGCATTCTCAGTGGCAACACCTAGGCTTTGGAACTAGGTGAGGCCTGGGTGGCGCCAGACCTCACATCTTTTTTTCGTTATTGTAAGAAGTGGCTGTTCCACCAGGTGTTCGATGAGGGTGATGGGATGGGAGGGTAGGGTGGGGGTGGGGGGGAAGGGTTTTTTGGTTTTATTCTGTGGAACCCCCTTTTTGATATTTTGTTTGGTTATTTATTGGTTTTTATAGTTTTCTATATTTTTAAAATATTTTATATTTGTAAGCTGCCTCGAGCTACTAGATGTTGGAGAAGCAGGGTGAAAATACATTAATAAATACATGAATATAGTGGGTGGGATGACAAGATTTTGGTTATACTGACAGGGGGAAAGCTATGACAAGGTTCTGGATGAAATAAATATTGAGAGGAACGATAAGGAGACTGTGAGGAGCACTGCTATCTAGGGGTGTGCAGCAGACACATCATTTGCTTTTCTATTACTTTTCATTTTTAGTTACAAAAACAATTTCTTTTCAGGGGGTTTCAATTTCCCCCCATTCTATTCATTAAAATAATAGAAACAAATAAAAAAATCTCTGTGCGTGTGGAAAATGGGTGCCAGGGCTATTCTACACATACACAGCCCATTTCCAAAATGGCACAGATGCTGCTTGTGCTTTCCCAATCCTGTGCACAAAGTCCACTCCTCTTCCCATATTTTCCTCTCTTCACCCCCTGAGAGTGAGGAGACAGATGAATCTGGGCAAGCTGTGGGAGGCAGTAGGTTTAAGTGCCCCTACTCCCAATGCTGCCCTTGGTACTTGAAATAATTTTCAAAGTGACCCTGGGTGAAAAAAGGTTCCCCACCCCAGTGTAGATTGTACATCAGTTCTGTGTGCTTCATTTATTGAAAACTACTGGCATTAAGGGATAGAATACTACTGATTTTGGTGAAGGAACAGGAAACCCAATGTGGGTCTACTTATGTCTCATCATAGCAAGGAAACAATATCAGTAGGATGGTCACTTCTTGTGCTTTCACCCTGAGACTCCCATTATGGCCTATGGAAGTATCAGGGTCAAATCACAAAAGGTGATAAATAGAGCTGAAATGAGATTTCTCGATAGGCAAAAATCTCATTGAGAATACGCTTCTCGACAAGATTTTCTATCTCGAGAATCTGGCGAGAACTGGCATTCTTGAAAGATTAAATGACCTTGGTGCAGAGTGGCCATGGTGGCTATTTTGTGCATTTGCAGAGCATTTGGGGGGTTTGGAGAACCTCGTAACATTCTCGAGAAACCTAGAAAGACCCTTTGTGCATGTGCAAAATGGCCACCAGTGGGTTGCACATTTTCAGAATGGCCACGGTGGCTATTTGGCACATGCAGAGAGAAGTTTTAAGATTTTCCGAGAATCTCATGAGATTCCTGAATTTTTTTGGTGAGATCTCGCCAGGGGCTGTGATAATCTCACGCGTTCTCATGAGAATGCAAAGCGTTCTGAGAATTCTAAATATTAGATACCTATATTGAACCAGAATCTTTGAAAGGAAACATTAGACATGGGGAAATATTTTCTTTCTTTACCATGCGAGTTGGTAGTGTTCTGCAAGAAGAAACCAACTTGGGTAGTTTGAGCTGAGGTGGCATGAGAAACGGGCAGTGATGGGGTTGCACATCCATCTTTTGCATCTGGGACCATTCCAACCATTCTGGGTGCCATCTGAATGGGATGCTGCTGCTCCTGATCTTGAAGAAAGGAACCCCAAAGGTGGGTGGTGATCAATGGATTGAAGATAATAATCTTCTACAGCCTATAGTGGTAGAGGATTGGCAATCTGGGTGTCACAAAGAATTATCATTGTATCACCGCCACACTATTCTGAATGAAGGAGGTGGGAGAGATAGTAGCTAGGTAACTGGAAACTCCTACAATGGTCTTCTCCTTCAATTCCCTTCTGTCTAGCAAAGACAGGCAACAGTATAGACAAGTTTTTGCCAGCCTTATCACAAGCCTTATTTACTAAACTACAGATGTACAGTCCTGACCAATCAATCCATTAAGTCCTATAACAATTGTACTGGGAACCATCCTGATAATTATTTCTTTATCCAGAGATTCACCCCTTCACATCAAGGGGGGTGAAATGATGCAGTTTGTGCATTTTGAGGGCTGAAACTTGATCTCAATTTTTCTTGATTCTCATGAAGAATCATGGTTGCTGACTAGTTTTTAGTGAGACTCGATAATTGAGATAACCCCCATTCTCAACACTTTCTCAGTTGAGAATTCTTCTCAATTTACCATGATTACCATTTACCATAATTTACCATATACTGTATGCCGATTTCCCATGTACTGTATTCATTACGGTAATGTGCATGCACAAAATGGCTGGGTTTTTTTTAATGGTGGCAACATTGCCCGCACCATCTTGGAAGAGGGCTGCACATGTGCAGAACAGCTGTGGTGGCCATTTTGCACATACACATTACCATGATGAACATGGTATGGTGCACATTGTCAATCAGTATACATACACAGTAAAGCACGGTAAAAAATAAATGAAGAAAAAATCTCATCAAAAATCTCAAACCATAACAAGATTGTTCCGAGATCTCGATAACAATACTTCATTCTCACGAGAAACAAACTGATTCCCATTTCAGCCCTAATTTTGATTGAATCTAGTAGAGGTCTGATTTATCCATCTTCCACTAATTCTTTGTAATTTGTCATCTTAACCACCCAAGGGATTCTTAACAGGCAACAAATGGCACTTCGTCATCTGATGGAAGTCGCTTTAAATATCCAGGATTCACAATCATGTGTTGCCAGCCAGCCTAGATTTTGTCTTTCTATTTATGTTCTTACTTTTCCACACTCTCTTCAGTTTTCTGAGTTTTCAGTATCCAAAGGGAAATTGCCAAAGTGTGCACTAGAGCAGAACCTTTTTCGACCAACTGTCAACCTTTAAAATGTCTCACAGACCACAAGGTACCCAATGGAGGAGGCCATGGCTTGGTACATGTTCATTGTAGACTGGAGACAGCTGTACAAAGCAGGTGGCTTTGTATCCCAGACATAACCATTCCAGGCATAGCCATCTCCCACATGTCATGTGTGGATGACTGTTGGTGATCCCCTGAATCCCTCTTCCTACCAGAGATGACTGTGTTAACTGTACCTAATGTTGAAACTAATAGACATATTTTTTTTTTGTATTTGCAAATATTATTTGTGTCACTATCCATATATCCAATTTATATCCCAAACAGAAATAGACATTCACATATCTGTTTATATGGCTGTTTGGTCATTCAGTTACTTCATTTTGGCACTTTTTAGCCCTATTGCACATGTGTAATAATCCAAAACAATGAACCAAATAACTGAATAGCTGAATAAACTCAAAAACCAGAAACTGGAATGGCTGAAGTGGAACAATGTGGGATGGATATCTGCTCCATCAGAATTGGTTTGAAGAAGGGAAATTTGATGGGAAATAGAAATATAGGGTATTTTAAGACGTTACGAGATCACGCTCAACCACAGACAATCCCCTGTGGTGGGGAATGGTCCCATAATGGGTATTTTCAGACATTACGAGATCACAGTGAACCACGGTGAATACCCACCTGTGGTCACTGTGACTCGCACGTCTGTTTGGCGGCCGCCAGATGTTCGCCACGCTCAATCCCCACATGGGGTCGGTTTCAACCATGCTTCCCGGGCTAGCCGCACCAATTCCCCGGGAAGTGTGGTGAAAGTGATCCCTGGTGGGGATCAAAGAAAAGTAACGTCTGGTCGGTCTCCATGGCCCGGAAACACCAGCGGGATTCTGGGCTGTGGCGGATTTGGCCAGACGCTGTGGCGGCATTGGCCCTGCCGTCCGCCAGTCTCCCCAGAGGGCGGGCGGTGGGGAGCGTGGAGGGGGCGGGGTCATGCGGCCGCACATTGTGCCACGTGGCACCACCTCCTCCCCAATTCCTCACCGGGGATCCCCCGGCACTTCTGTTAGGGCGTGATGGGGTCGTCCCGGCGGGGGATGACTTTATTGTTTTCGTGATGGGGCCAACTGGCCCCGTCATGTCTGAAAACACCCAATGTCTGTTTGATCCCCGCCAGATGTTCACCACAGTGAACCATCGGTGGGGATCAAAATAACCATGCTTTCGAGGATGGTCCGGGGACCATCTCCGAAAGCGTGGTCAAAGTAATTCCCGCCAGTGGTCAAAGTGATTCCCGCTGAGACTATCGGCCAAATAGAAAGGGTGATTTCAGATGTTATGTTTTCGGCATTCACCACAGTCAACCGCAGTCAAACGGTGAAAGAGGGTAGTGAAAGAGCCATGCACATCTGTTGGCCCGCATCCAGATGTTCACCACAGTCAAACGTGGCCTGGGGTGAACCTAATCAAACTCTGTGAGGTCATGGAGGGAGGAGGTCCAGAAGTGTGTTGAATGCTCACCATGGCAGGGGTGAATGAAAAGTAACTTCTGAATTGAACCCCTCGGCCGCTGTGGAAGGAAACGACCACAGGCCATGGTGTCAGTACGCAGCGTCGCTGCTAGGCAACCAACAACAAGCGGCACACGGAGGGAGGTTTAAAGGGCAGGCAGCAGTAGGGAAATGTGTGCTCGCTACCGCCCCTGACCATGCACCTGTGCCACATATATGTACGCCTCCACCACCACCACCCTGGGGCCATTGGGTGCGCACCAGTGGCCGTACAGCCTATGTCAGAAGGGCTAGCAGCCCAGGAGGTCAGGCCTCTGCATGGGGGGGGGTCTGCTGGTGCCAGTGGCGAGGGGGTGGGGTACACCGGGGTGCCGCTGCACTCCCCTGGTAGTGGCTGTGGTGCCACATTGGGGGTACCCTGTCCTCCCTTCCCCCCCCTGGGCCCAGGGCTTCGGCCCCTGGGCCACTGTGTCTCCCTGTGCGTGCTCTTGCTAATGTTCCTATTCATCTAGCAGGTGTGTATGCGTGGGTCTGTCCGGCCTTGAATACCAGCAGCTGTGTGCTGCCCACTCCCTCTCCCTCCCTCCATAGCGGCCCTATTGTTCCCATCCTGCCATTATCTGTCGGCCTTGGCAGCCCCTGTCTGCCTGTGCAGCCCCCCTGCCCCGCATCCCATGCTGCCTCTATGGCCGCTGTGGCTCAGACCCTCCAGGAGCTGTACCATGGCAGCTGCATCTCAGCCCAAGGTCCTGCTCAGCGGCTCCGGGGGCTCTGTCCGTGCCTGGACCACCCACGAGACCATTGCCCTTTGCAACCTGTGGTGTTTGCCCATTGTTCAGCGCTGCCTGTGCTCCCTCCCACCTGGCCGGATGCCTATCATTGCCTGAGCTTTGGTATGCTGTGCTTTGGCTATGTCACGACCGCTGGCGACTGCTGCGTGCACTGTGAGGAGCTGTGACTTGCTCCCTTCCCTGAGGGGTGCCTACCATCAACTCTGGGGGGTCTTGCAGCATGGAGTCCTGCTGAGACAGCTTCTACCTTGTGTGTGTGTGCCTTCCCGGGATATGCGACCTGCCTGAGTGAGGGTGGCCCTGCCATGGTCGTGTCCTACTTCATCAGCGTGCAGGATGCACATGAGTATCCACGCTCCCACGGGGCTTCCTACTACCATCTTCTGGAGCTGTCCCATCTGCCCTGGCCTCCTGTGGATGATTATGGCATCCCCCCCTGCACCTGAGCTGGCAGTCCTGTCTGAGGTGTGCGGCCGCTCTGATGTGCAACTCGGGATGAGCTGTGCAGATCCCTTCAAGGCCTTCTACCTGATCTGCTTCCACATGGCCGCCCAAGGCTTCTGTCGGGGTCTGTGGCAATGGCCCGATATGTGTACCTGCTGTCATTACCACCCCCTCCACCCAATGGTAGCCCCAGCATCTGGGTCTAGGGTGCTCCAGCCTCACCTGACATCCGGGTGCCTCCTCAGTGCCTTCCTTCCACCTGTGGCCTGGGTGCTATCACCACCACCTTCTACTGCCTTGGGACTGCTGGGCCACCTGTGACCTGCCTCCGCCTGCCTGTCGCCCTCTCACATGGGGCCTGCGGATGCTTGCCCGAAACCCTCCGGGTGGCCTCCTGCTGACATGTTGCTGACATCCCTCTGTCTCCGTGAGCTGCCTCCCCCACCCTTGCACCTCACTCTCCTGCACCTGGCGTGGTAGTCCCTGTTCCTTGGGGCTGGGGCCGCTCCCTTGCCTTGGTGGCCCTTGACCTTCCACTGCCCCCATTTGCCTTGGGGAGTGGTGTCTGGGAGGCCCCCTTCCCTTCCTCCCCCATGCTGGTGGGGGGGAAGGGGGTGTCCGTGCCCTTGTCTGGTGCTTCCCCTCACGCACTGGGTGTGCTTCTCCTCCGGATGCTTGTTCTGTGGCAGGACGTTGTGTTGGTTCCCCCCCTCCCGGACTGGGCCCCGCACCCCCCTTGCTGCTGCTCCTTCTCTCATGCCATTTATCCTCATGCTCCCGAGCTGTGTGATTTTCCGCCAGGCCATTGCCACGTATGCCCTCAATAAATGCTTGTTGTGCTTCACTGTGCCTTGTGTTGCCTCCTTTCTCATTGGGCTGCTGGGTCTCCCTTCCCCTTGCCCGCTGGGCACCTTCCCCCTCCCCCTCCTGCTGGGCTGGCTGTGCCAACCCCTCGCCACCCCCCCACCTTCTGTGCTTCCGACTGGCCATGGGGTTCCCTGTCCCCCCCGGTGTGTGCCTCCCTTCTGTCCCCCATGCTAGACTCCCCTGTGTTGTGTGGGTGTGCTGCTTCGTTTGTGTGTGTGCACTTCTTGTTTTGAAGTGCGTGCGCCTCCCGTGCAGCCACTGTTTGCGAACGCTGCTCACGCTGCAGCTCCCTCCACCCCCTCCCTTCGTGTTTCCCTTCCCTGGGCAGTGTCCTCTGCTGTCTGTGGCTTCATTTTCGCTCTGGCCACCATGTTTGGGTCTGCGCAACCCTGGTGCCTTGTAGGGCTCCCACCGTGGTTCTCACCACCACGTCACGTTCGTAGGGTTCCCCCGGCCTGTGTTCACTCCGGTTGGCCCTGGGTGGTGGTGCAGCCCCTGTCACGTCTGTTGGGGCCGCGTGGCTCACCATGGCCCGCAGTGAAGCACTTGACACTGGGGTGGGATTCACTGTGGTGAATGTCACCGCGTCACGTCTGAAATCACCCAAAGTTTGGTCTAGAGGCAATGCGGTCATTTGTGTATCTCGCTGTACTTTGCCTCCTTGGACTGTATTTTTGGCTTTCAGTTTGGATGACTAGAACCCTCTCGGAGATGATTGAGCCTACCCTGAAAGAATTCTAAGTTTTATCCCATTTGGAGGAGAATTGTTTTCATTTCATACATTCATTTATTTCACTCCAGAAATCTCACCTGAAGTGTAGTGACTGCAGTTTCTTCAGTTTCTTTATGTCTCCAAGTGTGTTGAGTGTGACAAAGAAAACCAAATGACTTGCTTGGGTTCACAGAGTGGTTCGACAGTTTTAGAAGTAAGGCTTTTCCAGGCTAAGCTATCTCTTTTCAATCAATGGACCACCTGTTCTCCTGGAATGGAATCTAAGCATACTTCCTAGGCAGATGGTGGCCATCTGTAATTCCACACAGGTGGACACATTTGTAGGATGCTTGGATGAACTGCCGGATGTTTTTCAAGGTCCCACCATGTACCCATGAAGTAGGTTAATCCTCTTTGATTGGGAGAAATAAAGTCTCACAATATTCCTGTCTTCCCACCACTGATTACTGCACATTGATTAAACCTCTGTTCCTTGACTTCTTTTTTTAAACTGAAATGGGCAATGTGTTTGTTACTTGTGGATATGGGGTGCGATCCCATGCCCTGAGGACTGTGCACACGTGTGCATATGCGCGCGTGGTTTCTGCAGGATACAGTGTGTCCACAATGCGGATCTACATGGTTTACACACAGCTCCACACAAGCGCGCATCATGCACACGCACAGTCTGCAGGGCATGGAATCACAGCCAATATATGCATGGCCAGGTAGTCCTTTGAGTATCTAAATGATAACCATGACTGATACATCTACTTGCATAGCAGATATTGGTAGGGGTGGGGATTATTCCTTTCCATTTTGGAGGATTTCTGATTTTTTTGTTTTGTTTTGTTATTTCAGTTTAGGGGGCATTTTCTTTGGTTCATTTTTGCCCATATATACTAGTGCAAATTTTGACAACGTTACTTAACCAAAATGATCAAAATAACCAACCTGAAAGCAACAATGACAAAGGATACAAAACAGAATAACCAAAACAGATACTTAATGGAGTGCAAATAGATATTTAATTATTACCTAAGCCATCATTTTCAATTTGGGTAGTGTATATTTGACCACTTCCCTTCTTATGTCCCTCTGTGGCCTCTAAGGTCAGCTGAGAGTGCCCTCTTGCATGTTTCGTCCAGGTCTATATGTCCTGGGTATGAATTCATTTTCATTTTATTTAATTACTTAAAATGGATGATGGTCTATTTGTTTTAGTAATTTAATTACAAAAATGACAGGCCATGGTACTACTCCTCGTACTACTCATAATTTCTATAGCGCTACTAGTCAGACGCAGTGCTGTAAGGAACGCGCCATGGTAATGCAGCGCCATGGTAATGAAAATGGATGAAAACAAACAAAAAAAGCCTCCATTTTCATTACCCAAATTAAAAAAAGAAAATGTGTATGAGCAGTGGCCACCGGGGCGGTTCTGTGTATGTGCTCCCTTTCCCAACATGGCACCAGCATCACTGGAACCTTTTGGAAAAGGGAAACTGGTCAGTGCATTTGCAGCAGCCATTTTGCGCATGCATAGAGCGTCTACCCTTTTCCAAAATGGCACCGACACTGCCAGAGCCATTTTTGGAAAGGGCTGCACCCAAATGGTCTGGGGGACATTTTGTGTATGTACAGTGATTTTAAAATTTTAATAAAAAGCTAAAGAAAAACATTTCAAAACAATAAAAATGAATATTTTCCTTCATGAACCCCGCCCCCCCCCCTGAAAATGAAGGGGTTTGCGTAAACAAAAACAAAAATGAGGAAAATGATCGGGGTGCCTATTGCACACCCCTGCATTCAGAGAGACATTTTCAGTGGCTGCTCCACAGCTTTGTGAGATTCACCTGCGCCCTAGTTTGAGCGCCTTCCGGAGTCAGTGTAAGACCTCTATATGATAAGACATATATATGACATATAAACATATAAGACATGTATATTATGTAAGGCACCCTGGGCCTTAGGGGATAGGGAGGGATAAATAAATAAATATTTAATTTCCCCCCTCCACAAATTAATTACTGGTGGGGGAGGTCACACCAAGGGAAACAAAGCACCTCAAGATCTGTGCCCAACTTGAATGGAACTTTCTAGTAAGTGATTTAAAAGTCCTATCCCCCCGCTCCCCTTCTCTAGCACAGTGCAGAAGATACAAGACATTTACCCTTGCCCTCAAGAAGATATATGAGATGAAGAAAAGGAAACAAAATATCAGCTACCCATAGATATGTCACTAAGTTTCTTATTTCCCCCTCAAGAAGAGCCCTTAAAACATAAACAGTACATGTAGAGAATGGCTTTTTATAGCCCACTCTGTTCCCTCTCTAACAACCCAGTATCCTGACATCCTGTCCTTATGCTTAGAGCAGTTTAGCATTTGGAGTTGTCTTTGAATAACAAGTGGCTTGTGGCCTCTAGTGCTTCCCCCACACTCCTGTCTAGTCCGGTAAAGTGAAAGTATCCACCAATGTGAGATGATTTATCAGACACTTGCCTTCAGGGGATGACTCCCACCCAGCAAGAGTCAGAGGTGAATGACATTCATAATAATCTGGTAATTATTCCTGTGTTTGGTGGACATGTGGTTTGAAAAGATAATTTTCAGGGTGTCCTCATTGAACAGAGTGTTCAAAATTAGCAGTTTTCAGATATCAAATTAGGCTATTCTTAGACCTTACTTGGATTAAGATTAGGCTGTTCCATGACACCTTTATTGGCAAGGTAGGTCTGGTTAAAATATTTAATGTCAAATATTTTCCTGGCAAAAAATTAGTATGGTCTAAAGTGGGGTTGAGGGGGGACAACATGACATATCCAAGTAATGAATAATACCAAAACCACAAACGAATAGAGCACCTGACCAAATATTGTTTAGATCTATAATTTCTACAGCATTTTCAGTGTTCAAGGTGCTTTACAATGCTTATCCATTTTAGGGCTGGTTTGGAATATCTGTTCCATTTCCACAGAATATTTCCATGAAAACAGAACAGCTATGCCGTTATTAACTGGAATTCCAATTGCATTGGATAAGGGCGCTGGCCATTTTGTGAATGTGCAGTTGCTGTTTGTTTGTTTGTTTATTTGTTTGTTTAAATATTCCATCCAATTCCAATTGGAATTGGATGAAATAGTGGCCATTTTGGTTTTTGTCTGTAACACTGAACTGCCCCTTGCCATCTGAAAATTGGAACAGCCGAAATTCTGAGTTCACCCCTAATTTGGTTCAGTCTCACAACAACCCTGCGAGGTAGGTAATTATTCCCATTTTTCACATGAGGAAGTGAGGCTGAGATATAGTGACTTGCCCAAGCCCACTCAGTGAATTCATGGCTAACATGGGATTTGAACCCGAGTGTAAATCCGACACCATATCCACTACACTAGACTGGCTCTCAAGTAAATGACATTGCAAATAGTGACCTGAAGAATATCAAAGTTGTGCTTTCCACTACAAATTCAAAATTGGATGATCAAAGTGTTTGCAAACCTGGGGGCCACAAATGTTGGACCCAATCTTAAACTTTCATGTACACAGTCATGGAGGTTGCACGTCGGTTGCGCACACGCTGCATTCCCTGTACAGAGATTGTACCTTTTTGCACAGTGATCAGGGTTTAGGATCAGAGTGTTAGTTCAGTACCAGACACTGGCAGCACTGCTTTAAGATCCCATCTTGAGGACAGAAAGTGGAGCGGCCATTAGAACACTAAGAAATATTATTAGTGTATCATGAGTACTGATTGAGGCAGAAGCATTAATCACTATTGATTAGAGATTATGACTTGGTAAAGATGCAATCACAGTGTTAATTTTGTGCTTGATGCTCGCAAAATAAGTAGTTTATAGAAGGAACATATGTGGTGTATAGAAAGTGTCAGGGATGGAAATCAGTGTCCCAAATCACAGAAACAGAGATTGGATTGGTCTAATGAATCATAGCAAAATATCAACCACCTAACCAATGCTAACATTCTATGCCCGTGTGAATGGGTTACAGGCAAAAGAGGAACATCTGGATTCCTGTGCACCTTTTCTCTTCTGCATAGACAGGCTGCATGATGGGATTGGTTTACCAAACAGGCTGCATGATGGGACTTGTTTAACAAATCTTTACTGAGAGCAATAATCTCTAATCAATAGCAATTAATTCTTCTGCCTGTTGAACCTATTATTAATAATATTAGTACTTAGGAGTATTAGTATATTAGCACTATTGCACATGCACAGTTGCTGGAAAATGGCTTAACTGAAATGAAAGAACAGGGAAAAAAACCCAATAAAATCAATGCTCCCCAATGCTCCCCAAATTGGATACGTGAGTACCCTTTTTGGCTGTGAATGCTATTCGGGTACTCAAAGGCCTACCAAGAAATGTGATTAATTCCTGAAAACAATGAACCCACTACATGCCCGTGGGTACCTAATTTGGTACCCACAGTCGAGACATGCATTTTTAAATACAGTGTTAGTATTCAATGGGCTATGTGATTACCGATCGGGTATGGGATATCTGAAAAATTGGTAATTTCTAGTACTGACTTTTAAAAAAAATAAAATTCCAGTTACCAATTGGTTAGGCAGGATGGGAAACAGAAATATCAGCACTGAGTCATCCCGACTAACCAATTCCCACCAATTGGTTAGTCATCCCAACTAACTGATGACATTCTGTGTCAGGGGACGGGCTTGGGGGGGAAGACGGGGGCGCATCAGAAAGGCAGGGGGGCCACAAAAGGAACAGGAACACCCCGTACACCTACCTTCGGGTGCCGGGGCGTTCCCCCAGCATGTAGTACAGAGAGAGGAGCAGGCGCAGGGGAAAGCGGCAGAGGGAGGGATTCCTCCAAACACTGCTGCAGCACGTAGGGAAGGGGCGGAGCCACAGAGCGTGGATCACAGACAACCCCCTACACCTGGAGCAGAGGGGGCGGGGCTAGGACCAGCGCCGCGACGCTCAGCACGCCTGCGGGCGCAACAGGGGCGGAGCTAGCCCCATATCAGGGAGCGTCTGGAGTGCTTCCATGCCGGCGATCAGCGTGCTGTGAAGCTGGCCCCAGAGTGAGAGTGCAGAAGTACTTAGGGAGAGAGAGTGATTGCTGGGTGAGTGGTGTGTGTGAGGCGAGTGCAAGGTGAGTGTTGGTGGTGGTGGGAGTGAGGAGTGAAGTTAGGGGTGGGTGGGTGTGGACAAGGTGTGGGTGCGAGCACTACCTCTCCCTGACTCAATCCTCTCGGAGACCTCCACCACCCCGGGTGGAGTTGGCTGTGTCCTTCCCCCTTCCTCAGGTGTCGGGGCTTCCCTTCCCTTCACTAGCAGACACTCCCCCTTTTCCAGTGCACGAGTGGGTGAAGGTGTGGTTGAGAGGGCAGGGACCTGGTCCCCCTGCTACCCCAATAGGGGACTGCGCACGCCTATCGTTGTTCTCCCCTATGATGATAAGGCCTGTTCCTTCGGGGACATATAGGGCCAACTACTAACCTGAGGGGAACCTTTTTCACTACGAGGTGTGTGCACCCCCTTCGTGGCAGGAGTCCCGTGCGAGGTGCGTGCAAGGAGTGTTAGGTCTGTGGGCTTCTCCATTCCCCCATCCCTTACCCCTCACATTCTGAGTCATCGGGTACTCAAAATGGGGTACCAATCAGTACCCAACATTTTCGAGTTAATTCAGGTACTGGAAATTTGCCGTGTATACCCATTTTTGCAGGTGCTTTTTCAGCTCTATCCACTACCCATTTCTCCTTTAACTGTACATGGTTTATAAAGTTTCCTACACTGCACATAAGCAAATAGCTGCATTTTTGGCTTCACTTGGCTTGTCTGGTTATTTTGGTTGTTCGTGCTCATCAGTACTGTTTACCGCAGTTGTGCACAAGGGTAGCATGGACTCCCTCACTGCTACCCTTCCAAGGTGCTGAAGGGAAGTAGCTATACTCCCAACTTCTACAGACCTGGAGAGTAAGAAACATGGAACAAGGAATGCCGATTGGCATGCTCCCAACTTCTATAAACTTGGAGTGTGTGAAACATGGAGCGAGGAATGCCGATTGGCACTACCAGTCGAGGCTCCATAGTCTCATTCCTAAGGAATCCAAGAGCTGATTGATGGCTCAGTTTATGACAGAATAGAAAAGAAAACCATGATTTGTCCTTAAATAAATAGGATCAACTCAACCAGGCCAAACATAGCCTGTTGGGTCGCCTAATCCCTAGTACAAACCTAATCCCTAGTACAAACCCGAAACTTCCCAACCCCAAGAGCTGTGTACCCAAATCTTCATGTGGCTGGAACTGCAAGACATATGCTCATGCCGCTTTGGAGCATTTCTTGTGCTGAGCATCTCCTGCTTTGTGACTGGTGCGCTGTGGTTCTGGCTACTGAGATTCTGAAGGGCAGATGGATTTCAGCTGCTTAGAGTCGACTGCAGTGAATTAAGACACAGGACCAATAAGACAGTATGGGGCCTGGGACTGGCCCTGGCTGAGAGCTATACTTGATCTGCCAGAGACCCTCATGGGCATGTGGCTCTTGAGTCATTTTGCCCATCCCTGACCTAATGCACTTTGAAGTCCAGTACATGCCAGGATCTCCAGCTCCAGCTTTGTATGCTTCCCGGTCATGCCTCACCTCCTGATTGGCCCTGTCTGTCAGCGGCCTCTATAAAGGAGTGGCTGGAAATACCTGCTGCAGGCTAATCAATGTCTCCCTTGCTGCACCTTGTTGCCCTCTGTCCTGCCTTCCTGTTTTCCAGGACGCAACTTCTCCTTCTCCCTTGGTCCCCTCTTCCCTCAGAATCCTGCCAGCCACACTGGATGCTCATCCCTGTCCTCAAGGTGTTTCTGCTGTCATCACACTCCTCCAGTCTCCCTGCACATCTGCCCTCCTGCTCAGGTCCCCATTTGTCATTTCTGCTTGGACTGACATTTGGCTCAGATCCCCTGCTTGTATACTGACTCTGCATTTGGACTGTCCTTCAGCACAACTGCTAGTATGTAAAGCCCCCTGGCTTTGATCCACTGGCTTGCACTCAGCTATGCTCCTGGAACTCTCACTATGGCCCTGATCTTGCCATGCCTCATCTTTAGCCCTGATCCAGCTCCTGATTGAGCTCCAACAGGTAGGGACAACTGGACATGCTTCAGTCTCTGACACCACCTTCACAATCACATTCCTACCATATCTGTTTGTTGTTAGCAGCGTGCTCCATTGTTGCACGTGAAAATATTGCACAAATCACGTGTCTTTTTTTCTTCTACTAAAATTGAAGCAAAGTGAACAGCCATGGCCTGAGGGATTCTGGTGCAGCATAGAAAAGCTTTGGGAAATACCTCAGACTTTGACGCAGACCATACGCCTAATGCATGGATTTCGTTTGGTGTTTTGTTTATGAAATATTTACTGATTCACAAGAGATGCTACAAGAAAACAACAACAGCAAGACTTGCCTTATTAAAAACATAAATAAAGCCTCCCCACCCCCTCCTGCCAGATTCTCTCTTTTCATTTATCCCGATTATTCTCTTTTCAAGAGGTTTGCCCTTAGGAGGGAAAACATGTTGCTCTGTGTTTTGGCTGCCGTGTCTTCAAGGCTAGCCCACCTTAAGAACATAAAAAATGCCATAACGGGTCACACCAATGGTCCATCCAGCCCAGAATCCTGTCTCTGAGAGCAGCCACTCTTCATCGCTTTGGAGAAGCACCCAACAGGTCATAAAAGAGTGATCTATTCCTTGCTGTTCACTTCCAGCTCATGGAAATCAGGGGTTACATTCCCCAACATGCTTTGTTAAGAGCCATTAATGGGCCAATCACACCTTGCACCGAGTGGTGATATTCAGGGGGAGAGAAGTAGGGATGTGCGAATGTGGTTCGGAAGTTCAAAGTTCGGCCCGAACTCAACCAGTTCGGACAGCCAAAAAGAACGGCTGAACAGAACGCCCAAACTCCCAAACAGTTCAGCTGCGTTCAGGCATGTTCGGATGAGTTCAGGCGGTAGGGATGGGCGAACGTGGTTCGGAGAGTGGCAGCAGCATGGTGGGCAGTCGATCATTCTCAGGGTCCCAGTACTCCCCTTCGCGGGGGGACATCACTCTTATTGGGAACAGTGAGGCAGATGCTAGTCCTGCGGAGGAGATGTCTGGTGCTGAGGCGATGGCTGTCGCTCCAAGAGCTGTGTCACCACCATGTTCTGCCCCTACCAGCAGCACTGTCAGTGGTGCATCACCCGGTGCAGGCCAGAAGGCAGGAGGGGGCAAAGAATTCTCTGTCTGGATGCATTTTAAGTTGGTGAGGGCGGATGATCCCAGGGAGGTGCAGTGCAGTTTGTGCCAGAAGGTGGTGAAGCATGGGCAGGTGCTCACCAATTTTGGCACAACTGCGATTGCGAGGCACCTGAAGGGATGCCACAGTGCTGTGCTGCTAAGCGGGCAGGCAGGGGCAGTGGACACCAGTGGGTTTCTGACTGCAGCAACCAGTCGTCTGCCTCCATCAGTGGGTAAGATTCTTGCCTCTAGCAGCAGGACAGGTATCGCTGCTAGGGGGGAGCAGCAGCAGCAGCAGCAGTAGCAGTGCATCATGGAGGAGCTGGGGTGGGGGCAGCTGCCAAGTCCATCGGCAGCTGCACGACATGGAGAGTCACACGCATGTTGGGGGAAATGATAGCGCTGGATGGGCAGCCCTTCTCTGTGGTCGGGGACATGGGGGTTAGGCACCTGATTGGGTTCCTGGCACCCCAGTTTAAGCTGCCCTCACGCACCACCCTGGGTCATCAGGTGGTGCCAGCCCCGTACAGGGCTTTAAAGGAGTGGGTGAGGGTTATGAGGCCTATGTTTCAGGCAGGGAGGGCTGACATTCCACTTGTTTGCAAATGTTGCACATCGATGCCAGCCAGCCTGCAATGTCAGGCCAAGCAGGGGTGCCAGACACCGAGCCCTGGCTGGGCCTCTGCTGCTGATCCCTGATGCCAGCCAGCCTGCAACACCTGGCCAAGCAGGGGTGTCTGCCACCAAGACATGGCCAGGCCTCTGCTGCTAGTCCACCAATGCCAGCCAGCCTGCAATGCCTGGCCAATCAGGGGTACCAGCTGCAGTTACTGTGCCCATAAAATCCAATGTCTGCTGCTGATGCTGGTACTGCACATCAGCCATTTGCTCCTCCCTCTTGTAGATGGGCATAGCTCAGATGAATGTGCCAGTGGGTGAGGGCTGGGTGTCCATGTCATTCACCACCAGACAAGGCTTTCCCAATTTGCAATAGAGCTTCTTGAACTCAGTCGAGTAGGATGCCAGCCTGCAATGCCCGGTCAAGTAGGGGTGCCAGCCACCGAGTCCTGGCTAGGTCTCTTCCGCTGCTCCACCGATGCCGGCCAGCCTGCAAAGCCCGGCCAAGCAAGGGTGTCAGCCAATAAGCCCTGGCCGGGTCTCTGCCACTGCTCCTCTGATGTCAGCCAGCCTGAAATTCCCAGCCAAGCAGGGGTGCCAGCCACCAATCCCTGGCCAGGCCACTGCCACTGTTCTGCCAATGCCAACCACCCTGCAATGCCCAGCCAAGCAGGGGTGCCAGCCACCAATCCCTGGCCGGGCCTCTGCCACTGTTCTGCCAATGCCAACCAGCCTTCAATGCCCATCCAAGCAGGGGTGCCAACCACTCCAGCCTCAGGACCCACTATCAGGGTTCTGGGGCTGTCATTCCAGGCAGGGAGGACTGTTGTTTCACTTAAAAGTCTGCAAGCATCCCACATCTAGGCTGGGCAGCCTGCAACATCTGGCCAAATAGGGGTGCCAGCCACTCCAGTTCCAGGACCCACGATCAGGGTTCTGGGGCCATCGTTCCATTCACACGGAGGCATCATTCCACTTCATCTAGAAGCTGCCACTCCTGTCCCAGGACCCACTGTCAGGGTTCTGGGGCTGTCATTCCGATCACAGGGAGCTGTCATTCGATGTCATCTAGAAGCTGCCACTCTAGTCCCAGGACCCACTGTCATGGTTATGGGGCCTACATTACAGGTATGGGGGGATGTCCATCCACATAATCTAGAAGCTGCCACTCTAGTCCCAGGACCCACTGTCAGGGTTCTGGGGGCATCTTTCTGGTCACAGGGAGCTGTCATTCTACCACATCAAGAAACAGCCAGTCACTCCATCTCCAGGATCCACTATCAGGGTTCTGGGGCCTACATTCCAGGCAGGGAGGGCTGTTGCTCCACTTCGTTGTCTGAAACTGCCCCACTGATTCATGGAAGCCTACGACACCTGGTCGAGTAGGGATGCCAGCCACCAAGACTTTTCCGGGCCTCTGCCACTGCTGCGCCAATGTATTGCAGCCTGCAATGCCCAGGCAAGTAGGGGTGCCAGCCACAGAGCCCTGGAAAGACCTCTGTCACTGCTCCTGGCACTCAGTGGGCAGGGGACATGGCCTCAGCAGAACTAGCCAGGAGCCCTGGGGAGTCTGGGTTCCCAAGGGCTCACACCAGGTGGGGACATGTTAGTTGCAAAGGCCATCCAAGTGTGCTTCACCCTCCCCCATTGTCCATGGCAGAGGGAGTGAATGGTGGCTTGCTGCTGGGGTAGCCATGCTGGGAGCCACCCAATTGAATCCCTCCCTGTCAGGCTCCAGGGTGCAGAGCCTTGGGAAACAAGGAGAGGGGGATAAAAAGGACAGGGAATGGGGGGGGGGAAAGGTTGTCCACAATGTTGGCACTGAAACCTCTCAGCCACTCTCCACTGTTCGGGAGACTAAACTCTCAGCATGACTATCAGACAAGCTGGTATAAGAAGGCATACAGCTCATCATCAAGGCCATGGACTGAGGAGCTGGAAGGGGAAACCAACAACAAGGGACCTGGAAGGGGAACCTGAATCTGATATGTTTGGGGACTAATTGGTAGACAATTAGTGCCTGATTCAGGTACATGATCTGACAGAATATTATCTTCAAGTCCTGATATTTTTTGCTTTCCATCCAATTTTTTCAGTCTTCTACCCTGATTTACTAATTAGGAACAGGAAAAAAACAGAAAATCAGTAACAGACATTACCAATTGTCCTGATAGTTGGGTATCATCATCAATCAATCAATCAATCAATCAATCATCATCATCTATATAGCGCCAGCGATGTACCTGGTGCTTACAAAGAGTAAGATAGACATGGTCCCTGCTCAACAGCTTACACTCTAAAGACAGGGGGAGTGGAGACAGGGAAGGGGAAAACAGAGGGAGAGACAAGGGATGTGACATTCATGAGGATGCGAGAGCTCAGATACACATTTTTGACTTAGTTACAGTAAATTGGGAGTTTGAAGATAACAAGTGCTTAGCAGGAGTTCAGAAGGGCAGAGAGGAAGAGGTGGGTCTTGAGTGGGGACTTGAAGGCATGGAGGATGGAAGCAAGGAGGATGAGGACAGGGAGGTAGTTCCAGGCATGCGGGGCAGCAAGGGAGAAGGGATGAAGGTGGTTGGGGGGAAGGGGTGGCATGGGAGGGTGAGGGAGGGGATGGAGGAGGAGCAGAGGAGTTCTCGAGCAGGGGTTCAGAGGGAGATTAGGGCTGAGAGGTAAGGGGGAGCAAGGTTGTGAAGGGCTTTGTAGGTGAAGATGAGGAGCTTGTGCAGAATATGCTTGGGAAGAGGGAAGCAGTGGAGAGAGGAGGAGAGGAGAGGCTGCAGGGGGTCAAAGTGATGGGCTAAGTGGAAGGCCCTGGCAGCAGAGTTTTGAACAGAGATAAGGGAAGAAAGGTGGAAGCAGGGAAGGCCAGTGAGGAGGATGTTAGAATAGTCAAGGTGTGAGATGACTAGGGCATGGATGAGAGTTTTGGCAGAGGATACAGACAGAAAAAGGCGGATCTTAGCAATGATGTGGAAGGAGAAGTGGCAGGATTTGGCAACGGAGTCAATTTAGGGTTTGAAGGTAAGGTGCGAGTCGAAGATGAAGCCCAAGCAGCGAGCTTGGGGGCAGGAAGGATGGAGACCCCATCAATGGCAATTGACAAGGAAGAGGTAGAGGAAGGACTGGGAGGGAAGATAAGGAGTTCAGTTTTTGCTATGTTCAGTTTGAGTTGGCATTGAGACATCCTGGCGGAGATATCGGAGAGACAGTTGGTGAGACGAGCTTGAACAGAGGGAGAAAGGAAAGGAGTGGAGAGATAGAGTTGAGTGTCGTCAGCGTATAGGTGATATTGGAAGCCATGGGAGGCAATGAGATTGGGTGTAGATAGAGAAGAGGAGGGGACAAGGACGGAGCCTTGGGGAACCCCGACCGAGAGGGGTAGGGAGGAGGTGGGGGAAGAGTTAGAAAGAGATACATTGAAGGATTGGTCAGAAAGGTAGGAGAACCAGTCAAAGACAGAGTCCCGGAATCCAAGGGAGTGGAGCGATTCAAGCAGGAGCGAGTGGTCAACAATGTCAAAGGCGGCAGAGAGATCAAGGAGGACAAGAATAGAGTAAAGGCAGTTGGATTTAGCCACAAGAAGATCATTGGTGATTTTAGCAAGAGCGGTTTCAATGGAGTGAAGGGGGCGGAAGCCAGATTGGAGTGGGTCAAGGGAGGAGTTGGAAGAGAGGAGGTTGAGGCAATGGGAGTAGACAACCCTTAAGGAGCTTGAAAGCAAAAGGGAGGAGCAAGACAGGACAGTAATTAGAGGGTTCAGAGGGATCCAGAGTGGAGTTTTGGAGGATGGGGGAGACAGCGGCATGTTTAAAGGCAGAGGGGACTGAGTCTGTAGAGAGGGAGAGGTTGCTGATGTGAAGGAAGGGAGGGACAACAGTGGAGGCAATGGAGGTCAGGAGGTGGGAAGGAATGGGGTCTAGGGGGCAAGTGGAGGGGTTGGAGGAGGAGAGCAGGGGGAGATTTCCTCAAGAGAGGCAGGAGGGAAGGAGGACAGGAGAAAGGTGGGGGGAGGAGGGAGAGGGGGGAGAGT